>JAYKKM010000159.1:2602500-3202500 GCA_035772405.1 Chrysogorgia sp. JL179-B06
GTGAAAGTACAAATTTTTACATATTTATATTTATAATTTATATTTATATAATTTTTATATATATATATATATATATCTATATATATATATATATATATATATCTATATATATATAGATATATATATATATATAGAGAGAGAGAGATATATATATAGAGATAGAGATATATATAGAGATAGAGATATATATAGAGATAGAGATATATATAGAGATAGAGATATATATATAGAGATAGAGATATATATAGAGATAGAGATATATATATAGAGATATATATAGAGATATAGAGATAGAGATATATAGAGATAGAGATATATAGAGATAGAGATATATAGAGATAGAGATATATAGAGATAGAGATATATAGAGATATAGAGATATAGAGATATAGAGATATAAAGATATAGAGATATAGAGAGATATATAGAGAGAGATATAGAGAGAGATATAGAGAGAGATATAGAGAGAGCTATAGAGAGAGATATATAGAGAGAGATATATAGAGAGAGATATATAGAGATTATATATAGAGAGAGATATATATAGAGAGATATATATATATAGAGAGAGAGAGATAGAGAGAGAGAGATAGAGAGAGAGAGATAGAGAGAGAGAGAGAGAGAGAGAGAGAGAGAGAGAGAGAGAGAGAGAGAGAGAGAGAGATAGAGAGAGATAGAGATAGAGAGAGAGAGAGAGAGAGAGAGAGAGAGAGATAGAGAGAGAGATAGAGAGAGATAGATAGAGATAGATAGAGATAGAGAGAGATAGAGAGAGATAGAGAGAGATAGAGAGAGATAGAGAGAGATAGAGAGATAGAGAGAGATAGAGAGAGATAGAGAGAGATATAGAGAGAGATAGAGAGATAGAGAGAGATAGAGAGAGATAGAGAGAGAGAGATAGAGAGATAGAGAGAGATAGAGAGATGATGATGATGATGATGGATCTTTATTTAAAAACGGTGGTTCCTTCAATTTACAATAAATTGCTTTTCAAGAAAGCCGTTTTAAAAGTTTGAATAACTGAACAGATAAACTAATTACACTAATTAAACTATATTATTTACAAGGAAATCTACTACAAAGTATAAAACTATTTACAAATATATCTGTCTACACATCAAGGTCATAAGAACTAATCAAGTTTTTAAAAATGTCAAAAGAACTGGTGGTTTTAATTGATGATGGTAAATTATTCCATAACACCGGGCCACTATAGGCTAAGCTTCGTTTTGAGTAATCAGTGTGTGGGAATGGAATTTTAAGATTTATATCTGAGTTTCTCAAGTTATATCCATGTGTATCATTTACAAAGGAGAACAATTGTTGTAAATGGGTTGGGGCCTCACCATTTACTATTTTGTACATCATGGTTGCCTTCGTTTGACTTCTCTTGGTTTCCAAACTGCACCAATTCAATGAGTTTAGAATAGTGGCAGATCGTATTTCATAACCTGATCTCGTGATAATGCGTGCGGCTCTATTTTGGAGTTTTTGAAGTTTGTTCTTTAAGACAGTGCCACAATTGCCCCATATAAGACAACAGTAGTCAAAATGAGGGGATACGAGAGCATTGTACACTTGGATCAACTTAGGTAATGGAAGCAGGTCTCGTAATTGACGAAGCATCCTCAATCCTTTAAGGACTTTTGGTATGATTATTTCATTTACATGAGCATCCCAAAGAAGTTTGTCATCCACCATAACACCAAGTAGTTTAGATTTAGTGACTCTTTTTATAGCTTCATTATTGAGCTCTACTTTAGGATCAGTTATGAACTGATTCAGTCGATAGTTTGAAGCTATTGCAATAAACTCTGTTTTTGTAGAGTTTAGAGATAATTTATTTGCACAGAGCCATGTATGCAGATTTTTAAGATCACTGTTTAAAATATTTTCAACCTCATTGACAGTTTCAGCTGAAGCTGTAATTTGAGTATCGTCTGCATACATACCAGGGGTGGTGGATGTCAAACAGTTTGGGAGGTCATTAATGTAGAGTAAAAATAATAGTGGACCTAGGATGGATCCCTGAGGAACACCTGAAGTTATGGGTTTGAAATCTGATTGTAAACCATTCACCATACAACACTGCTGTCTATCATCCAAATATGATTTGAACCAATCTAGTTGAATATTATTAATTCCGTACATATTCAGCTTTTTCAACAGGATTGTATGGTCAACAGTGTCAAATGCTTTGCTTAAGTCAACGAGAACTACTCCATTTATATAACCACAATCAATATTTTTATACCAGTTTTCAGTAGCTTGAAGAAGAGCAGTTACAGTAGAATTGTCAGATCTAAACCCTGACTGAAATTGACTCAGGATATTGTTTTCCTTTAAATAATGATAAACTTGATTATAGACCAGTTTTTCAAAAACTTTGGCTACAACTGGTAGTACAGATATAGGTCTGTAGTTGTTAGGATCATCCTTGGCGTTGCCCTTATGAACAGGAAAGACTTTTGCATTTTTCCATTTATCAGGAAATATGCCTGTTTGAGTGGATAGATTAAATATAATGGATAAAGGAACACTTATAACTGGAGCAGCATGTCGCAAAATCTCAGCTGAAATCTTATCAAGACCTGAAGCTTTTCGAATACACAGCCTAGAGAGCATATGCTGAACCACTGAAGGGGCAATTGTAGAGAATTGAAAAGTTGAGTCGCTTTGTTTAACAAAAGTCTCTGGTAGTGTGGTAGTGTGTGGCACACCGTCACTGATCTTGGAACCCACTGTTGAAAAATGATAAGAGAGATAGAGAGAGATAGAGAGAGAGATAGAGAGATAGAGAGAGATAGAGAGAGATAGAGAGAGATAGAGAGAGATAGAGAGAGATAGAGAGAGATAGAGAGAGATAGAGAGAGATAGAGAGAGAGAGAGATAGAGAGAGATAGAGAGAGAGAGAGAGAGATAGAGAGAGAGAGAGAGAGAGAGAGAGAGAGAGAGAGAGAGAGAGAGAGAGAGAGAGAGATAGAGAGATAGAGAGAGAGATAGAGAGAGATAGATATAGAGAGATAGAGAGAGATAGAGAGAGATAGAGAGAGATAGAGAGAGATAGAGAGAGATAGAGAGAGATAGAGAGAGAGAGATAGAGAGAGATAGAGAGAGAGAGACAACTTTATTTATAAAACGGTAATTCTTTCAATTTTACAATTGCTTTTCAAGGAAGCCGTTTAACTTAAACTAACTAATAAGTAATAAAACTAATATTTACATATCAAAGTCATAAGATTTTACAAAGTTTTTAAAAATATGTACAGAGGATGCAGATTTCATCGATGATGGTAAATTATTCCATAGTACTGAACCACTGTATGCCAAACTACGTTTTGAGTACTCGGTTTGAGGTAATGGCATCTTTAAATTTACATCTGAATTTCTCAAATTGTAACCATGAATCTCATTGACAAAGGAAAACAATTCTTGTAAGTGGTCAGGTGCATTACCATTAACAATTTTGTACATCATACTGGCTTTTGTTTGATTTCTTTGAGATTCTAGATTACGCCAGTTTAATGAATTCAGAATGGTTGTTGATCTAATTTCATAACCTGATTTAGTAATAATACGAGCAGCTCTATTTTGTAGTTTTTGGAGCTTGCTCTTTAACACAGTGCCACAGTTTCCCCATATAAGAGAACAGTAATCAAAATGGGGGGAAACGAGTGCATTAATTGTATACTTCAATCAAGTTGGATAATGGAAGTAGATCTCGTAATTGACGAAGCATCCTCAAACCCTTTAGAACTTTTGGAATAATTATTTCCTTCACATGAGCGTCCCAAAGTAGTTTGTCATCTACTATAACACCTAGTAGCTTAGATTTAGTGACTCTTTTAATAGCTTCATTGTTAAGATTAATTTTAGGATCAGTAATAAACTGATTAAGTCGATAATTAGAAGCTATTGCAATAAACTCTGTTTTTGTTGAGTTAGCAGATAGTTTATTTGCACAGAGCCATGTATGCAGATTTTCAAGATCACTATTTAAAATGTCTTGAAGTTCATCCACAGTTTCAGCACAAGCTGTAATTTGTGTATCATCTGCATACATACCAGGATTGGTAGATGTCAAACAGTTTGGGAGGTCATTTATATATAACAGAAATAATAGTGGTCCTAAGATAGATCCCTGAGGAACTCCAATAGTAATGGGTTTGAAGTCTGACTGAGCACCATTGACCACACAACACTGATGTCTCTGATCTAGGTATGAAGTGAACCAATCTAACGAAGAGTCATTGATTCCATACATACTCAATTTATTTAACAGAATTGTGTGGTCAACAGTGTCGAAAGCTTTACTTAAGTCAATGAGTACTACTCCATTAATATAACCACAATCAATATTTTTATACCAATTTTCAGTAGCCTGTAAGAGAGCAGTGACAGTAGAGTTCCCAGACCTAAACCCTGATTGAAACTTACTTAGAATGTTATTTTCAATCAGATAGTGATATGCTTGATTGAAAATGAGTTTTTCTAAAACCTTAGCTACAACAGGTAGCACAGAGATAGGTCTATAGTTATTTGGGTCATCCTTGTCTTTACCCTTATGAGCTGGAAAAACTTTTGCATTTTTCCACCTGTCAGGAAAAATTCCAGTTAGGATGGATTGGTTAAATATAACACTTAAAGGTCCACTTATAACAGGAGCAGCATGTCGCAAAATCTTAGCCGAAATCTTGTCGAGACCTGACGCTTTGCGAACAGACAGAGATAGAGAGAGATAGAGAGAGATAGAGAGAGATAGAGAAAGATAGAGAGAGATAGAGAGAGATAGAGAGAGATAGATAGAGAGAGATAGAGAGAGATAGAGAGAGATAGAGAGAGAGAGATAGAGAGAGATAGAGAGAGATAGAGAGAGATAGAGAGAGATAAAGAGAGATAGAGAGAGAGAGATAGAGAGAGATAGAGAGAGATAGAGAGAGATAGAGAGAGATAGAGAGAGAGAGATAGAGAGAGATAGAGAGAGAGAGAGATAGAGAGAGATAGAGAGAGATAGAGAGAGATAGAGGGAGAGATAGAGATAGATAGAGAGAGAGAGATAGAGAGAGATAGAGAGAGATAGAGAGAGATAGAGAGAGATAGAGAGAGATAGAGAGAGATAGAGAGAGATTGAGAGAGATAGAGAGAGATAGAGAGAGATAGAGAGAGATAGAGAGAGAGAGATAGAGAGAGATAGAGAGAGATAGAGAGAGATAGAGAGAGATAAAGAGAGAGAGATAGAGAGAGATAGAGAGAGATAGAGAGAGATAGAGAGAGATAGAGAGAGATAGAGAGAGATAGAGAGAGAGAGATAGAGAGAGATAGAGAGAGATAGAGAGAGATAGAGGGAGAGATAGAGAGAGATAGAGAGAGATAGAGAGAGATAGAGAGAGATAGAGAGAGATAGAGAGAGATAGAGAGAGATAGAGAGAGATAGAGAGAGATAGAGAGAGATAGAGAGAGATAGAGAGAGAGAGAGATAGAGAGAGAGAGAGAGAGAGAGAGAGAGAGAGAGAGAGAGAGAGATAGAGAGAGAGATAGAGAGAGAGATAGAGAGAGATAGATATAGAGAGATAGAGAGAGATAGAGAGAGATAGAGAGAGATAGAGAGAGATAGAGAGAGATAGAGAGAGATAGAGAGAGATAGAGAGAGATAGAGAGAGAGAGACAACTTTATTTATAAAACGGTAATTCTTTCAATTTTACAATTGCTTTTCAAGGAAGCCGTTTAACTTAAACTAACTAATAAGTAATAAAACTAATATTTACATATCAAAGTCATAAGATTTTACAAAGTTTTTAAAAATATGTACAGAGGATGCAGATTTCATCGATGATGGTAAATTATTCCATAGTACTGAACCACTGTATGCCAAACTACGTTTTGAGTACTCGGTTTGAGGTAATGGCATCTTTAAATTTACATCTGAATTTCTCAAATTGTAACCATGAATCTCATTGACAAAGGAAAACAATTCTTGTAAGTGGTCAGGTGCATTACCATTTACAATTTTGTACATCATACTGGCTTTTGTTTGATTTCTTTGAGATTCTAGATTACGCCAGTTTAATGAATTCAGAATGGTTGTTGATCTAATTTCATAACCTGATTTAGTAATAATACGAGCAGCTCTATTTTGTAGTTTTTGGAGCTTGCTCTTTAACACAGTGCCACAGTTTCCCCATATAAGAGAACAGTAATCAAAATGGGGGGAAACGAGTGCATTAATTGTATACTTCAATCAAGTTGGATAATGGAAGTAGATCTCGTAATTGACGAAGCATCCTCAAACCCTTTAGAACTTTTGGAATAATTATTTCCTTCACATGAGCGTCCCAAAGTAGTTTGTCATCTACTATAACACCTAGTAGCTTAGATTTAGTGACTCTTTTAATAGCTTCATTGTTAAGATTAATTTTAGGATCAGTAATAAACTGATTAAGTCGATAATTAGAAGCTATTGCAATAAACTCTGTTTTTGTTGAGTTAGCAGATAGTTTATTTGCACAGAGCCATGTATGCAGATTTTCAAGATCACTATTTAAAATGTCTTGAAGTTCATCCACAGTTTCAGCACAAGCTGTAATTTGTGTATCATCTGCATACATACCAGGATTGGTAGATGTCAAACAGTTTGGGAGGTCATTTATATATAACAGAAATAATAGTGGTCCTAAGATAGATCCCTGAGGAACTCCAATAGTAATGGGTTTGAAGTCTGACTGAGCACCATTGACCACACAACACTGATGTCTCTGATCTAGGTATGAAGTGAACCAATCTAACGAAGAGTCATTGATTCCATACATACTCAATTTATTTAACAGAATTGTGTGGTCAACAGTGTCGAAAGCTTTACTTAAGTCAATGAGTACTACTCCATTAATATAACCACAATCAATATTTTTATACCAATTTTCAGTAGCCTGTAAGAGAGCAGTGACAGTAGAGTTCCCAGACCTAAACCCTGATTGAAACTTACTTAGAATGTTATTTTCAATCAGATAGTGATATGCTTGATTGAAAATGAGTTTTTCTAAAACCTTAGCTACAACAGGTAGCACAGAGATAGGTCTATAGTTATTTGGGTCATCCTTGTCTTTACCCTTATGAGCTGGAAAAACTTTTGCATTTTTCCACCTGTCAGGAAAAATTCCAGTTAGGATGGATTGGTTAAATATAACACTTAAAGGTCCACTTATAACAGGAGCAGCATGTCGCAAAATCTTAGCCGAAATCTTGTCGAGACCTGACGCTTTGCGAACAGACAGAGATAGAGAGAGATAGAGAGAGATAGAGAGAGATAGAGAAAGATAGAGAGAGATAGAGAGAGATAGAGAGAGATAGATAGAGAGAGATAGAGAGAGATAGAGAGAGATAGAGAGAGATAGAGAGAGAGAGATAGAGAGAGATAGAGAGAGATAGAGAGAGATAGAGAGAGATAAAGAGAGATAGAGAGAGAGAGATAGAGAGAGATAGAGAGAGATAGAGAGAGATAGAGAGAGATAGAGAGAGATAGAGAGAGAGAGAGATAGAGAGAGATAGAGAGAGATAGAGAGAGATAGAGGGAGAGATAGAGAGAGATAGAGAGAGATAGAGAGAGATAGAGAGAGATAGAGAGAGAGAGATAGAGAGAGATAGAGAGAGATAGAGAGAGATAGAGAGAGATAGAGAGAGATAGAGAGAGATAGAGAGAGATAGAGAGAGATAGAGAGAGATAGAGAGAGAGAGATAGAGAGAGATAGAGAGAGATAGAGAGAGATAGAGAGAGATAAAGAGAGATAGAGAGAGAGAGATAGAGAGAGATAGAGAGAGATAGAGAGAGATAGAGAGAGATAGAGAGAGATAGAGAGAGAGAGAGATAGAGAGAGATAGAGAGAGATAGAGAGAGATAGAGGGAGAGATAGAGAGAGATAGAGAGAGATAGATAGAGAGAGATAGAGAGAGATAGAGAGAGATAGAGAGAGATAGAGAGAGATAGAGAGAGATAGAGAGAGATAGAGAGAGATAGAGAGAGATAGAGAGAGATAGAGAGAGATAGAGAGAGAGAGAGAGAGATAGAGAGAGATAGAGAGAGATAGATATATATATATATATATATATATATATATATATATATATATATATATATATATATATATATATATATATATATATATATATATATATATATATATATATATATATATATATATATATATATATTTGAAAATGTTGTAAGCGAAGTCAGGCATAATAATTGAACTGAGTTAAAAATGTTGACGCTGACAATGTTAAAAACTTTGAGATGTTAAAAGCTTTATTGGGGACGTTTCGGTTTAAATACTAAAACCTGTTACTAAATACTAAATTCTAAATTCTAGACCGAGCAAAAAACATTCCATCAACTGAGGCCCAGAGAAAATCAGAAAGACAGTATGTTGTAAATGCTCTGAAAGACAACGGCTATCCAGATGCATTTATTAATAGCACGTTACAACCAATTCCACAGGCCAGAGTCCAACACGAATACAAAGGTTTTGTGGTTTTGCCTTACGTTCAAGGTGCATCTGAAAGGATTGCAAGAACACTCGCAAACATGATATAAAAGTTGCTTATAAGCCCACAGAAACGGTTGGTTCCATCTTAAAGAAACCAAAAGACAAACTTGACAAACAATTGTCAACTGGTGTTGTTTACAGAATTAACTGCAAGGACTGCGACAAAGTCTACATCGGTCAAACTAGTCGCGCTCTGAAGACGAGAATCAAGGAACACAAACAAGCAATATTTTTACAGGACAAAAACAGTTTTATATCACATCACGTGCAGACAAGTTTGATTTTAACAACGTTTGCATATCGATCAATGTCAACAATGGTCATGCAGGCCGTTTGTTTCTTGAAGCATGGCATTCCACACAAGAAAATAATTCTATTAACGAACATATTAATGTCCCTATATAGGGTTTATAACATGTTGAATAATTAATTCTTAATTTTATAACCGTATATATATTTACATATATTTTTATCATACACATTTTAGTCTCCTTACAGGCTGAAGAAGGTTTTAGTATTTAAACCGAAACGTCCCCAATAAAGCTTTTAACATCTAAGTTTTTATCCATTGTCAGTGTCAACATTTTTAACTCAGTTCTCTCGGCAACGGCTTCCGTAACTAAGTGGTCAGAGCACTGCACTAGCATCGCAGGGTCGCGGGTTCAATTCCCAGCCCGAAGGCCTTAAAGTTGCATTTTTCGCAACTGGTCCCGGTTTGGTCTTAAAATGTATGTTTTCCTTCTATTCACTGCGCTCATTCGAAGGAAAAACATTTTCCTCCTACATTCACTGGGAAACTCCACACACGTAGATACATGGTAGGCTGCGTGTGCACACTTGCCTATACAACTTTATTTCGTTAATAAACGCTAAATACATTCTCATAACGCAATTCATGGTAATTAATTATAAACTCAAAGATCTGGTAAACAAAAGTCTGTTGTCTATTGAATCTTTAATATACATATCTCGTGTACTGTCCGTTATCCACCTTCCTTGTAGGCGGAGAAGTCGGCTCTGACTTGGATTACCATTCGTAGCTTGTGCCATAGCCGTCGCACCACCGGCCCGTAAGCTGTGAGTACTATAGCATTTCGGGTCCACTCCAATATTACGCAGAGTCTCCTTTATAAGTTCGCGGCACCTCGAATAACTGATAGGTTTATTCGGCTTATTCGTCGACGAGCCGTTTGTGAGGGAGTTGACAGACCGAAAAATGTATCCGTCGGAATTAGGAGGTATTTTCGCTAGAAGAAGATAACGAGAAAGCAGATCATGTGGACACGCTGGCCCGTTAGTCTTTGCAACAAAAACTTTGTTACCAAGTCGGTATTGGTCCGTCTTTGACTTTCTCACCGTAATTTCGACGTGATCGTTATTTATAGAGATATCGCTGGCTTGAAGTTCGAGTAATTCGCCAATTCTAAAAAGGCCTGCAAAGCCTAACGAAAAAATTAGTGCAGTTCTAAGATCCATCAGGGTTGCTGTTGACCCAGCCAACTTTTGACAAATACTTCGGACAACTTCAACAGGTAAAGGCTCTTTTTTGCTGGAAGGTTTGGAAAAAATTCTTTTGCTAGCTTCCACGATGTTACGCGAAACCTGTGTATCAGCAGGATTTCCCTCAGTGTTCGTTGGAAATAAAGTATGTACCCACTTAATGGCACAGAACGCCGACAGAACTGCATTGTAAGACGACTTTTTCATACATATATACGACAAGTACGTGGAAACGAGTATGCTCTGCGTAGGCAAAGATATAGAGTGCCCACCATCAATAAGAAACATTTTATATCTCTTGTATTCTCCAAGGTATTTTTTGACCGTACTGTTTGCCCGTGATTTTAGTACCAGCCTTACGATGGTCATTCGTTCATTCATTTGCAATCCTGCCCAAGTAGTTGAACTCACAATATCCTGGAACAAATGAAGCAAAAATTTTTGTGTGTGCTTAATTGCACATAAAATAAATCGAGATAATAAAGCAAAACTGCACATGTGGTGATCCAAGGTCGCCACAGACACTTAAACTAACAAAATACACTGTTCTGCTGCTTGACATGAGCGCCAACCGTCAACATGTCCCCAATATAACTTTGCCATCCGGCATAGTTAATTTCCCAAGAATCTTACTGCAGACTATGCGGTTTTTGCCATCCGGCATCATGTATTTTGATTATTTAATATCAAACACCACACTCATATAATTATGAAAACAATACAATGTTTTACACTTCATTTAGCACAGAGAAATCAAATTGGCACGCCAGGACATTTCCTGTCCATAACTTAGAGCCCAGTAAACATTTTAAATTTGTCCCTTGGCTTAAAGCTAAGCTCCCTTTAAGGACAATTTTTCCCCGAACATAGGAGGAAAACGTGGAAACAATTAATGGCCAGTACGAAGCTGAAGTCCAAAATGGGACCACGATTGTCCCCTTCCACTTATTATGATACATAAAATTCAACACTCTTGCTGCGATAATTACTGGTGGCACAACTAAACAGTTTTCGTTTGACCAATCCTGATAGAATGCATCGATCCCTGCAGTACCAGGGTTCCAGTATCTGGAGAAGAACTTTCCGACTTTAGCATTCCTGTAATTCGCGAAACAATCGAGCGTATGTGGGCCAAAAAGACCCTCTAACAGCTGGAAAGTATCAGACGTAATTTCCAAATCATCATAGTCCTTAAATTTTCTAATGTAGTCCGCTTTAGTGTTGTTTGATCTGGGTATCCATTGAATTTCTAACTGAATCCCGCTTTTCCAGCACATGGAAAATATATCGATTGCCAATTTGTGACAATCTAACCGCATACTGCCAACCCGGGCAATCTTCATGGCCGACTGACTGTCGGTAAACCATTTGATACTGCAACCCTTGAGAATCGGTTCAAAGGATGCAATCCCAAATTGGATAGCAAGTAGCTCACGATAGCTAGAACTAGTAAGTGTCTCTTGTTGTGTAAACATCCGGTGTGTGATGTGTTCTGTTCCTAGTACCAGTGCAGCACAGGCATGCTTGCTGGCGTCTGAATATATTATCTTGTTCTTATGGCAGAACTGTTGACAAACTCTAACATTTTTCGCCTCAATGTTGTCTTGCCAAAACTTAAGCTCAAGCAAGCAATAGTGGTCGAGAACAAAAGGAATGTCCCAGGTGTCCGTATTCGCTATAGACATCTGACAATGTCTCGACATAATACGAGCTAAATTTCCTGTGACGGTTCCTGTAGAAATGATCCTTCCTACAACTCTTGCTAGAGTCCTAGCGCTGACTTTTTCTTGTTTAGGAACGTTATGTAAATCTGCCAGCAATGTAGTTATTCGCTGGGGACTGATAGCAATAGTGCCTAAAATACCGTTCCATTGTAAGCCCAACCAACAAATTGTTTGTGTGGGTTCCCAAACTGATTTTTCGTCGTTGGGAAGAAAACCGGACGCCTTTATATCAGACCGTATAATTACTGAATTTTCCTGGGAAATTTGCTGGGAATTTTCCATGTCTATGCCATCATCTAGGAAAACTGTGATTTTTATGCCTTGTGATCGCCAGTGCTGTGTCAGAGGACGAACCAGTTTTGTAAAGATGTATGCCGCTGAGGAGAGCCCAAATGGCAACACGGTAAACATGTAGAAATGTTTCTTCCCCGAGCTGGAAGACCAAGAGAAACCCAGAAAACACTGATGTTCAGGAAATATGTCAAGGTGGTGATACCCACTCTTTAAATCAAATTTTGTGAAAAATTTTTCCTTGCCAAAATAATTCATGGCTGTTTGCCAATCTTCAAATTTAACTTTCTGTTTGTAAATGTGCTTATTGACATATGGTAAATCTAATATCAGACGTTTTTTGTCCTTGTTGACTGAAACCGACAATGGACTGATTACCAAAAGGTTTACCTCTGTCGTTTCCACAATACGCCCCGTGACTAATAATTCTTGGATGGATTTTGTTACAAAATCCCCATGGGCGCTAGCGGAACTATTGTTCTGGAAACATGCCCTCTCGGGAGTTTCGTAAAATGGGATCTTATAACCTTCAGTTATACAATGTATAATAAAGCTGGGTGCCTGGATTTTTATCCAAAATTCCACATGTGCTTTCAGCCGGGCCTTTACTTGAACCGAATTAGAATTGCAACTATTTTCACCTTTTAAACAACCGAAGTCAGGAAAAAGAATTTTCACCTCTCCAATATCCTCATGTCCAATTGCTATCCATTCCTCTTGCACATCATTTGCTGCTATCTCTATGGGCTCTTCACATTTTCTTTTGTGGCGCTCCCCAATATGTTGGTCTTGTCGGCACGTAGGACTGGGGTTGGTGGGAAGTATTGTTGAATCTTGAGCATTTCTCAGCCCAATGCCCTCGCTTTCCACATCTGAAACAGAGGTCGTTTTCACCAGGAAATCTACGGCCTTAAAAGGGAGCAGAAAAATGGAACAGCCCAATTCTTACATAATATGTATAGTAGAGCTAAACCCAAAGCAAACAAAACAAAACAAAACAAGAAACAAAGTAAACTTCGGTTTGTAGTGTGTGGCTGGTGTTACACGTGATGAACCTCTTGCTTCTCACCCTTGTATTTATACACTTGGATATGCAAATATCTTTGCATCACTGATTTCTACGTTACTTCCGGTGGAAAATATATATTCCAACACTCGAAATTTTTCTTCACCATAAATCCTTTCAACATGTAGTTTGATCGAGTGAAATGCCAAATATTACCTATATATATATTGTCAAATATATATATGGAAAAATTGACTACCTCAACCGGGAATCGAACCCTGGTCTCGGAATCAACGTTTCGGCGCTCTAACCTTTGAGCCACGGTCAGAACAATAAGTGATTTTGCCATATACATATTAAATTCGCCGCTTTCACTTGACACCAACAGGCAGACATCGCATCTAATAATGTAAACTTTATTTATTCATAATTGATATATACTACAATGATAAACCTCTCTTTTACAGGTAGTTCACCAATGTCTACTTGAATTAACGATATATATGATATATAATATTAGTTTTGCATTAGTGTTGGGTTGTCCCAGGTTTTGTTACGTTTACAGAAAATATAGTATGAGGTTCTTATACAAATGTTAATTATTCTTTTCATGAAGTACTTTCGGCAACGTTCGTCAAATTTGAGATCTTTCAGCATTTCAATAAATTCTAATGATGGTTGACTGAAGACTCCGAGTGAGCTGATGGACAGATTCACAAATTTAACTTGTTCATAATTGTTGTTCTGTTCCGTAATTAGTTCCTGATACTTCTGTCTCTTACGGGTGGCATTATTGAGTAGATTGGATTCAAATCCGACTGTGAGTTCGAGAATATATATACATTTGTTTTCGATTGTTACCAAAAGATCGGGGCGTAATCTATCTCCGGTGAGAACAGATGGGCTGATGTAGCCAGGTATGTCAGCGTAGAGGCTATAATTTTGTACGGAGTTGAGTGAGGAGGCAATAAAATTTAAAACAGAGTCATGTCGCCAAGTAAACCGCCCTTCGTTTAGGTATGTTTGGCAACCAGCAATGACGTGAAGTAGGGTCTCAGGTTGCAAGCAGAATGAACAGTCAGATGTAGGTGATATTCCCCATTTCACAAGGTTTTTGCGGGTCGGAAGCGTGTTGTTGATGTATCGGATGGTGAAGTTAAATATGTTCTTAGGGAGTTTGCTTTGGACTGAGGACCATGTGGAGTTGAACGAGAGAGTCGAATATTTAATGATGTTGGAAAAGAATGAACCTTGTGAAATAAGGTGATGTTGAAGCCTTTCTTCGTGTTCTTTTCTGAAAGTGTTTAGTACGTCCTTTGTGTTTTTGTACTTGTCGTATTGCACATTCTTGTGATTACTTGTGACAGTCCATAGGTTTCTAATTTCTTCATTTGGTGATAATTTTAAAGCTTTTCGCGAAACAGTTTGGCATTGAAGAAATTTCGTTGAAGGGAGAATGATATTTAGACCGTACTTACTGCGAGGAAGTAGGACGTTGCTAAGTGTTGCTGAGATGGGAAGTTCAAGCCATTTCCGTATATATTTCGACGCAATACCATCTAGTTTTTCATTCACCCAGGTTTTACCTATGTCAGAAACAGTGAAGTGCCAAGAGATTTTTGCAAGTGCGTAGCGGCTGTACAACATAATTTTATTTTTTGGATGTAATGGCAGTTCGTCAATTTCATTCATGATGTCGGTTAGTGTGTCGTGTAGCTCAGATTTGTGATTTTCTTCGGACATATTAAAGTCAAAGTAGCGGCCTAGGTAACGAAACGATTTCCCATTTTCAACACGTGGTACGAGATGGTTATTTACAAACAGTTTGGGGAGATATTGGACCGATTTTGTTGAATCCTTTTTAATGCCAAATGTTGAACATTTATCCACACGTATAATCATGTTGGCCCACTGACACCAGATCGTAAAGCGATTGAGAAGCATTTGATTTTCTTTTTCTTGACCACTGATAACGGCAGCGTCGTCTGCAAATTGTAACCAGTGGATTGGGTTGAATAAGGTAGTACTATCGTTTGGTTTCCGGAAGCCAAGTTGACCGTATTTTTCAGACTTGATGTGTTGAATAAAAGTATTGAACGACATATTGAACAAGAGAGGACTGAGAGAATCGCCTTGGAGCACACCTCGGTCAACAGTGACGAATGGGGTGTTGAATTCATCTGTGATGATGGAAGTTTTGAAATCGGTATAGAGGCTACTAATGAGATTCTTTATGTGATCAGGGATATGGTGAAAATCAAGGACTTCGTGAATAAGGTTATGATGGACTTCACCAAATGCGTTTTTTAGGTCTAGTAATGTTATGACGAGAGATCGTTGTTTTGTGCGCGCTTTGTTGATTATATGCGCCATCTGAGCTGTATGTTCTAGTGTTCCGGAAAGTTTTGGGGTGAAGCCTTTTTGGATATTCTGTTCTATATACTTGTTTTCCGCAAGAAATTGAAATGTTTTATTGCGAATGCACGATGTTAAAACTTTAAGTGGAATGGATTCAAGTGTTATTGGTCTAAAGTTTGCTGGTTCGTCTGTCTCTCCTTTCTTGTGTATAAGTATTGTACATGCTTTTTTCCAATCAGAAGGGACAGCGCCGTGAGACCAGGCTGAGTGGATTATGTCGGATAGATAGGAACGTAAGTAGGGACAGCGTTTAAAACAGATTATAGATATTTGGTCAAGTGGACATGGTGAGCCAGACGGTTTCATTTTACGGATGACATTGGTAATCTCTTGATAGGTCGGGGGGTCGAGATTAAATGGCTTTTGAGGTGAAGCAAATTTTGGAATCCAGCTTGGGATGCTGAACGCTTTATTTGGGTTGATGGCAGAGAATGTCTTAGTGAAGTATGATGTGCATTGAGCCATATTAAATGATGGAAGTGAGCAAATTTAATAATAATAATAAAAAATAATAATAATAATAATAATAATAATAATAATAATAATAATATAATAGTTTTTATATAGCGCCATTTCTATTGCTGTCCAATTGCGCTTTACATTGGTTTAACTCTTTCCTGACCGGCCCAGTCAAAATGGGTCGTAGAAGACCCGCAAAGTCGTCAATCGAAAAATACGGCACACGGTAACGCAAGATTAAAAATTGAAATTCGACAAGCGCAAGGAACGTGAGATCCACGCACACGCCAAGTTTGATTTGATTTCATAAACAACTCTGCGATTGGTGCAGGCATTTTGAGTTTTCAAGATGCTACGCGGGCGTGCATGATGGCCTTTTCTAGAAAAATGTGAATTTTTTAACCTGATTTATGATAATTAATATAATTATATAAACATAATGCGTTTTGTTCGGGAATTTAAAAGCACAAGTAAAAGCCGGTTTATTAGGCTTCCTAGAAAATGTATAGCTTTCGCAACAGTTATGGTTATTTCAAGAGATATCAATAGAACAAAGAGGTGGTTCAATTTTTAATGTTTTTCAGCCTGTCGGGAAAGAGTTAATGAGCAATAACAGGTAAATTGAAAATAATCGAAGAAAAAGCGTGGAAGAAAAAGCAGTTTATTATCTGTTTAATTGAAAATATCAATGTAAATACAGTTTAACAAAGCAAAAAAATGGTCAGTGCGAAAAATGAACCTCCTTCTTGGCTCAAGCATAAACTCTGAAGATTATGGCCTGATAAAATCGCTGTTTGTGACTGTAAAAGGCAAGTTTAAATGGTGTGGTGATTTTGAGTCTCTTCAGTTGTTTGTTGAGAAAGTTTTAAAAATAAAAGGCAAATGGTCATCCCCAGGTGGATCGAAGCTATTTCAATCTGAAGATTTATCAACACGTTGGTATGGCTCTAAAGAAACGTTAACAGTTGGAGGGCAAAATTCCGTTGATGTCAAGACGTTATTATTAGAACTAACTAACGTTCTACAGGATAACGCTGATGAAGTTGTCGATTCATGCCTAACCAGTTCATTGTGTAACCAAGAGAAGTCTACCGTGTCCGGAAATCAAGATTCACTTCACCTTGATAAAAATATAATGTTCAACGAGTTGAAATCTCAGTTCTACCAATTGAGAGATGAATTTCATGACCATCGTTCTGTAATTAATAATCTCATTCAGAGCTCATCCCAGATTAGCGATGAATCAAAAGCTCGTGATCTGTCAAATGACCTTACCAGCCAATGTTTTAATTCGCTTCAACAAGAAAATCTTAAATTAAAGAAAGAAAATGAGATACTTAAGGACAGACTAAATACTGTTTCTTATGTAGTATCCGACCTAAATACTAAAATTAAGGACGGTGAAAATGAAAAGTCAAGTCTTCTTACAGTTATAAAACTTCTTCATGAAGATTATCGAAGCGGTAGTGGGAATACTGAAACCGCCGCAACTAATGAAGTCTCTCATCAACCCGAGCTCAATAAAACCAACGAATCGTTCGTAAATCTTACTGACAAAAAGAAGACCGATCATCCAGAACCAGCTATTGTCCTGTCTGATGATGAAAATGCAAATTTTCAACAAACTGTCAAAAACAAGAACAAAAGCAAAAAATCTAAAACTACTTTACATGCTGATGATAAATCTTCAAGTACCTCGTTTAAACAAAATCAAAAGAAGAAAGTCACAGTTATTGTTGGCGATTCTATCTTAAAAAACATCCAAGGATGGAGCCTGTCTGATTCAAATAACCATGTGGTTGTTAAACCCTTTCCTGGGGCTACGATAACCGATATGGAAGATTTCATTAAACCAATTATTCGTAAAGAACCCGAAGACATGATTCTACATATTGGTACGAATGATATAAAAAAACTGACCCCGCGTTGTCTAGCTGAAGTTATCACAAATCTTGCAGTTCAAATTCAACAAGAATCCCCAAATACTGGTATTACGATATCAGGGATTCTTCCTCGAAATGACAATCCTCATCTCGAAGGTAAGATTAACGATACCAACAGATCAATGGAAGCAATATGCAAACAACACAAATGGAACTTTGTAAATTGCAAGACCATTGACAAAACTTGCCTCAATTCTAGAGGTTTACACCTCAACAGAAAGGGATCTTCTGTTCTTACTAATTTTTATTCTGAACTTATCTCGAAAAATTGACTATCTGATTCGTTTGACTTTTCTATTTGTAATAACGTGTCACACGATTTACCAGATAATCCTGATTTTGTTAATGAATTCTCAAATTCCGATTTTGGTTTACCTAAACTCAAGGGATTCAAAATTGCCTCTCTCAATATTGCCAGCCTTTTTAAATACATCGATGAAATTCGTTTAAATCTGCAAAATGCTAATCTGGATATCCTTATACTAAACGAAACTCGTCTTGATCAAACTATAAGCGATAATATTATCGCTATTCCTAATTATTCGATTATAAGACGTGATAGAACCAGAAATGGTGGTGGAGTAGCGATGTTTATTCGAGATACTATCGATTTTACAATCAAAGATGATCTTCTCGATGACTCCCTTGAGTTTTTATGTATTGAAATCAATAAACCCAAAATCAAACCTTTTCTAGTATAAACGGTATAGACCACCTAATGCTTCTGTCGAATTATTTGAGAGGTTCCAGGATACTGGAAAAAATTGATGCATTAAACATTGAGTCTAACATAATTGGAGATTTTAATTGCAACTGGAAAGCAGATCCAGTTGATAATTGTACAAAGCATTTGATTGAACTCTGTGATTTCTATCAATATGTTCAGCTTATTCTCGATCCAACACGTATCACTTCATCAACTTCTACTCTAATCGATCTCTTTCTTACTAATGAACCGAAAAATTTCTTGTCATCGGGTGTGTCCCATGTTGGCATCAGTGATCATAGTTTAATTTATGCTGCTAGAAAACACTATAGTCCCAAATCTAAACCAAGAATTATTCGAAGTCGACAATACAAACATTTCAACATTGATGATTTCTTAAGAGATATGAAGTTAGCTCCTTGGGACAGGATTATGGATATAAATGATCCTGTTGATGCATGGAAAAATTGGAAGAAACTTTTTCAGCTCATTGCAAACAATCATGCACCAATTAAGAAAAAAAGAATTAGATCCTCATCAGCACCATGGCTCACCCCTGAGATCAAGAGATTGATGTGGGAGAGGGTCGATTAAAGAGAATTGCTATTATCACTAGTCAATTATCTGATTGGCAAAATTATAAAAATGCTAAAAATCAGGTTAATAATATCATAAGAGAAAGCAAGAGATTGCACTATTGCTCCTTTTTTAACGATAACAAGACGCCTGCTCAGGCGTTCACTTGGGCTACTGATTTGGGGGCAAGGCATGCAAGCGAATATGAAGCGAGTTCGGACTTTCGTTTTATTGCCAATGAATCGCTGTTGGAAAAGTTTACCGAGACCTGTAAACCATTGCAAAGATTCTCTCCAAGATGAGAGAAACACAGATGAGAGATCAATCATGAAGACGGAAAGAACAGCCAAGGACAAACATATTATTACTCGGGCCTCCCCCCCTTGGGGGGAGAGCACGAGTCTTAGAAAGGGCTCTGTTTATTACTCGGGCCTCCCCCGGGGGAGCGAGATTACTATATATGCGCAGTTAAGTGCCCCCCGCAGTCGTTTTTAGGGCTAATTATTGCATCATCCCGATCAACCTCGTACCCAGGCTTTTCACCTTTGCGAAACTGAAAACACTGCCTTTCTTTGAGTGCTCTTCAGTCTTCACTGAAAATCTTTAATGTGGCTGGCAAGTATCTTGATCTTATATACGCTCACAATCCCGCACGCTTTCGAAATGGGTTGGTCTACGATTTCGAGAAATATGAGACTCAACATATGAATTATCAATTATGCTGTATGGAAATATGTCAACTGTTCTGAGCGAGGTTCTGAGGTAACAGTAATATTTTTATATAGCAAAGTGAAAAGGTGGTAAACTGCCAAGAATTTAGTGACGAGATACTGACGTTTCGAGCGGAGCCCTTCATGCTTTGTTGCCTGTATTGTTTATTGTTATGTTATACAAAATAAAATCGATGCTACAGTTTATTGTTTCATATATTATATTCGAATTTTACCCTGTTTCACTTGATGTTTTACCTGTAAGCTTAAATGGGGCTCCAAAATGTTGTTATCAGTAAGATGGTACCGATTGTTCATCATATTATTATATGATATATAAATCTCTGACACCCATACCAGCTATCAAGATCAAGGAGTAAAGAGTTAATTGTTATTGTTTGCTGGTTATCAATTCATCTATGATGAGCGATGACTATGCAATGTTGCCATTGAATAACCTTGTTTCACTTGATATTTTACCTGTAAGCTTAAAATGGAGCTCGAAAATGTTCTGGTTATCAGTAAGTTTGTATCGATTGTTCATATTATTACATGCGAATGCTTACAAATGAACACACAGTATATAAATCTCTGACACCCATGGAAAGCGAGTTGGCTCCGCTAACCGAGACAGTAACATAGTTAACTATGCAGTAATCTGTCTTTATATTACAATTAGCGAGCTGGCCGGCCCACTGGACTAGTCACTAGTACAGGGATGGATTTACTGGGAGTTGTACACTTGTACAGTTGTACTGCAGACTGCATGGAGGCTGTTTTGTCAAATTGCCAGAATACTGATGCAGTGACCGCCAGAATACTGATGGGCGCGTGGTGCGCATGACCGCCAGAATACTGATGGACACGCGTGCATGACTGACACAACTCGGCACCAGAGCACCCCCCCTACCAGATCATGCTGGATCCATCCCTGCACTAGTATGTATAAAGCCTGTCAAATAATAAATATGCTAGCTTATGACACCTTGCTACTGCCAGCTAAATGGTTTGATTTACTGCTATGCCTTATACACTGAGAAAAAGATTAACTGATTTAATGCTTGCTCAAACTGAACCTGTTTGCCGGACTGACCATAGGCATATGAATTGTTATTACAGGAGCACAGGCTGACCTTGTTGGCTAGAAAAACTCAAGTAGCCCGAGTTAACGCCTAGCGGGCGTCTTGTTTATTTATTTTTGGCAATGTCGCGAAATGGCAATTATTGCATCATTGTTGACTAAATTAGTAGACTAGTGAGCGATACTATGAATGTGGGATTACTACACATGCGCAGTGAAGTTATCCCCAAAACAATTTTGCCCCCCGCAGTCGTTTTTAGGGAGGCTAATTATTGCATCATCCCGATCAACCTCTTACCCAGGCTTTCCACCTTTGCGAAACTGAAAACACTGCGTATATTTCTGATTTATTTACTCATCTGATCTGACACCTTTCTTCGAGTGCTCTTCACTGAAAATCTTTGATGTGGCTGGCAAGTATCTTGATCTTATATACGCTCACAATCCAGATCGCTTTTGAAACGGGTTGGTCTACGATTTCGAGAACCTGTACTCGATCAAATTATATGTTTCCATACGCTTTTTGTCTACTAAATGTTTAATAATTTAATATGAGACTCAACATATGAATGCTTGCATATGAATGCTGTATGGAAATATGTTAACTGTTCTGAGGTAACTGTAATATTTTTATAAGCTTTGTTGCCTGTATTGTTTATTGTTATGTAATTATACAAAATAAAGTCGATGCTACAGTTTATTATTTCATATTATACCAAGTAGAAGTACTATTATTAAAGTATGCAATGTTGCTATATATCGAATTAATTACCCTGTTTCACTTGATATTGTACCAGTAAGCTTAAATGGGGCTCCAAAATGTTCTGGGTTATCAGTAAGTTTGTATCGATTGTTCATATTATATGCGAATGCTTACAAATGAACGTACAGTATATAAATCTCTGACACTCATTGTTGCCATTGAGTAACCCTGTTTCACTCGATATTTTACCTGTAAGCTTAAATGGGGCTCCAAAATGTTCTGGGTTATCAGTAAGTTTGTATCGATTGTTCATACATGTATTGTTATACACAAATGCTTACAAATGAACACACAGTATATAAATCTCTGACACCCATACCAACTATCAAGATCAAGGAGTAAAGAGTTTGTTGTTGTTTGACCTTGCTACTGCCAGCTAAATGCATGGTTTGATTTACTGCCATGCCTTATACACTGAGAAAAAGATTAACTGATTTAATGCTTGCTCAAACTGAACCTGTTTGCCGGACAGGCCGGCTCGCTTGCCAGGCTGACCCTGTTGACTAGAACTGGATTAGGTCAGCAAACAGGATGGCTCATTTGGTGGGGCAGACTTCTCAGTAAGCCAGCTTGGATACTGAGCCAACTCACCTTCATATAATCAAAGCCATTGGCCAACACTATGTTATGGGTTTGTAATGATGGAAAATTTAACCACCCCTGCACTGACAGCTGTATCATTACATGTACCATTGTACCTACAACTATAGATTTGTGTATATTGAATTCAAATCACTGAATTTGCCTACAATATATGTCTTTCAACAAGCCACAACCTCAAGTAGCCCGAGTTAACGCCTAGCGGGCGTCTTGTTAATTATACTGTGTTGACATTTATCCTGTGAAACTCTGTAATATTAATCATGAAATATTGTGTTTTTGTCCGATTTAAATCAATTCTATATCGAAATGATCACTTGAATCTGGCGAATCGAACGCTGTAGGTTTCGTCTACTTAAAATGTGAAGATCAGATGTTATATGAGAAAATGCGTATTAGCGATTAAAGCGAGACTCGTCTCTAAAATCAAAGGATCAAAGGACATGGCTTCAAGATCTATTCGTTGTTTACCCGATGATTTAATGCTCTTATGTCCATTAAACCGATGTAATTTCGTAACAGATATGTTTCGTATACCTTGCCGTTGTTTTTTATATAAATTTTGACACACGAAGACCTTCAATCGAACAGATATTAGAAAAAATATTTTTTTATCCCGATGATTTAATGCTCTTATGTCCATTAAACCGATGTAATTTCGTAACAGATATGTTTCGTATACCTTGCCGTTGTTTTTTATATAAATTTTGACACACGAAGACCTTCAATCGAACAGATATTAGAAAAAATAACATTGCCGCGTCGGGTATTATATCACAACAGCATCAGCATGTTTTATAGTGCCTGTCACTTCATTTATCACTTCATCAATGTTCTTCATTCTTCCATTTACAGCAATTGAGCAACATATTTCAGTACAATTTAGTAGCACATTTAAACAGTTTGATCGATTCAATAAAACATGTAAACATAGATTTGATCGAGTACACATCAGCGTACGATAATAATGGAGACCGCGGAACAACCTGTTTCGAAATCGCTCATCTTTTACTTTTAGTGTAGGTCTACCGCTATCGGTGTCTGCGATTGTAAGTAGTATGAGCATGTTTATTATTAATATACTTGCCAGCCACATTCCTTATCAATCTTATCACAAATTTGCTACAGTCTTGAAGTTGATCAATGGCAATGGCGACCAAAGAAGCGTGACATGCCATTAGAGAGAGACCTGCTCCGGCTTCTCATTGGTCGATAAATATAGTAACACTGCGATGACGTACTCGGATTTCAAGTTGCTCTCAGATTTCGAGTCGCTTGGTTTAATACCGCTATCACAATCTGTCACCAGATCATTGATCGCACTTTATATGAATTCGCAATAATAAGGATTAATTTATAACGTAACAAGGATTTACTTGAAAAGAACTACCATGAGAAAATCTCGGTAATCAGTTTAAAACTATCCATATAGCGACCTTTTTGAATCCACTATCGTACAGATACCAACTACGGAATACACTTCACACTATGCACTTAGGAGATATCACAGAAGAATATAACTTCATTCCTATTGCTTTAAAATTGAATGCATTTTACGCGCGGACGTGCAGGGACTTTTCTAAAGCTATTTTCTCAACTGCGAGGAAAACATCTCACCTCTGCCTCTGAAGCACGCTTTTGGGACGACAAATACGTTTACCATATTTTTCCTGTGAAAATACATGCATTCAAAAGCATACTTTTATTTATTACACGTAGTTTCATTGAAGGACAGCGCTATTACTCCACGATTTTCAAACAGTGTTTTTTCAATTCTCTGAGACTGACTAAAACGGTGAACGTATTTGTCGTCGCAAAAGCGTGCTTCAGAGGCACAGGTGAAATTTTTTCCTCACTGCTGAGAAAATAGCTTTTAGAAAAGTCCCTGCGCGTCTGTGCGTAAAATGCATTCAATTTTAAACCAACCTAAGTGCATAGTGTGAAGTGTATTCTGTAGTTGTCATCTGTGCGATACTAGATTCAAAAAGGTCGCTATGTGGATAGTTTTAAACTGATCACTGAGATTTTCTCATGGTATAGTTCTTATAAATTAATCCTTATTATTGCGAATTCATATAAAGTGCGATCAATGATCTGACAGATTGTGATAGCGGTATTAAACCAAGCGACTCGAAATCTTAGAGCGACTCGAAATCTGAGTACGTCATCGCAATGTTACTATATTTATCGACCAATGAGAAGCCGGAGCAGGTCTCTCCCTAATGGCATGTGAAGCGTGGATGAATATAAGGTCAGCGCTCGTTTTCATCACTGAAACAGTCACTGAAACAGTCATGACGTCATGAGAATAAAGAACAACGAAATAAGATCACGTCAGTTTGTTGCATTTTGTTGACCAGAAAAATAAAAATAATAAAAATAATAAAAATACAGAAGTGCAGCCCATTCTAAGACTTGATGCTACCCCACAGGGGGTAGCCCAAGTAATAAAAATAATAAAAATACAGAAGTGCAGCCCATTCTAAGACTAAATTGGTGCTACCCCACACAAGTAATGAGGGTAACATTAAAAATACCTGGAAAGGAATTAATTCCTTGCTTTCTAATAAAAAGAAGTCGACTCCTATTTCTAAATTGGTGATTAACGATCAGGTGATCAGTGATCCAAAAGAGGTAAGCAACGCTTTCAATAAATATTTTACTGAAATTGGTCCTGACCTAGCTTCCAAAATTCCTGATTCTTCTCCAGTAAATTACGGTGATATCCAAGTGTCCAATTGTTCGTTTGAATTGGATCAAGTTACCATAAGTGATATTCTAAATATTGTAAATAGTCTTCCATCCGCCAAAGCCTGTGGGCTTGATGAAATTCCAGTATTTCTCCTCAAACTAGTATTTCGGATACGATTGAATCACTGACACATATAATCAATCTTGTAATAACTTATGGCATTATTCCTTGTGATTGGAAAAAAGCTAAAGTTATTCCTATTTATAAATAATTTTCTAAGACAAATCCAGGTAACTACAGGCCTATTTCTATTTTATCTGTTGTTGCTAAAATTTTTGAAAAGGCTATTTTCAATCAAACATACAGATACTTGAGTGATAATGACTTATTCTCTAAATTACAGTCGGGATTTAGGCCTCTACATTCTACCTTAACGGCGCTTCTTGATGCAACAGATAGTTGGTACAAAAATATGGACAATGGATTGATAAATGCTGTTTTGTTTGTAGATTTAAAGAAAGCGTTTGACACTATTGACCACGAAATTCTTATAAAACAATTAGCATGTTATGGTTTTCGGGGACAGACAGTTGATTTATTTCGAAATTATCTCTCTCATAGATTGCAAATTACGATTGTAAATAACATCCCGTCCGAAAGTTCTAAAATAACATGTGGCGTCCCACAGGGTTCTATTATAGGCCCTTTGTTATTTTTACTGTATATAAATGACCTTCCAAATTGTAAACTCTCTTCTGAGGGTCGTTTATATGCTGATGATACCACCTTAACATATGCTAATGAAAATCCTGAGCAACTTTACTCAGAAATGAACAATGATTTGATAGTTCTAAAACAATGGCTTGATGCTAACAAACTTAGCTTAAATGTTCTAAAAACCAAATGTATGTTCATTGGTTCTCGGTGTAAACTGGCCTCGATTCCTGAAGATCCTAACATTGCTATAAATGGTCACAAAATAATGAGAGAAAAGAGTTACAAATGCATAGGGATTGAACTTGATGAAGTTCTTTCCTGGGACGTGCATATCTCGAATGTTGTTTCCAAAGTTGCCAAAGCTATCGGTGCGTTAAGAAGACTTAAACCTTATTTGCCCCAATCAACTTTGATTCTTATTTATAAATCTTTAATACTAACACAATTTGACTATTGTGATGGTGTATGGGGTAATTTGGCTAGAGGCCTAGCTCTTAAACTTGAACAACTTCAATCTCGTGCAGCCAGAATTATTCTAGGAGCTGATTATTCTATTAGATCAGTTGATTTATTGTTTGAGTTAGGTTGGTCCACTCTTGAGGAGAGACGTTCTCAGCACCTAGGTGTTACAATGTATAAAACCTTTAATCAAATGCAATACATAATCACAATCTACGTGGCTCAAATTATAAAATTTTTGTTCCTCAACCTCAATCCGAGGCACTTAAAAAAAGTTTTACCTACAGGGGGGCTGTTCTTTGGAATAACTTCCCTCGGGAAAAAACATTAGCTCCTTCTTTATCTATTTTTAAATCTCGAGTGTGAAGTTGATTACTGATACTTAATTTTTGTCTCTCTTTGTATATAGTTATTTTAAAAAAAATCTTAGTTAGTTACTTATGTATACGGCTCCAAGGAAGAGCACTTTTTTTGTGAATTGGACTCCGTATTGAAATAAAGTTTTAATAATAATAATAATAAATTCCATAAGTTGGGGGCGACACTTGAAAATGTCCTATAGCCATATGTGCGTAAGTTATATGGTACTTGAACCAGCCTATTGCTCGTAGCAGATCTTAAACAACGCCTAGGTGTATATAAATTAACTAAATTGGCAAAATACAGAGGTGCCAAGCATAAAGCGATTTAAATATCAATAAAATTATTTTAAAAACAATACGTTCTTCAACAGGAAGCCAATGTAAATTACACCGTTTTGGGTGATCCGTTTGAATCAGACGATATTTTAATCGAACAATATACCACCATTGGCGATATGTCATCTGACGACTGACGAACTACATAAAGAGGTTTTTACGAAGGTATACACGTTTGTGAAATATATAATAGGTACGTGTGTTAAAAGTCATAACCGGAAAACCTCAAACTCTTGTTTTTTGACATAATTTTCGCGCTTATAGAGTTTGACGTTTTGAGTTTTGAATTTAAAGGACAACCTTAATTACTTGGGCTACCTGTAACCAAGTCTTAAAAAGGGCTCTGTTTTCCGTGTTATTTATGTCGAGAATCTGCAATACGTCTCCCGATAGGCTTTGCGAAACATGCAAGAAATGCAGTCATCCCGCGATGGCAGTCGGAAAAGCATTTACGAGACCTGTAAACCCGCAAACTATAAATGCAAAGATTCTCTCCAGGATAGCTGAACGAGAGAAACACAGATGAGAGATTAAAGAAAGAACTCGCAGAACCGTGGACGAAACGGCAACATATAGTCGTTGCAAGGCAATGCGAGCGAATATTTGAAGCGAGTTCGAACTTTCGTTTTATTGGCAATGAATCGCAGTTGGAAAAGTTTACCGAGACCTGTAAACCCGCAAACGCTTAACCATTGCAAAGATTCTCTCCAAGACGAGAGAAACACAATGATGAGAGATCAATCATGACTGAAGACGGAATGGACAGCCGAAGGACAGGGAAATAATATTATATCATGTGTGTTGACATTTATCCCGTGAAACTTTGTAATATTAATCATTATGAAACGTAACGTTTGTTTTTGTCCGATTTAAATCAATTCTATATCGAAATGATCACTTGAATCTGGCGAATCGAACGCTGTAGGTTTCGTCTACTTAAAATGTGAAGATCAGATGTTATATGAGAAAATGCGTAAGCGATTAAAGCGAGACTCGTCTTTAAAATCAAAGGACATACTTCAAGATCTATTCGTCGTTTTAATACCCGATGATTTAATGCTTTTATGTCCATTAAACCGATGTAATTTCGTAACAGATATGTTTCGTATACCTTGCCGTTGATTTTTATATGAATTTTGACACACGAAGACCTTCAATCGAACAGATATTAGAAAAATAGCATTGCCATGTTTAGTGTTTTCGTCTGCGTGTCAGGCGTTCTGCATTGGGGAGGCTAGCCTGCGTGTAGACGCCTGATTTTTCTTCGTTATTCCAGCGCTGCACAATGCCTTCAGTGGCCTGATGACAGAAATTAATGCATTAAATATTATCCTTGGTAATATAAGACAAGTGAGCGGGTTTTCTAATTCCAACTGTCTAACATGCCACCAATGCATACCCATCTCTGCAGGCAATATGCGCGCCATGTCCCTAAAATTAGTAGCCCAAGTTAACGCCCAGCGGGCGTCTTGTTGAATTAGCTGTATTGCATTCAAATAGCTGAATTTGCCCACTAGCCTTACTGTGACCGTATTTTACAAACAAATATACCACGCTTTTGACTAAGTAATCTGATACCATTTTGTTAAAGTCTGTAAAACACTAAATATGATCGTTTGAATTTTTTAAATGTCGACACTGGTTTCATCAAACATTCACCTACATTTAAATGTTATCGCTCCCCAACGATGAGCATTTTGACGGTTTAAACATGATGACTTTTGACAGGTTGATCCAATATGGCCGCCAAAAGACCTTGTGTTGTTGAAGGCAACACACCAGGGAAACCAACCTACAAATGACCGATACAGGGAAAATCGAGGCGATCTCTGTTTGATAATGATATCAGAGGCGATAAAGGATGGAGCCAAAGTGTCTTTAGCTGGCAAATCAGACTGGACCCTTAAAGAAAAGTCAGCCTTGGTACAATATATTTGTCGGTTTTGGAAGGACGCCTGGAACAACAAATGGCCAATGACCTGCAAGGACAACGAGTTCTGGAATTCCTGCGCGCGTGTGGTAAACAATGCTTGCCAGTCGAACAGAACAGGTGTGTAGATATTTTAAACACTTTCTATTAGTTTGGCGGAATTATTTTATTTTAAATACTTGTTTTATTAATACTATAAAACAAATCACCATGAGTTGTATGAGAGCAGATAACCAGCCACTCATAGAAAATATGATTTCAGCAATTTAGATTGCTCCTACTGGTTTATTACAGTAGACTGTAGAGACCAGTACCACTAGTTGGTTTATACCAAAAATACAGATAAACTATTTATTGTATAGTGAAGGATACATTGTCTTGATATTTTGTTGATTTTTAATTCTACTTTAATTGTTTGTTTTTTAAGGTGCCTCCTGCCGAACAAGAGTTACAAAACATCTCTGGAAGGAGTTTGGCTCATTGTCCGAGGCACAAGAATCCTTGCAGATAAATTATATTTCTGGGAGAAATATTGGGCTTGGTGGTTTATTGAACACCTAGCCGCCTGCAGGTAGCACTCCACAGCATGCAACCATAGCAGATGAACCATTGTCACCCGTGTTCAGTTCATCACCAACAGTCCAAGAATGTACAGTACCACGTTTCAATCGGGATCTGGTAAAATAGTTTTTGGCCTGCTTTAAGAATGTCATGTCATCCAGGCTAAAGAAACAACTATTTAATTATTTGTTTAAACTTGTTATTTTTGAACTCTTGGAGTTTTTCAAATTTGTTAATCCAGACTTTTTAGAAAAAAGTCTGAATGCGATGAAGACTTTATTTGAGGCAGGGAAGCACAACATAGTCTTCAATTTGTGCCAAGTCACCAAAAGTAGTTTGTAAATTATCCATAAGTATATCACCTTTTTAGTAAGAAGGGTGTAGCTCTTGACTTTCAGGTGAGTTATTGGATGAACCAGCAGCCAGTTCATTTGAGAATTCAGCATACTGCACCAAAACTACATTCATTATTTGAATGTTTCATGAAAGTTACACATCTATTATGCTGTTATAACCTAGCAAGCATTTTACTATTTCAAGGTCCTAAAAGTTTACCATATCAGTTATATTGATTGAGCAGATGAAAGAAATCCTCTGGCAGGAAGATATATGAACCTTGCTTGAATTCATGCTGTAATTATTTAGTTCAGCATCTCCTGTAGGCCAATCTAAATTCTATAATTAAGATTGAATTAAGGGAATCTTACTCAAATTTGTAGACCCAACTAAAAAGTCTCACATCTACCCCCTTCCCCAACTCAAGTTCCACTTGTTATCAACTTCCCTGGAGTTATCTTTTCTGTGCTGGGATAAAACTAGTGCTGCCCTTTTCATGTTTCACAAAATAATTAAAGTATTATTGGCACAAATAAAAATATAATGGCAAATAGCCAATGAGGCCTACGTCATTGGTGTTTCAAGTTCCCAGAGTTCATTATTAAGGATACTTTCCACAAAGCTGCTGCAGTTCCATTGATGGAGCAGCTTCCCATTTCGTCAGGGGAACAGTCTCGTATGTATTAATATCTAAGACCGTTTGATGTAAAAAATACTGCTGTGGCTTTATTAAAACAATCTTCATAATCAGCAGATGCACCTTTCTTTCCCAGTGCATCAAACAAATCATCGTTTGAACATATAATTTTATATGCACGATGGATACCAATACTTCGAACGTCTTTCAGGTAATCACATCCAGCCACAATACACATACTCTGAAATTGTTTTAAATTAAGTTTTAGTCCTTCCAGTATGTTGTCCAGATTTAAATGTTGTCCATCACCACTTAGGCAGAGCTTCACTATCACCTTAAACAAATTATTTAGAAACATACTATACCTTAATACAGACAATAATATTTGAATAAAATGACAATAGACCTTACCATTATGACGTACAAATCTATTAGTGACTACTACTATACCATAATTCCTTGCGAGATTTCCTTTCTCATGTTAATGTTAAACTCCCCCTGCAGGGAGACGGAAAACAATTGCTCAACTTAACATCACAAAAAGATATACCGAAAAGGATTCTGGTAGTAGTACCCATTATGACACATGAATCTATTAGTGACTAAGGTCTATTGGACAAAAGTTTAAAAAAATTTACTTTATTAATATTGGATTACTAGTTTTTTAATTAAATAAAAAACAATTGTATTTTATGCATATAAGTATATAAACACCTTTAAATGCAAAATATATATTAAACAACGTTTTATCTAATAGTAAAATAATACAACACGGAAAGATATTAAAAAGTGGCAAGTTATAGATGGTGATATGTATGGCTGAACTTTGCGATTTATAATTTTAAATATTAGGAAAAAAACAAACCGCATTGCAGCCATATTAAAGTTAGAAAGTCTAAATCTTCTGTTAAAGGCAAGTCTGCATGGTTATTTTTAAGCAAGAAAGCTATCTGTGCATCTGATTCATAAGCTGACACAAAATATCGAACGTTTTCCTTCTTCAAACAAATCTAAACAGGTTGGATGAAAGATGAAAGATCACTTTAGCCCTATACTTTCGTTCATTTTAGGTCGTTCGTAAACAGAATACTCATGTTTACACAAGTAGATATGTCATCGAAGGAAATCTAAACTGCTTGGCTTCTAAACTTTTAAATTATTCAATTTCTAATAATATTAAGCAGTGTATAGTGAGGTTAGACAATAACCAAGGTTAACAGCTAGGTAACCGCGCGCCGCATACGATCTAGGCTGGCACGAACTGTTGCGCACTGCCATTAGCGCACTTGCTTGAATAGGGGTGTCACGCATTATCAAGAGCTCCACGAAATCGCAAAAAGTTTTTGTTTTTTTCGGATATCATGGCCTCCGAACGAGATCCCCCATCTTCCGCGCCAGAGTCATCGCACGACGACGCCTCCGTGAACTGGGGAACTACATTCCAGTCACCCGCGTTCATGGCGGGACTTCAAGCAGCCATTGCTCAAAGCCTTCGCGCCTTAAATGCCCCAGTCCATCCGACACCACCAGACCCCGTCCAACAACAGCAAGAGACCGGCCCAAGTACACAAGGAACTACTGGAGAAGCATGCTATCAAGGACAGCACTCAGGTATGTTAACCTCTCCTAGTTTTATCCAATCCACTGGTGGGGACGCGCAAACACATAGCCTGAGTGCCGCCTTTAACCAAATCGAGCCTCGTCACGACGGGCGAGAAACGACCCCGAATGTGAATGATATTATGCCTTTTACTGCCGACAAATTTCTGTCCCGTGGTAGTAGCTTCGAAAAGGCATTTATACTTGGGCCTGGCCGGGCGACAATCCCCGCAAAGCTGGTAACGCAAATTACCTCGCACAAGTTTATCGCGCTGTCAGAGTTGATACCAAAAAATTTAGAAGATCTCAAGTTGACTCTACAACCTTTTCGATTGAGGGCTCTACCATTGTCCCGAAAGTTATGTCGCGTAAGAAACAAGAAGTTTCTGACATTTTGACTTGGGTGGAATGCTTTAATAGCTATACAGCTGTTATTGCCACTTACTTCCCGAACCGCGCAAGAGATCACTCCTCGCCTACATGGCATTGATTATTCGCACCGCTAAGCGTTTCGGAGGAATGGCGTGGTACAACTATGACCGCGCGTTTCGTCGGGAAGCGGCCGCATGTAGCCTCGAAGATTGGAGCTTGATGAAGCCCGACTTGTATAACTACTATACCGCGGCGGTTGGTCACTCAGAAATCGTTCGTTCGTCCCCATGCGATAAACAACGTAGATTTCGTCGCGAAGCACGGGGGGACCCATCCGCACGCGAGCTCTGCATCTCATGGAATCAAGGGTCGTGCGTCTGCCAGAAAGATTTATGTCGTTACCGTCACGCCTGCGCCGTCCTCGGATGCGAAGGGCCCCACCGACGATCCGACCACCAGTTTAGCTCAAACGACAAAGGAAAACGATCTCCAGATCGACAGCCTTGCTCATTCCGAGCCTTCCAAAAATAAACATTTTAACGACCGCACCCCCCTAGACAACCATTCTAAAGTTTTCAACGTCTCAACCGGCCCAGCTGTTGTTCTCACGAACCTTTTATTTAATTTCCCGATAAACGTCGAGTTTTTGGCATCGCAATTACCTTCACATCCCGATCGTGCACGAGTTAATTACCTTAGTTATTACCGGTCTTCGCGACGGTTTCCGTATTGGTTTTCACACTGATAAAATTAAACTAAAATCAGCGACAAGCAATTGTCCTTCGGCTTACGAACACCCTGAGGTAATTGACAAATACCTTTCAGACGAAATTAGCGCTGGACGAATTTTTGGACCGAACCCAACACCGCCATTCCCTTATGTCCACACCAGCCGCTTTGGCGTCATTCCCAAGAAAAATAAACCAAATTCTTGGCGTTTGATTTTAGACTTTTCCTTTCCTTTCGACCACAGCGTAAACGATGGTATTTTTAAAGAGGAATTTCCTGTTTTATACAGAAAGGTCGATGACGCCATTCGCCTAATTGTGAAAACAGGAAAGGGAGCGCTTATGGCCAAAACTGACATTAAAAACGCTTACAGAATCATTCCTATATACACCCCGACGATCGATACCTCCTGGGTATGAAATGGCGCGATCAGTACAGTTCATCGACCTTGCTCTACCATTTGGCTTACGCTCGGCGTCGGCTATTTTTAACACTTTAGCTGACCTGTTTGAATGGACCCTGCAGCACAACTACAACGTAGCAGATTTATTGCATTATCTAGACGATTATTTTACTCTTGGACCAGGGGATCGGATGTTTGCGCGCAATCCTTGAGTTCAATAAAAAGGGCTGCTCTCGACATCGGTATCCCTCTGGCCCCAGAAAAATGCGAGGGCCCCACGACTTGCTTAGTGTTTTGGGGAATAGAGCTCGACTCATTACAAATGACAGCTCGTTTACCCCAAGAAAAGGTCGACGACTTAACTGGCATTATCCGGGACTGGGTCACGAAAAAATGGTGCACTCGGAAACCGCTCGAATCTCTCGTGGGTAAACTCAACCACGCATGCTCAGTGGTTTCTCCGGGCCGCACATTCCTACGCCGCCTCTTTAACATGCTTCGAGACTCCAAACGCCACCAGAAATGTATTCGCCTTAATAAGGACTGCAAACTCGACCTACAGTGGTGGAACGAGTTTCTTCCATCGTGGAACGGCATATCCTTTCTCGACCTCCCTGAATGGGCACCAGTCCCCGACTTCGAACTCTCAACCGACGCTTCAGGCAATCTAGGCTGTGGCGCCTATTATCAAGGCGAATGGTTCAGTGCCGCGTGGTTGGCTTCACAAAAACCCTTAGGTATGGCTTACAAAGAACTTTACCCTATCATTATTGCCTGCCATCTTTGGGGCCATAGGTGGTCGCGAAAGCGCGTTTTGTTTCATTGTGATAACGAGAGCGTCGTTTATATGATTAAGTCCGGCACTTCTAGAGACGAAAATATCATGTACTTGGTTCGCGAACTTTTTCTCATCTCCGCTAAACATAAATTTCACATAGCAGCTGCGCATATTCCCGGTAAAACTAACTTAATCGCTGATGCCCTCTCTGGCTTGAACTTCCAGGAGTTATTTCGTCTGGTACCTCACGCGCATCCGACCCCCGTCAACATTCCCGAAGGTTTGCAAGCCAGTCTGACTTGCAATCTCTAGAAGAGAAAACAACCGCCCAACTCTTTCAAGGTCTTGCCAAATCAACGCGCCGAACATACAGCTCATCACAGCGACGCTTCTTGGAATTTTGCTATTGGAGCCAACGAATTAACTCTAACGGTTCGCCACTTCCGGCAAACGAGCGGACTTTGATGATGTTATCCCGTACTATCAAAGCCAGTTCGATCAAAGTTTACTTGGCTGGCGTCCGATCGCTGCATATCGAAAATGACTTTACTAATCCCCTCGAAAACTGCTTACGTTTGGAAAGAGTTATTCGTGGCGTCAAAAGGAAACAAGGTACTGGAACCCGTCCACGGCTCCCTATCACCGCGGCCATCCTTCGTCGTCTTCATTCACTTATAACCCATTCGAGTTATAGTGATTCACTGTTTTGGGCAGCCTGCTGCACCGGATTCTTCGGGTTCTTACGCTGCGGAGAATTTACAACAGCATCCGCGTCCTACGACCCAAAGACCCATTTATCGCTGGAAGACGTTAAAGTCGACCGCACCACTAATCCTACAGTGGTTCTATTGAATATAAAGTCATCAAAAACAGACCAATTCCGGACAGGACACACAATATTATGAATAGCGCTACTCACTCGAGAGTGTTCGCGGTCCAGGCGCTGATGACTTATCTGCACTTGCGCGGAAGTAAACCCGGACCGTTATTTATGCACGAAACAGGCCTCCCTTTAACAAGAGACACCATGGTAGCGTGGCTTAAGGCCGCCTTGGCGCGGCTTGGAATCGAAGGAAACTATTCCGGTCACAGCTTTCGCATCGGTGCAGCAACAACGGCTGCAACAGTTGGGATTCCAGATCATCTCATTAAAACAATGGGTCGATGGCTCAGTGATGCCTACCAACTCTACATCCACACACCAACTATGGTCCTCGAAAGTGTCGCGGTTCGCCTCGTCAACTAACTTCAACAATTTAGCACTAATTGCGCCTTTTATACTTTTCCTTTTAATATAATATAACCGACAAGGGGTAACGGTCTTATATAGAATATTCACGTTTAAAAAAAAAGAAAAAAAAAGTTTGTCTGGTTGTCCAATTTGTTGTACCAATTTACGTATGCTACCCACCGATGCACCAATTTATCTGGGTATGCTACCCAACGATTCTCCAATTTATCTGCTACCCCAATTTATCTGGGTATGCTGCCCACAGTTGCGCCAATTTATCTGGGTAAGCTACCCAACAACGCTCCAATTTATCTGGGTATGCTACCAACAGTTGCGCCAATTTATCTGGGTATGCTACCCAACAACGCTCCAATTTATATGGGTATGCTGCCCACAGTTGCGCCAATTTATCTGGGTATGCTACCCAACAATGCTCCAATTTATTTGGGTATGCTACCCACAGTTGCTCCAATTTATCTGGGTGTGCCACCCACTGATGCGCCAATTTATCTGGGTATGCTACCCACAGTTGCTCCAATTTATCTGGGTGTGCCACCCACTGATGCGCCAATTTATCTGGGTATGCTACCCAACGATGCTCCAAATTATCTGGGTATGCTACCCACAGTTGCTCCAATTTATCTGGGTGTGCCACCCACTGATGCGCCAATTTATCTGGGTATGCTACCCAACGATGCTCCAAATTATCTGGGTATGCTACCCACAGTTGCGCCAATTTATCTGGGTATGCTACCCAACGAGGCTCCAATTTATCTGGGTATGCTACCCACAGTTGCTCCAATTTATCTGGGTGTGCCACCCACTGATGCGCCAATTTATCTGGGTATGCTACCCACAGTTGCTCCAATTTATCTGGGTGTGCCACCCACTGATGCGCCAATTTATCTGGGTATGCTACCCAACGATGCTCCAAATTATCTGGTTATGCTACCCACAGTTGCGCCAATTTATCTGGGTATGCTACCCAACGAGGCTCCAATTTATCTGGGTATGCTACCCAACGATGCTCCAATTTATCTGGGTATGCTACCCACAGCTGCTCCAATTTATCTGGGTATGCTACCCACGGATGCGCCAATTTACCAGGGTATGCTACCCAACGAGATACCACTTCACCCGGAACATCCACCGTATCCTCTTGTAAACAGTAAAGAGCTCTTATCGGTACTTGGAAGGGTGATACTCCGCATCACTTTGGGTGGTCAGCTCAAAATACCACCTGGTTGGATCTTAACCTGAATCCAAGTACCACTATTCGCTCCAGTCCAAGGCCCCCTCGGCCAACAGCTTACACCTAACCAACCAAACGGGTAAGTAAGGTGAACGAAAATGTTAAGTGAGGTTATGCAATAACCAAGGTTAACAGCTAGGTAACCGCGCGCCGCATACGATCGAGGCAAGTACGTGGTGAGAGGAGCAGGCCTGGAGACTGGCACGAACTGTTGCGCACTGCCATTAGCGCACTTTCTTGAATAGGGGTGTCACGCATTATCAAGAGCTCCACGAAATCGCAAACCCACCATCCCGCCCTGTTATCAAATCTACAAAGAACAGTAAGTCAAATTTCCACCAATTTATTGGTGTGAAGGTGTAACCTGTCCCGAGGGGGTGGTCAGCTCAAGATACCAACATGCAGTGTGTATAAAAAAATGAACCGGTATAAAATTAGTGTCTAGGGCTTTGAAACTACTACAATACTGTAAGTTGATTGAAAGGAATGTTAATTCATTAATATGCCGGTTCAGTTTTTTTATACACACTGTCAAGTTCCGTTGACAATATGCAAAAGACGATTATACCGAGTCGTTGAAATCTAACACTTAGCTTTCCTATTGAATTCTGCGCAATACTGTATATCTGGTAAACAATACATGGACGGTGGTCAAACTCATAATCTAAGAAAAATGTTTCTTAGTACATGTATGATGTTATGAACGACCTTTCTACCTTCTTGAGTGGGATCGTTACTCGGTTGTTTAGCATGAATTAGCTGAAATGGCCACAGTGTTTAATTTTATTTACACAACTTTTAGAGTTACAATTCAAATGTTCACTCTGACTGCTCAACTGAGTCTCTCTTTCCTACTAGCTGTTTATCTTTCCGCTTTAACTGAGTGTTCTTGATGCGCGAGAATCACTTCTGTCAACGCTAGCGGAAGATTAGAATACCCCGACGAAGGATATGTGTGGTGGTTTAACAGAATGGGAAAGAGAATGCGAAAAAGAAGAATTTAATTTTATTAATTAATTTTAAGAATTTAATTTAATTAATTTAATTATTCCAAAGTGAAAAGGTGGTGAACTTGTTAATCTTGCTATATATATACAAAACTTTGCTATATATCCAAAACACTGTCTACGCAGCATTCTATTTTTTTAATAATTAATCCAGTTCGGTAATGTTAACAATAACTTTCTGAACCTGTAACCTTCTGATAGATTACAGGTTCGATTCCTGTCTGGGACTCAATCTGAGGAACGAGCTTGATGATCGTCCATGTATCATCTGGCTGCTCCAAGCTTTCCCACATTCACTACAATAGTGTATATATTAACACATATGTTGTAAAAATGGAAATACAAAGTTCTTGGGTCTCGTTCTCGTAATTTGTTCACAACCGTTTTTTATCCTAATAACTTTGTTAAACATTTTCCAACCCCTTCTAACCTTAATAAACTCTATGAATACTTATCTACCGTATTTCCTCTAATAAACGCCTTCCTCTAATAAACACCTCCCCTTTTCATACAAGAATGCCAATAAACGCCTCCCTCTAATAAACGCCGCGTACATATCAGAACTGCATTTATTAGAAAAAATACAAAAAGTGCAATATCGTTTTGTTCCTGTTTTGTTATTTGTTCCACAAAAACTTTGAGAACACTTTTAAAGCCGACATGCAGTGACGCTATTCCACAGACGATTACTGGCTTCATTGTCAAAGTGACGTAAACAACTCAGTTTAAACTAGCCATTGTTAAAGTTAAATAAAGTAAAATAATAATAAAAGTAAAAACAAAAAAGAACTCGACCAATATCCTTGTTATCCGGACCTCGCTCTCGGTCAATAACATAATATACTTAATAAACGCCTCCGTCTAATAAACGCCCCCACTAATAAAGCCGCATCAGATTGTTTCAAAACTTAATAAACGCCAGTGGCGCGTTTATTAGAGGAAATATTGTACGCGTATATCACTTCGTTGAAGTGTTATTCTTTTAAAATTTCACTTATATATGCAGCGTTTATATCTGGCCCACACTGTAATTACTTTCATTATTACGAAAACATAAATATTATTCTTAGTTTGCATATATTACGGTTTTCACTTGCTCGCAAGATAACTATTCAGTAGATTGATGAGTTACCCGTGTCGTTCTATATCCAACAGTATAATCATTGGGTCTTCAGAAAGGTTAGTAATATTTTCATCTGTATGCTACATTTTTTCCCATGAGATTGATTTGTTATATTGATGTGTGCGATTTACTAATAAAACTGCAACATGAATTCCAATTTCCAACGAATCGTATATTTTCAAAAACACAAGAATTTCCCATTTACCAACACTTTGCAACCTTCGAATTTCTCATTCACCAGCAAAGTAATGTAGTATAACAGTTGGAACCTTAAGATCTACGATGACAACATATCCCTTTAAAGTGCCTGTGCAGCCCTTTCGTTTTTTAGTTATCTGTATAGATGATCAAAAAATAGCTGATAAGTTATTTTACAGTTTTTTATTTGGACTTTTCGTTTAGAAGATATTTTGCATCCAAATTAAGAAATGTAAGCAAATTCCGATTAAAAACCGAAAACGTATTTCTGCCAATTCTGGAGTCTGGAAACTAGGTTGTGACGTCATTTAAGAGATGGGTCCAGGATCTTCCCTGCTTCGTAAACAAACGAGCTCGATTCCGATATTATACTATAAAATTTATTGTTTATGTTGAACTATTCAATCATGCCAGACAGATATGCAGTGTATGGATGTTCTAATGAAGCGAATTTGAAAGACAAATATCTGTCCATCGTATTCCTTACTTAAACGATACCTTACTTGACCGATTCCTTACTTGAACGATACGCAGACAGTAAAGATGAATATCACATAGAGAACTTACAGTGTTTACAAGTTCCCCAAGGCAAAACATACATTCGTCTCTTAAATGACGTCACAGTGTGGCTCGTTCCAGGCCTTTCTAATTGGCGGCTTTTTTATATAAATACCAATGTTTAAAGAGTGATATCTTCCAAACGATAAGTCCAAATCAAAAACTATAAATTAACTTGTCAGCTATTTTTTCATCCTCTATACAGATAACTAAAAAACGAAAGGGCTGCATAGGCACTTTAAACAAAATAATTATTCATGTGAAATAAAGAGAATGAATCGTTCTGCATATAACATACCGCAACCACGTGAGAACATTTTGACATTTTAAGGATGTCGACGGTTACTGTTGCTTAACATTGACTTCAACAAACTGAAAAATCATTTTTCTGAGGATACGAGCTTGACGATCGTCCATGTAACCTCTGTCTGCTCCGATCTCTCCCACATTCACTATCAGCAGTTTATATATTAACACATCCAAACATTACTGTAGTGTTTTGGATACCAATCAATACATATACGCAGAGACGTTTTATAAAGGTGTTGTATATCTCAACGTCTAATATCAACTGAAACTCGTACACGTGTTCGTCACCTTAATTGGGCATGTGACGTCACTAAACATAGATTAACATGTAAACATTATATCCCTCCTTTACTTGGATTACAATAGCTATGTAAACATTAAATTGCAAACTGAAGTTCATTTGCGGTTCAGTATAATCTAAACTTATCTTTCGTAAATATTCTTTCCGTATCTTTGAACTGGTTGTCCCATATGTAGTGTTTTGGATACCAATCAATACATATACGCAGAGACGTTTTATAAAGGTGTTGTATATCTCAACGTCTAATATCAACTGAAACTCGTACACGTGTTCGTCACCTTAATTGGGCATGTGACGTCACTAAACATAGATTAACATGTAAACATTATAATTACCGATATATAGCGACTGCCGCATAAGCAGTACATATATCAATCGAACCAGTACATCATTGTAACCTTCGCTCTCCATCTGAGTCTCGGTTGCTCAATGGTTAGAGCGTCTCGCCGGCAATCAGAAGTTTACAGGTTCCATTCCTGTACGGGACTCACTGAGGATACGAGCTTGACGATCGTCCATGTATCGTCTGTCTGCTCCGAGCAGTCCGATCAGCAGTGTATATATTAACACATCCAAACATTACCGATATATAGTGACTGTTAGGTTATGTTATATTATATGTTATGTTATATGTTATGTTATATGTTATGTTATATGTTATGTTATATGTTATGTTATGTTATATGTTATGTTATATGTTATGTTATATGTTATGTTATATGTTATGTTATATGTTATGTTATATGTTATGTTATATGTTATGTTATATGTTATGTTATATGTTATGTTATGTTATATGTTATGTTATGTTATATGTTATGTTATATGTTATGTTATATGTTATGTTATATGTTATGTTATATGTTATGTTATATGTTATGTTATACATGTTATGTTATATGTTATGTTATATGTTATGTTATATGTTATGTTATGTTATGTTATGTTATGTTATATGTTATGTTATATGTTATGTTATATATGTTATGTTATATGTTATGTTATATGTTATGTTATATGTTATGTTATATGTTATGTTATATGTTATGTTATGTTATGTTATGTTATGTTATATGTTATGTTATATGTTATGTTATATGTTATGTTATATGTTATGTTATATGTTATGTTATATGTTATGTTATATGTTATGTTATATGTTATGTTATATGTTATGTTATATGTTATGTTATGTTATATGTTATGTTATGTTATATGTTATGTTATATGTTATGTTATATGTTATGTTATATGTTATGTTATATGTTATGTTATATGTTATGTTATATGTTATGTTATGTTATATTATATGTTATGTTATATGTTATGTTATATGTTATGTTATATATGTTATGTTATATGTTATGTTATATGTTATGTTATATGTTATGTTATATGTTATGTTATGTTATATGTTATGTTATGTTATATGTTATGTTATATGTTATGTTATGTTATATGTTATGTTATGTTATATGTTATGTTATATGTTATGTTATATGTTATGTTATATGTTATGTTATATGTTATGTTATGTTATATGTTATGTTATGTTATATGTTATGTTATATGTTATGTTATATGTTATGTTATATGTTATGTTATATGTTATGTTATATGTTATGTTATATGTTATGTTATATGTTATGTTATGTTATATTATATGTTATGTTATATGTTATGTTATATGTTATGTTATATATGTTATGTTATATGTTATGTTATATGTTATGTTATATGTTATGTTATATGTTATGTTATGTTATATGTTATGTTATGTTATATGTTATGTTATATGTTATGTTATGTTATATGTTATGTTATGTTATATGTTATGTTATATGTTATGTTATATGTTATGTTATATGTTATGTTATATGTTATGTTATGTTATATGTTATGTTATGTTATATGTTATGTTATATGTTATGTTATGTTATATGTTATGTTATGTTATATGTTATGTTATATGTTATGTTATATGTTATGTTATATGTTATGTTATATGTTATGTTATATGTTATGTTATATATGTTATGTTATATGTTATGTTATATGTTATGTTATATGTTATGTTATATGTTATGTTATGTTATATGTTATGTTATGTTATATGTTATGTTATATGTTATGTTATATGTTATGTTATATATGTTATGTTATATGTTATGTTATATGTTATGTTATATGTTATGTTATGTTATATGTTATGTTATGTTATATGTTATGTTATATGTTATGTTATATGTTATGTTATATATGTTATGTTATATGTTATGTTATATGTTATGTTATATGTTATGTTATATATGTTATGTTATATGTTATGTTATATGTTATGTTATATGTTATGTTATATGTTATGTTATGTTATATGTTATGTTATATGTTATGTTATATGTACTGTTTAATAAACGAGCAGCAGTGTTTTATCAGATTTAAAACACGAGGGCGTAGCCCGAGTGTTTTTGATCTGATAAAACACGTGCTGCGAGTTTATTAAACGGCTTGAAAAACGACCCATTTGATAAGTTGATTGGCGTAGTAATTTTGAAAATCAATGTTGTCTAAGCCGAGAAAATCAAAGATAAAGTTTATGTAAATTAGGATGAAATTTTATCACATATAAAACCTACGACACAGTAGTGATTTCCTTTGTGTTTTCCTCATGAATTATTAATGAGTTTTTAAAGTTATGTTATATGTTATGTTATGTTATATGTTATGTTATGTTATGTTATATGTTATGTTATATGTTATGTTATGTTATGTTATGTTATGTTATGTTATGTTATATTATATAATCTCGATTTGTGTATTTGTACTATTGGATGTTTTGAAAATTAATGATCATAATTATTAAACTTACTATAACGTTACTATGTAAACTACACTAATTAAAATGACCAAAACCTAAGCATCTATATTTATATACATCTGTTTTGTTAAAATTAAGAATGTAAGAGACCGTTACTATGTAAATTATGATTAAAATAACTAAAACCTAAACAGCTGTAGTTAAAATAACTAAGAAGATGTAACTACAAAATAGGGGCGGATTAAGGACCCTGGGGCAAATTTAGATTATGGGGCCCCAAACATCTGAAAGGTAGCAGGTTGCACCCCTGTCTCTGGGGTTGCGGTGGATGGGAATGAATGAATGAATAAATGAATAACTTTATTGAAGTGTCAATGTATTTAGCTATATTACAGCTAATTGTCGACACTATTTATATATTAAGTTTTTAAACTAAAATATAATTTAAGATAGATGAAATGTAATACTATTTAAAAATCTCGCTATCTTTACAATAATTTACCTATCAAATTCTACTAGATCAAAATTTATCTACATTAAGTTACCTATAAATAGATGGGAACAGTTATAGCTTATCAGTTACTAATATAAATATTGACTGCTGGCACGTATAGTTAAACAGTTGTAGTTAATAAAATAACTAAGAAGAAGTAACTACAAAACTATAGCTAAAATTACTATCATGCCATTAGTTATTTAAAATCATAAAGTAAATAAAATAATAAAGTAGGTAATATAATAAAATAGTAATTTAAAATAACCATGGTTTAGTAACTACATCTCGATAGTTAAAATCACTACCGTAATAGTTGTTTTAACTGCAAAATGAAAATGGTTAAAATAACTAAGATAAAGTAACCATAAACTCGAAATAGTTAAAATTACTACAATGTTGTAGTTATTTTAACCATCATAAAATAACAGTGTGGGTGTTTTTTTTTCAGAGATCATATTCAGCGAAAGTATGACAACAGTTCCAGAATTCACAACGGCTCCAACAAATCCTAAAATAGTTATCACGAGCAAACAGCGACGTACTCAACTTGTAAAGCTTTGTATCGTTGCCATAGTTTCCATCGTAACAGTCGTACTGACTTCCATTGATGTAGCAGAAACGATTGGAATTTATAAGGAGAAACAGAGGCTGAAAACGAACATCGAAAAAAGCATCAAAACAGCATCTATTATTCACAACCTTCAAAAAAAAAAGGGGAATAACGATTTTAGTTTGGGGCTTGGAATTGTGGAACACCAATGATCATTTTGAAGAGTTGAAAAAGGCTCGCAAGGATACAGATGAAAGTGTTCTAGTTTTGAGAGAAACAGATATCGCTGGTATTAATGCTACAAACATTTGGAATGCTGACTCTTTTTCGACAATTTTAAAGAACTATAGAGATAATTTGGACAAGCAGTACGAACATAAGATTCACTGTAAACTAACTGAACACTTACATACTTATAGCTTTTGGATTAAAGAACTAATATCATGGCTACCACAATATACTGCCTCTGAAAACTTAGAAAATTACTTCAACTTAGTGTTTGCTTATCAGATGATAATTCAAAGCAAAGAAAAGCAGGAATGGAAAGAGCTCTTGGTGTATTAGATTTTGTTCAGGGAAACGGTTTCAGCATGGAAAGCTCTATCTCGTACAACGAGGAGAAAATTCGTGCAGAGAACACCCTTTCAATAGCATTTTCTTTCTCAGATGAAGTAAAAAACATGTATCATGCATTAATAAAAGAGAAGAATGCTACTTCATGGATGAAACAACTCGATGAAAAACGACAAATGCTCTCCTCCAGAAACATGAGCAAACCTTCCAAAGATAATGCATTAGATTGGTTTAATCTCATGACATCTTACAATAATTTAATGCTAGAACTTCAAATGAAAGACGGACATCGGATTCAAGATAATGTAAAAAATAAGTTAAGGTAGCAAGATCCCTCTGAATACATTTTTAATACCATACAATATAACAATTAACCCTTACAACCATTTGATAGAACATATGACAAATAATATTTCCACACAAAAAGTTTGCAAAATTATGCTAATTAGCTGACGAAATGGCCGCCGATTGGTCAAAATCGGGATATACTTCAAACAAGATTTATCAGGCAGTTTTAGAGATAAGGTCCTGAAAGTTTCTGAGTTTATAGCTTATATACTAAGGCATATTCTGATGGTAGCATTTTCAATATAAACTTTCAGCTATTTTCTGACATGCTTTTTTCTTTTTTTTTCAATTTCCACCACCTAAATTATATTAATTATGTCAGATAATTCAACAAGTATGAATCAGATTCAAAATTCCTACCACCATTCCCTAGATATTCCTGTTAGGAGGCTGTGGTGAAAATTTTATTGAAATATATTGGAAAATGAGGGAGAAATAGTGTTTGGAAAATGGCAAATTTGTTTGAAGTATATCCCGATTTTGACCAATCGGCGGCCATTTCGTCAGCTAATTAGCATAATATATTGTCATATGTTCTATCAAATGGTTGTAAGGGTTAATTGTTATATTGTATGGTATTAAAAATGTATTCAGAGGGATCTTGCTACCTTAAAGACAATAATTCACTCTTTGATTATTCGTTCTGTTCTTCTTTGCTTTACATTGGTCGTGGTTCCTACCATCATAATTTCTCTGGTAAAAGTTCAAAATGCGTTCTATAAATGCACAATGACTCTGTTTAATACAGTTGGCTTGGAGCAAGGACGAACCGAGTTCTTGATGCTTGAGAATGCAAGGCATGTCGAAAGTAAGTTAAAATTTCTTCAATCATTAAAATGCTTCTAAATTTAAATATTAAGAGAATGCGAAGGAACCAATTAATAAACGAACGAACAAGGAAGAAGGAAGAAACGGACGAACGGACGGACGGACGATGTGCGACAAACGATGCGACGCGACCGGAATCCAGAAGCTAAAGGTACGAGTTCAAATCCCGCTCCAGTCAACAATTTTCTGTCGACTCAGCTTGTAGTGTAAGTTAATTATGTTGATGAATCTACATGTAAGGTTCCTTATCTATAAAAATGTCCATAACTAGTTAACATAATAATATAAATATATTCATAAAATGTAAATAAGGTTCCTAAGAAAACAAAATAGTGAATTCGACGTTAGGTTTTAACTGTCCATCACGCTTGCTGTTAATTTGAGTGACTAATAATACTAAATTATCTAAGATCATGAGGTACAGTATATAGAGGACTTGTGGTTATGAAACTTGCCCTTAATTGGTGTGGAGGTATAGAACCAACATACTACAGATTGCATTTGGTAAAAAAGTGTATTGTGCCGCTCAATTACGAATATTATCAAAAAATAAAATATTAAATCTAAACATTGAATTTACAGTACTGTGCCTTAATTTTCTGTAGCAGATGTGATAAGAACTTTGTTTAGCGAATCAGCCCGGCTAACCAGGCTAGCCCGCGGCTTGCCCCAGCTGACCAGGCTTTCCCGGCTAACCAGGCTAGCCCAGGCTAATTCCAGGCTAGCCCGGCTCATATAAACAGCCCATAATCATGGCTACTACAGACACCAAAAATGATATTTCAAAGCAGAACTGACTTTGACTGCAGTAGGAAGAGTATAAAGTTAATTCAAATTGAAAAGAATACTAATTAATTTTCTAAAAAACGCTTTTTTATACACACTGTATAGAAACCTTACAGTAAGATTTTATAAACTGATGAAAACTGAATAATAGAACCGTTTTTAATAAACTTCTTATTATAACTTCTTTATATAAGCGACAGAATAAAGTTGTCTGTCTCTTCTTCTCTCTATACTCACATTACAAAATATTGTAAAGCAGACAGCTGTGGAATCCTTTTGGATCCTTCGATATATATCGTCATCAATATCTTCGATCAACAATTATGCGAATAACGTTGTTCCACATTTTCTTTTCTATTAATTATAGATTTAGCAGAGCGCTGGAAATCCTTTTCCAATGGACCTTTGCCAACTGCAAGTAACCAAGTGGATGAATCAACGACAGCGGTGGCAACACTTTCAAAATAATATTTTTTCGCATTGCAGTTTAATAAAAGTTTTTCCTGGTAATAATACTGCTTAGTTGATGATCGGGGTAATTTATAAGCTTTGGGTCACACGAGCGACATAACACAAGATCAATACAAAAACAAAGCATGACTTCTCCTCTTTGACTTGCGAAGACAAAACAACCAGATGTTTTCTTTGTTTCGTCTTTTGTTCTGCTCTTAGCTTATGCTTGGACTACGATCTTACGCTTATGACGATCCTTATGTCGCAGGCTTGACTTCATTCCTTTATTTTGCCTTTTGTTTTGTCCTTGTGCTTATGACGATCCTTATGTCGCAGTCTTGACTTCGTTCTTGGTTATTCCTTTAGTTTTGTCCTTATGACGATCCTTATGTCGCAAGCTTGACTTCGTTCCTTTGTTTTGTCTTTTGTTTTGTCCTTATGACGATCCTTATGTCGCAGGTTTGACTTAGTTCCTTTGTTTTGCCTTTTGTTTTGTCCATATGACGATCCTTATGTCGCAAGCTTGACTTCATTCCTTTGTTTTGCATTTTGTTTTGCCCTTGTGACGATCCTTATAACCTTTGCCACTCACAAGGGACTTTACCGTTACAAACGACTGATGTTTGGTATAAGCTGTGCTCCCGAGATGTACCAGAAAGTCCTTCAGCAGGTGTTACAAGAATGTGAAGGTGCTCACAACATTCTGGATGATGTGATTGTGCATGGTGAAACCGAAGAAGAGTACGATCGATGCTTCGAGAGTGTGGTGATGGTACTGACAAACAAGGGCCTTACATTGAATCGTGACAAATGTCAGTTCAAGATGTCAAAGCTGGAATTCATGGGACATGTACTGTCAGCACGTGGAATCGGTCAAGAAGAAGTTAAGGTTAAAAACAGTAATTGCCGATGCAAGCCCAGTCGGTTTTGGAGCAGTATTGATTCAACAGCAAGGAGACGAGCACAGAGTTATCAGTTATGCCAGTCGCAGTTTGAGTGACACTAAACGAAGTAATCTCAAACAGAGAAAGAGGCCTTGGCAATCGTGTGGGCCTGCGAAAGATTCCATGTCTACCTTTATGGTTCAGATTTCAAGTTGCTCACTGACCATAAACCACTGGAGTGCATCTTCTCACCAAAGTCGAAGACATGTGCAAGGATTGAGAGGTGGCTTCTTAGATTGCAACCATATACGTTCTCGGTAAAGTACATTCCTGGTCCGAAGAATATTGCAGATTCTCTGTCGCGCCTTTTAATTACTTCAGAACCATCTTAATCAAGAGAGCAAGCAGAGGAGTATGTGACGTTTGTGGCTCAAGAATCAACTCCTGTTGCCATGACAACCCGAGAAATAGAACGAGCATCTGAATTTGATCCAGAATTGAAAATGGTACGACAGTGTTTGCTGAGTACCTCCCTATGAGGAAAGATATGTGTGCCATTGGGAAGCCTATCCTCCGGGGAACAAGGATTGTACTACCCAGACAGCTTCGCAAGCAAGTGTTGGAGTTAGCCCATGAGGGACATCCTGGAATAGTAGCAATGAAGCAAAGGCTGAGAACAAAGGTCTGGTGGCCTGGTGTGGATAAAGAAACTGAGACCTACTCATGTAAGAGTTGTTTTGGATGCCAGCTTGTAGCCCAGCCAACAAAACCAGAGCCGATGACTCGCACAGAACTACCTTCTGCACCATGGCAACACCTAGCTGCTGACCTTTTGGGACCGCTACCGTCTGGAGATTATATATTTGTGGTCATAGACTACTACAGCCGATTCTTTGAAGTGGAATTTACCAAGTCCACAACTGCGGAAAAGATTGTTTCCATTCTGTCGAAGATATTTGTTACACATGGCCTGCCTATATCCTTAAAACCTGACAATGGTCCGCAGTTTATCAGCGAACATTTTCAGAAGTTTATGACGGAGAATGGAATCCACCATCGACGAACGACACCACTGTGGCCTCAGGCAAATGGGGAAATAGAGCGACAGAATCGCAGCATTTAAAAACGCTTACGTACAAGCGCGCAACCAGGATTTTTGAAAGGGGGGTCGTTTTCACCACAGTAACGACGATGCTCTAGGGGGGTCCGGGGGCATGCATTCCCGGAAATTTTTTGAAATTTGGGTCTCTAAAACGGCATTTTCTGCATTTTGAGGACACTTTTGAGCAAAAACGAAAGTCTTATTTTTGACAAACATTTGGTCCAAATGAGATTAGACTTGCATTTTAATATTGTTTGAGAAAACGTTTGGTAATTTGGAAGTTTAAATTAGGTGGGCACAGTTTTCTTTCAGGTTTTAAACGTTTAATTGTGCTCGTGTTGGAGTGTTGACTTGGTATTGTCTTGGTTTGAACTGGTTCCCAAACCCCACTGGCAAGTGGTCGCGCACGGAAATTTGTCAGTCCCGAGCCCTCGGCCACATCGGCGGAGGAACATTTGCATGAAATTGAAACAAGATCGTGAACAACGTAACAAGATCGTGACAAACCCTTTTGCAAATTTTATAAATTTGGAGCTTTATATAATTCAAGTTAAAAAAATCAAAATAGTGCTGTAAAAGTAACTTTTGACCTCCAACCCCGGGGGGCAACCCCCCCCCCTGGAAAAATATTGTCCGATTCAAACGGATCACCCAAAACGACTTTTTACTTCCTTATAAGGAGTTGGAATTGTTGGACCTACCATACTCTGCTTGAATATATAAATATATAAAACTATTCGTGAGAAATGGATCCAGTCCCTGCCCCGGAGAGATTATGACCCTCGCTTGCGAGGCTTGCGAGGGGATTATGTAACATACCTGGCATGTTATATAATATTTGCATGAGTTGATAAATTATAATTAATATCCTGTTGAAATACAACGAGACGTTAGTGTTAGGTAATAAAATGATTGAGTAAAATATCGTGCCTAAGAGTTATTTGCTAGGCTTTCATATCTATTTTCAAATGATCGCGGTACATCAAAGAGATTAGAGGGCACCTTACACCCTCCCCTCCCATGCGTAGTTGTTTTGCTCAGCTATTCCTCTTGCAAAAGTCAACATGGCTACAACTAGTAGTTGTAGCAATGGAAATATTGATGGCAACGTTGGTTATTTTACATTTGAAATTGCTTGGGAGGTAGCCAATAAAGGTAAGTTATTGAACATAATAAGAAATATGTTTTAAATGTCAGAATGGCTGCACACTTGATCTGGAAATCTCGTTTATCACTACTCAAATTTATAGTTTGACCTCGTCTGACCATTCGTCTGCCATAACTGCAAATGCTGCGCTTTTTATAATCCATTAACTATGAGGTTATGTGTTATTAGTTGCGAGAAAACCTATTATGTTTTACTGTCTCGTTTCATGCACACATTATTTAAAATTGGGTTTGTATCAAACAAATATCTTATTATTATGAACATTGCTCATTTAGCTACGGGGCCACACAATTTTGTTTTACAAAACGCTGATTTAACAACTCGGAATGGTTTAGATTACCTCGAGTGAACGTACTAAAGTAGACTTTGCGAATAATTGTGTTGTATGGGATATATCGAGCCAAAGGCGAGCGTTTGTATATTCGATACATGTCAACAACACGTAGAACAAGGCGTTATTAGCAGGAATCACTCCCGCTTCTGATTGGCCGATAAATTTAGCACTTTCGCATGGCATAAATTATCGCCGGCAAAATTATGAATATTTCTAAAATAATTATCTGCAATTTGAAATGTAACTTGTATTTTAACTTTCAAGGTTCAGTTGTTTTAATAGACAATGAATACAGTATTTAAAACTCTCAAATCATGAATACTGCATGTTATTGTGTGCATGAACATGAAAGAGTTTACTGCACAAGTTTGACGCTATCCTGAATCAAAGTGTGATCATCTTCAGTTCTGTATTTTATATTTCTTTTTATTTCTTTATATTATTATATATTTCTTCCCGAAATCAGAATTCAGAAAGAACATGTCAATATTGCCAAGTCTTTCTGTCAAACATGGAATGTTTCTGAATTTCGAAATAAGCTCCGATAAATTTGGGCAATGTGTCACGTGCATATAACAACGTAGAATAGAAGAGTTGCGCATTAAAAAAGAAATAATATACAACAGCGTGGTTGTGAATTGGTCAAGCCAGTTCTGTTTGACTAGAGAGGTAACAGTTGCTTGGCAAATTTGCATGAGATGCAACATAATTTCCTATAAATATTTGACTTGAACTTGCCAGTTATAATTATGTAATGCCACTAGCGCATACGTCATGCGGAAGTGCTAAATCTATCAGTCAATCAGAAGCTGGAGGGATTCCTGCCAGGGTTTCTTTCAGAAAATATAACAAGAGGGAGCAAAACACCCCATACTGAAAATGTTTGGGGGGCAGATTGAGCACCTTGGCAATTTACAAGAGGGGGCAAATTTTTTTCAAGGGGCAGCGGTTGATATGTAGTGCTCATGCAAGCTTTCTAAGACTATGCACGGCGTCAACAGAGGACTTTCTTGAGAATATTCACATTTGATTGGACAAAAAAACAGTAATGGAAACAAAAAGTTAAAACATTATAAAACTAGTTTTGTATGTAATGGAAATATGAAAGACAATTTTAATACTTTTCTATCTGCTATTATTTAATGATGGATTATTTTCACTTTTTGACCACTTAATTCCACAAGGAGAATGTCAGACTAAGCTACTGCTTCAAACGGAAAGATACTACTCTGATACCTGGTTCCGGCCGGTTATTTCCGGCCGGAACTTATTTCACTTCCAGCCAGTTCCGGTTCCGGTGCATCCCTAATGTCTAATGTCTATGTATGCAGTGTGTGTTAATGCAACAAGTGCATGATATTATTTGCATATAATGTATATCTTTGTGTAGCAGACTTAAATACTAGAAACAATTTTGGAATTCATATGAATTTTAGTTGTCAAATTATTATTGGTGTGCCATATAAAATGTTTATACATCATTAATCATTTATGTCCCAGTGGTGACCATGACAGCTAACTTCTCCTAATAACGCACCTACATGTATCAATGTAAATCCCACAAGGGAAGGGTGTAGGTAACGGGTGTGGTATATACAGTGAAAACAATATCCCAATGTTCAGGTATTTGACATGAATAAAATCATGGACTTTGACAACCTGTATGTGCATGTTGTGATGATCGATTGACTAATTTGTACCAGCTCACAGATCAGCCTGTCAAAAGCTGAGTAAGTTGAGAGAGATTTAAAGTTGAGAGAGATTTAATGGTTAAAACGTTTCTGTTTGTGGAAACTTAAGACAGTTGTTTCAACTGTTTTAATTAATAATATTAAAGTTTGACAGCTACTGCTGAGACAGGCTTTTAGCCAGGCGGCTGTCCTACTGTATGGCCACTTTTGAAAAATCAGATTATTGAACAGCTACTTTTAGTATGGACAGCCATGGATGTGAGGAGAAGGGGGGTATCGTCACCCGAGGAGGGAATTTACGGGAGTGAGTGTTTTTGGTCAAGTTTGGTGCGCTGATTTCAAAAATCGATGTTATACGGGGAATTAACGGGGCCTTCAGCCTCGTTTTCACGAATTTAGCCTCGTTTTGGTGCAAATTGAGAAAACAGCATTGTCACTACATGGTAAATGAGATAAAAGTTACCAATTGCAATAAATTATAGGACACTGAATGCAAATTGAAAATCAGGTGGAAAATTTGGGCATTTTAAACCTCGTTTTGGTGTAAAGCCTCGTTTTGGTGTTAAATAGCGCCCTCGCAACCTACAACGTTTGAATCTGAGATTCAGCATAAATACTTGTTAAAACACTCAAACGACGTTCTGAGAGCGCTTATTTTCTCATTTGGGTCCAGCTAACGTTACAACTTCGTAATCCATGGCCTGCCAGCCCGATATTTTCAAGATGGCGGCGGTACCGGCATCTTGAAAAAAACCAGCAATAAATCAAACGCTTTAGAATAACTATGGTAAGTTTGTCATACCGTTTTTAAAAATTCACTGATGTCTTCGATCTCGACATCCATATCATCTTCGAATTCGAATTCATCACATTCAAACTCCTCACTTTCTGTTCATGTCATCTGGATAAGAGACGTCGCTCCAAACCACTTTTCCATCTGCGTCCCATCCATGTCTCTCGGAGCTCTCTAAATTAATTACCAGGTGGTCTGCCTGTCGAAAGAGAAAGGCGACATAATTTGCTCTCATGATGTGGTAACGCAGGTTGCTTTCACATGGAGGCATCAGGCTAAGGTCTACGATTTTATGATCCTTGTTAAATTTCTGCCAGAAGACTTTCCGTCGAGCATCATTGACTGACGTCAGGCGTGGATGGCCATAAAGAGAGCATATAAACCTTTCTAATCCTTGCACTAATTCACTGTTTGGTGCGACTTCGTCACCGAGAGAAGCAAATAGATTGACAAACGCGTTATTCTTCAGTACCGCTTTCCAGATTACTTTCTTTCCCTTTCGAAAAAAGGAAGAAACATAGTCATTCCCGGAAAAGGCATGCATTCCCAATAGTGCTTTTCTCTGCTTCGTGGACGACTCGGAAGATGTTACATCGATTATTTTTCTGCATTTGCCATTGTCAATCAAAATCTGCACATCGAGGAAGTAGTGTCCCAGAAACAAGGCAATAATGTCGATGTCACCAGATGGTGACCGTACCATGACAGATTGACCAAGTTGCAGTGGACTTGCACGAACAAACGCAACGAGTTTGGTGTCAGCTTCCTCGTGATCACTCTTCAGCTGATGCGATACAACTGCGTCATGTTGGGTAATCTTCTTACATTCGATCTTGTTCTGACACCAAACTCGTTGCGTTTGTTCGCGCAAGTCCACTGCAACCTGGTCAATCTGTCATGGTACGGTCACCATATGGTGACATCAAGGCAATAGCCTTGTTTCTGGGACACGAGTTCCTCGATGTGCAGATTTTGATTGGCAATGGCAAATGCAGAAAAATAATCGATGTAACATCTTCCAAGTCGTCCACGAAGCAGAGAAAAGCACTATTGGGAATGCATGCCTTTTCCGGGAATGACTATGTTTCTTTCTTTTTCCGAAAGGGAAAGAAAGTAATCTGGAAAGCGGTACTGAAGAATAACGCGTTTGTCAATCAATTTGCTTCTCTCGGTGACGAAGTCGCACCAAACAGTGAATTAGTGCAAGGATTAGAAAGGTTTGTATGCTCTCTTTATGGCCATCCACGCCTGACGTCAGTCAACGACGCTCGACGGAACGTCTTCTGGCAGAAATTCAACAAGGATCATAAAATCGTAGACCTTAGCCTGATGCCTCCATGTGAAAGCAACCTGCGTTACCACATCATGAGAGCAAATTATGTTGCCTTCCTCTTTCGACAGGCAGACCACCTGGTAATTAATTTAGAGAGCCCCGAGAGACATGGATGGGACGCAGATGGAAAAGTGGTTTGGAGCGACGTCTCCAGATGACATGAACAGAAAGTGAGGAGTTTGAATGTGATGAATTCGAATTCGAAGACATCAGTGAATTTTGAAAAACGGTATGACAAACTTACCATAGTTATTCTAAAGCGTTTGATTTATTGCTGGTTTTTTTCAAGATGCCGGTACCGCCGCCATCTTGAAAATATCGAGCTGGCAGGCCATGGATTACGAAGTTGTAACGTTAGCTGGACCCAAATGAGATAATAAGCGCTCTCAGAACGTCGTTTGAGTGTTTTAACAAGTATTTATGGGCGCTATTTAACACCAAAACGAGGCTTTACACCAAAACGAGGTTTAAAATGCCCACATTTTCCATCTGATTTTCAATTTGGATTTAGTGTCCTATAATTTATTGCAATTGGTAACTATTATCACATTTACCATGTAGTAACAATGCTATTTTGCTGTTTTCTCAATTTGCACCAAAACGAGGCTAAATTCGTGAAAACGAGGCTGAAGGCCCCGTTAATTCCCCGTATAACATCGATTTTTGAAATCAGCGCACCAAACTTGACCAAAAACACTCACTCCCATAAATTCCCTCCTCGGATGACGATACCCCCCTTCTCCTCCTGGACTAATGGGGCCAAAGCAAAATATTATTTTCTGAAACAACATCTTACAGGTTTATTATTTTTAGCTATTGTTTAGGTTTCATTACTAATTTTTGTCAAGAACATGCAAATATGCAGATATGGTGATTGATTGCGAGATTGATTTAATGTATATATGCTCTAACATGAAGTATCTGCAAAAACCATGTTTAATAGAACCGTTGTTCAATACGTTTGATAAGCTTATTTGCTCATGGCCACATGTAATTTAATATCACGTATTTTAACTGTTCCACAATTTTGGTGCAGCTGCATAAAAAGATCTCACACCAAGTGTTGATAACATTTTCCCTTTAGCAGGCATTCTGGAATTCCGCGATGCCGCGATTTCACGGAATCGACCAAAAATCGCGGAATTTCGCGGAATTTGGTCAAGATCGCGGAATTTCAATTTTGGCACATCGTTTTCAATTTTTTTCCCTGAATTTACAAAATATTTGATGCTCTAGATGTACTCTGGCACAAATCAACGTTCACTAATGTCTTGCTACGCCTGTAAAATTACTTTTTGCTTTGAAACAAAAATGTTTTATCAAAATGGAAGTACTTCCGGTCCGTTTCACTTCCGTTTCCACGTATTGTATTTAAATTCCAGGAAAAAAATTGCGAAATTTAAAAGCGAAAGTAAGCATTGTAGATGGATAAATTTGTTGTAAAGAAAGTGTCAGAAGTTCCACATCCAAAGGAAAATTCACATCTTTCTGTAAATATAGATGCAAAACAGCGAGCAAGTAAATATCCTTCAGGTACTTTAGTCACACACTTTGATCAAAGCATACTGTGAACACAGAAACTTTGATCGTGTAAACTGGCCTGTAATATAAGACACATTACACAATGTTTATAAATTTATGTAGGACAATTACAGTAAGTAAAGAATGATTGAGTTTTGTTATTAAAAAAAACATTTTAACTTGTTTCCAGGCTTATTGCATGTGTTAAAGAATGTTTTTGATCGTTTTAATTTCCGCCGAATTTCCCATTTTGGCCGCGGAATTTCCCATTTTGGTCGCGGAATTTGGATTTATAGCCGCGGAATTGACTTCAAAAGTTCCGCGGAATTCACGATTTTTTTCCGCGGAATTCCAGAATGCCTGTTAATAATAGAATCGTTGTTCAATACGTTTGATAAGCTTATTTGCTCACGGCCACATGTAATTTAATATCACGTATTTTAACTGTTCCACAATTTTGGTGCAGCTGCATAAAAAGAATCTCACACCAAGTGTTGATAACATTTTCCCTTTAGGACTATAAATAAAGACTGTCATTTGATCTGAGACTATAGGTCGACTTATAGACTTAATTGTAATTAAGTCACTAATATAAGAAGGGTGTGTATATAGATTTAAAGGTTAATATTAATATTTAAAAATGAATTTGTGAATTAGCTAGCTATGCTGGAATACTTCTTCAGGTTCATTATACAGTACGTCTTGCTGCCGCGTTTTGGACCCTCTGCAATTAGCGATCTGTACCTTACGAAGACCATACAACAAGCTGTTATACATACAGTATATAGGTAAACCCTACATAGTATATAATAATAGGTAAACCCTACATAGTATATATATATAGTATATAATAGGTAAACCCTACGCATAGTATATATATATATAGTATATATAGGTAAACCCTACATAGTATATATATAGCATATAATAGGTAAACCCTACATAGTATATATATAGTATATATAGGCAAACCCTACATAGTATATATAGGTAAACCCTACATAGTATATAGGTAAACCCTACATAGTATATATAGGTAAACCCTACATAGTATATATATAGGCAAACCCTACATAGTATATATAGGTAAACCCTACATAGTATATATAGGTAAACCCTACAGATTCTGGCACAAGAAGTGGTAACCCAGCTTACTCGCGTCCTAGAGTAAAGGAACTACCATCAAAATTTGATGACTATGTCCTCGGTTACATGGATGGGACATTAGTTTGAACTTTTCTAAAAAACGACTTTCGAACAGAAATTATAGTTGATATTCGTTTAATTATGTTTACACTACTGTAGTGTGGTGTACTTCGATACATCACAAGGAATTTGGCCATCTCTCCGTCCTTCTGCTTGAGCAATACGTGGAGGCCTTTTGGAGGCACGAGGGAAAATTTTGGAGGTCAAAAGTTACTTTTAAAGCTCTATTTTGATTTTTTTAACTTGAATTATATAAAGCTCCAAATTTATAAAATTTGCAAAAGGGTTTGTCACGATCTTGTTACGTTGTTCACGATCTTGTTTCAATTTCATGCAAATGTTCCTCCGCCGATGTGGCCGAGGGCTCGGGACTGACAAATTTCCGTGCGCGACCACTTGCCAGTGGGGTTTGGGAACCAGTTCGAACCAAGACAACACCAAGTCAACACTCCAACACGAGCACAATTAAACGTTTAAAACCTGAAAGAAAACTGTGCCCACCTAATTTACACTTCCAAATTACCAAACGTTTTCTCAAACAATATTAAAATGCAAGTCTAATCTCATTTGGACCAAATGTTTCTTAAAAATAAGACTTTCGTTTTTGCTCAAAAGTGTCCTCAAAATGCAGGAAATGCCGTTTTAGAGACCCAAATTTCAAATATTTTCCGGGAATGCATGCCCGGTTAAAACGACCCCCCTTTCAAAAATCCTGGTTGCGCGCTTGTACGTAAGCGTTTTAAAATGCTGCGATTCTGTCGCTCATTTGCCTGGGGCCACAGTGGTGTCGTTTGTCGATGGTGGATTCCATTCTCCGTCATAAACTTCTGAAAATGTTCGCTGATAAACTGCGGACCATTGTCAGGTTTTAAGGATATAGGCAGGCCATGTGTAACAAATATCTTCGATAGAATGGAAACATTCTTACATACTTGGTAAATTCCACTTCAAAGAATCGGCTGTAGTAGTCTATGACCACAAATACATAATCTCCAGACGGTAGCGGTCCCAAAAGGTCAGCAGCTAGGTGTTGCCATGGTACAGAAGGTAGTTCTGTGCGAGTCATCGGCTCTGGTTTTGTTGGCTGGGCTACAAGCTGGCATCCAAAACAACTCTTACAGTAGGTCTCAGTTTCTTTATCCACACCAGGCCACCAGACCTTTGTTCTCAGCCTTTGCTTCATTGGTACTATTCCAGGATGTCCCTCGTGCATGGCTAACTCCAACACTTGCTTGCGAAGCTGTCTGGGTAGTACAATCCTTGTTCCCCGGAGGATAGGCTTCCCAATGGCACACATATCTTTCCTCATAGGGAGGTACTCCTTGTATTCAATGTTCTTCCACTCAGCAAACACTGTCGTACCATTTGCAATTCTGGATCAAATTCAGATGCTCGTTCTATTTCTCGGGTTGTCATGGCAACAGGAGTTGATTCTTGAGCCACAAACGTCACATACTCCTCTGCTTGCTCTCTTGATTCAGGTGGTTCTGAAGTTAAAAGGCGCGACAGAGAATCTGCAATATTCTTCGGACCAGGAATGTACTTTACCGAGAACGTATATGGTTGCAATCTAAGAAGCCACCTCTCAATCCTTGCACATGTCTTCGACTTTGGTGAGAAGATGCACTCCAGTGGTTTATGGTCAGTGAGCAACTTGCAATCTGAACCATAAAGGTAGACATGGAATCTTTCGCAGGCCCACACGATTGCCAAGGCCTCTTTCTCTGTTTGAGAGTACTTCGTTCAGTGTCACTCAAACTGCGACTGGCATAACTGATAACTCTGTGCTCGTCTCCTTGCTGTTGAATCAATACTGCTCCAAGACCGACTGGGCTTGCATCGGCAATTACTGTAGTTGGAGCGGTCTTCTCAAAATAACCAAGCATTTCAGCGCTGGATAAGCGTTTCTTCAGCTCATCGAATGACTGTTGTTGATCTGGTCCCCGTACAAACGTCTCTCTTGCTTTTGTCAGTTTTCTTAATGGTGCAGATACCGTAGCCAGATCTGGTATAAACAGAGCTATAAAATTTACCAGCCGCAGGAAACTTCTTACCTCTGCAGCATTTCTTGGTTCCCGCGCATCAACAACTGCTTTAACCTTGACTTCTGCTTGACCGATTCCACGTGCTGACAGTATGTCCCATGAATTCCAGCTTTGACATCTTGAACTGATATTTGTCACGATTCAATGTAAGGCCCTTGTTTGTCAGTACCATCACCACACTCTCGAAGCATCGATCGTACTCTTCTTCGGTTTCACCATGCACAATCACATCATCCAGAATGTTGTGAGCACCTCCACATTCTTATAACACCTGCTTAAGGACTTTCTGGTACATCTCGGGAGCACAGCTTATACCAAACATCAGTCGTTTGTAACGGTAAAGTCCCTTGTGAGTGGCAAATTAAAGGTTATAAGGATCGTCACAAGGGCAAAACAAAATGCAAAACAAAACAATGAAGTCAAACCTGCGACATAAGGTTGGTCATAAGGACAAAAACAAAAGGCAAAACAAAGGAATGAAGTCAAGCTTGCGACATAAGGATCGTCATATCGACAAAACAAAAGGCAAAACAAAGGAACGAAGTCAAGCCTGCGACATAAGGATCGTCATAAGGACAAAAGGCAAAACAAAGGAACGAAGTCAAGCCTGCGACATAAGGATCATCATAAAGACAAAACAAAAGGCAAAACAAAGGAATGAAGTCAAGCCTGTGACATAAGGATCGACATAAGCATAAGATCGTAGTCGAAGCACAGGCTAAGAGCAGAACAAAAGACGAAACAAAGAAAACATCTCGTTGTTTTGTCTTCGCAAGTCAAAGAGGAGAAGTCATGCTTTGTTTTTGTATTGATCTTGTGTTATGTCGCTCGTGTGACCCAAAGCTTATAAATTACCCCGATCATCAACTAAGCAGTATTATTACCAGGAAAAACTTTTATTAAACTGCAATGCGAAAAAATATTATTTTGAAAGTGTTGCCACCGCTGTCGTTGATTCATCCACTTGGTTACTTGCAGTTGGCAAAGGTCCATCGGAAAAGGATTTCCAGCGCTCTGCTAAATCTATAATTAATAAAAATGAAAATGTGGAACAACGTTATTCGCATAATTGTTGATCGAAGATATTGATGACGATATATATCGAAGGATCCAAAAGGATTCCACAGCTGTCTGCTTTACAATATTTTGTAATGTGAGTATAGAGAGAAGAAGAGACAGACAACTTTATACTGTCGCTTATATAAAGAAGTTATAATAAGAAGTTTATTAAAAACGGTTCTATTATTCAGTTTTCATCAGTTAATAAAATCTTACTGTAAGGTTTCTATACAGTGTGTATAAAAAAGCGTTTTTTAGAAAATGAATTAGTATTCTTTTCAATTTGAATTAACTTTATACTCTTCCTACTGCAGTCAAAGTCAGTACTGCTTTGAAATATCATTTTTGGTGTCTGTAGTAGCCATGATTATGGGCTGTTTATATGAGCCGGGCTAGCCTGGAATTAGCCTGGGCTAGCCTGGTTAGCCGGGAAAGCCTGGTTAGCCGGGTTGATTCGCTAAACAAAGTTCTTATCACATCTGCTACAGAAAAGGCACAGTACTGTAAATTCAATGTTTAGATTTAATAATTCGTAATTAAGCGGCACAATACACTTTTTTACCAAATGCAATCTGTAGTATGTTGGTTCTATACCTCCACACCAATTAACGCCAAGTTTCATAACCACAAGTCCTGGTTTGCACGGTATAAGTAGTTCTCGCCAAAAGACACTTATTAACCAATAGGCATAAACTAAGGTCTAGTCGAAGAAGACTGGGGTCCAGTCTACGGACAGTATCAAGAAGACAGATTATTCTCGCTGAGCGAACGTAAATTTAACACTTACACTCACTATACTTACCGCTGTGGATGGTAAGGTGCAGACATGGACCCTGATCTTATTTGTTACTTGGATTCAGGTCAAAGGCCATGTTTTGGTCTCCAGCCTTGAGCCCTGACCTGTCCACCTTTGTATGCACCTATCACACCGGCTGTGTCGGTGGAAATTACTTGCTGAAGCCGTTGTTCATAGGGTGGAACGGTGGGTGCAATTTTATATCCTTGCCAACTTGGATTTGCTCTCTCGCCAGCTCTCGCAGATATAATGACGCCGCGCTTGAAGGGAGGTACCTGTTTTATACCTGCCCTAGCTTACTCTCCTCAGGCCCTGCTCGTTCCTTTATTGCTAACTTTGGTTAATGCATAACCTCATTTGTGATATATAAAAAATAATAAGAAAATATAGGATTCCTTGTGCCTAACCGACGATAGTGCCACAAGATTGTGAGTATAAATGCTTGATATAGTGGAACATTGAACTGTTTATATGCTAAATACTTCATTTTATTGTCGTTTTAGTTTGACTCTGTGTATAATTATTATTAAACGATCGATTAAAGCAGTTAGTACAGAAATTTATAGTAGAAATTTATAGGATATCCCGATTGCATGTCCCTTCAATAAAAAAGTAGCTTCCAGAGCGAGAGGTGAAACAAGTCCTCTATATACCTCATGATCTTTTAGTATTATTAGAGTCTCTCAAATTGACAGAAAGCGTGATGGACAGTTAAAACCTAACGTCGAATTCACTATTTTGTTTTCTAAGGAACCTTATTTACATTTTATGAATATATTTATATTATTATATGTAAACTAGTTATGGACATTTTTATATATAAGGAACCTTACATGTAGATTTATCAACATGATTAACTTACACTACTAGCTGAGTCGACAGAAAATTGTTGACTGGAGCGGGATTTGAACTCGTACCTTTAGCTTATGGATTCCGGTCGCGTCGCATCGTTTGTCGCACATCGTCCGTCCGTCCGTTTCTTCCTTCTTCCTTGTTCGTTCGTTTATTAATTGGTTCCTTCGCATTCTCTTAATATTTAAATTTAGAAGCATTTTAATGATTGAAGAAATTTTAACTTACTTTCGACATGCCTTGCATTCTCAAGCATCAAGAACTCGGTTCGTCCTTGCTCCAAGCCAACTGTATTAAACAGAGTCATTGTGTATTTATAGAACGCATTTTGAACTTTTACCAGAGAAATTATGATGGTAGGAACCACGACCAATGTAAAGCAAAGAAGAAGAGAACGAATAATCAAAGAGTAAATTATTGTCTTTAACTTATTTTTTACATTATCTTGAATCCGATGTCCGTCTCTCATTTGAAGTTCTAGCATTAAATTATTGTAAGATGTCATGAGATTAAACCAATCTAATGCATTATCTTTGGAAGGTTTGCCAATGTTTCTGGAGGAGAGGATTTGTCGTTTTTCATCGAGTTGTTTCATCCATGAAGTAGCATTCTTCTCTTTTATTAATGCATGATACATGTTTTTTACTTCATCTGAGAAAGAAAATGCTATTGAAAGGGTGGCTCTGGGGGGCCAAAACGCTTCCTACTTGGCCAAAACAGCCCTTAAAATAGGGGCTGATGTAGCTCCTGAGGTATTGAAACAGCCCTTGTGTTCTGTTTTGGCTCCATGTTCTGTTTTGGCTCCATGTTTGTAAAAGCCAAAATGGCTCCTGGGGGCCAAATTGGCTCTGTTAAATTTACTTTGTGCACGAATTTTCTCCTCGTTGTACCAGATAGAGCTTTCCATGCTGAAATCGTTTCCCTGAACAAAATGTAATACACCAAGAGCTCTTTCCATTGTTGCCTTTTCTTTGCTATGAATTATCATCTGATAAGCAAACACTAAGTTTGAGTAATTTTCTAAGTTTTCAGAGGCAGTATATTGTGGTAGCCATGATATTATCATCTTTAATCCAAGAGCTATAAGTATGCAAGTGTTCAGTTAGTTTACTGGGAATCTTATGTTCGTACTGCTTGTCCAAATTATCTCTATAGTTCTTTAAAATTTTCGAAAAAGAGTCAGCATTCCAAATGTTTGTAGCATTAATACCAGCGATATATGTAATCTAGTTTTGAGAGAAACAATGTTTCTCTCAAAACTAGAACACTTTCATCTGTATCCTTCCGAGCCTTTTTCAACTCTTCAAAATGATCATTGGTGTTCCACAATTCCAAGCCCCAAACTAAAATCGTTATTCCCCTTTCTTTTTGAAGATTATGAATAAAAGATGCTGTTTTGATGCTTTTTTCGATGTTCGTTTTCAGCCTCTGTTTCTCCTTATAAATTCCAATCGTTTCTGCTAGATCAATGGAAGTCAGTACGACTGTTATGATGGAAACTATGGCAACGATACAAAGCTTTACAAGTTGAAGACGTCGCTGTTTGCTCGTGATAACTATTTTTGGATTTGTTGGAGCCGTTGTGAATTCTGGAACTGTTGTCATACTTTCGCTGAATATGATCTCTGAAAAAAAAACACCCACACTGTTATTTTATGATGGTTAAAATAACTACAACATTGTAGTAATTTTAACTATTTCGAGTTTATGGTTAGTTTATCTTAGTTATTTTAACCACAATTTTGCAGTTAAAACAACTATTACGGTAGTGATTTTAACTATCGAGATGTAGTTACTAAATCATGGTTATTTTAAATTACTATTTTATTATTTTACTTACTTTATTATTTTATTTACTTTATTATTTTAAATAACTAATGGCATGATAGTAATTTTAGCTATAGTTTTGTAGTTACTTCTTCTTAGTTATTTTAACTACAACTGTTTAACTATACGTATACACAGGTTTGTAGCAATTTTAGTGCCAGCAGTCAATATTTATATTAGTAACTGATAAGGGATAACTGTTCCCATGTACCGCAACCGCAGAGACAGGGGTGCAACCTGCTACCTTTCAGATGTTTGGGGCCCCATAATCTAAATTTGCCCCAGGGTCCTTAATCCGCCCCTGGTTTGTAGTTACATCTTCTTAGTTATTTTAACTACAACTGTTTAGGTTTTAGTTATTTTAACAAAACAGATGTATATAAGTATAGATGCTTAGGTTTTGGTCATTTTAATTAATGTAGTTTACATAGTAACTTTATAGTTAGTTTAATAATTATGATCATTAATTTTCAAAACATCCAATAGTACAAATACACAAATCGAGATTATCATAACATGTAACATAACAAAACAAAACAAAACAAAACAAATCAAAACATAACATAACATAACATAACATAACATAACATAACATAACATAACATAACATAACATAACATAACATAACATAACATAACATAACATAACATAACATAACATAACATAACATAACATAACAAAACAAAACAAAACATAAAACAAAACATAAAACAAAACATAAAACAAAACATAAAACAAAACATAAAACAAAACATAAAACAAAACATAAAACAAAACATAAAACAAAACATAAAACAAAACATAAAACAAAACAAAACAAAACAAAACAAAACAATACAATACAATACAAATACAATACAATACAATACAATACAATACAAAACAATACAAAACAATACAAAACAATACAAAACAATACAAAACAATACAAAACAATACAAAACAATACAAAACAATACAAAACAATACAAAACAATACAAAACAATACAAAACAATACAAAACAATACAAAACAATACAAAACAATACAAAACAATACAAAACAATACAAAACAATACAAAACAATACAAAACAATACAAAACAATACAAAACAATACAAAACAATACAAAACAATACAAAACAATACAAAACAATACAAAACAATACAAAACAATACAAAACAATACAAAACAATACAAAACAATACAAAACAATACAAAACAATACAAAACAATACAAAACAATACAAAACAATACAAAACAATACAAAACAATACAAAACAATACAATACAAAACAATACAAAACAATACAAAACAATACAAAACAATACAAAACAATACAAAACAATACAAAACAATACAAAACAATACAAAACAATACAAAACAATACAAAACAATACAAAACAATACAAAACAATACAAAACAATACAAAACAATACAAAACAATACAAAACAATACAAAACAATACAAAACAATACAAAACAATACAAAACAATACAAAACAATACAAAACAATACAAAACAATACAAAACAATACAAAACAATACAATACAAAACAAAACAAAACAAAACAAAACAAAACAAAACAAAACAAAACAAAACAAAACAAAACAAAACAAAACAAAACAAAACAAAACAAAACAAAACACTGCACCTGCACCTGCACCTGCACCTGCACCTGCACCTGCACCTGCACCTGCACCTGCACTGCACTGCACTGCACTGCACTGCACTGCACTGCACTGCACTGCACTGCACTGCACTGCACTGCACTGCACTGCACTGCACTGCACTGCACTGCACTGCACTGCACTGCAACTGCAACTGCACTGCAACTGCACTGCAACTGCACTGCACTGCACTGCACTGCACTGCACTGCACTGCACTGCACTGCACTGCACTGCACTGCACTGCACTGCACTGCACTGCACTGCACAGCACAGCACAGCACAGCACAGCACAGCATAACATAACTTAACTTCAAAAACTTATTAATATTCATTAACCAAATTGTCCAATCACATTTCCGTATTTAGTCACGCGCAAGGCTTTTATACCTGATAAAATCCATGAATACTAATCAGCATGAAAATTATATAAAGTCTTATCAACCCAATTTACCTTTAATAGAAAATAAAAACCAGTACACTCCCTAGTGATTACAATCAATTGTTTTTGAAACTATTTAAAACACTCGAACTCGCGTTTTATCAGATCTAAAATGCTCGCGCTGCGCGCTCGCATTTTAAACATGATAAAACGCTCCTTCTCGTGTTTTAAATACTACATAACAACATAACATAACATAACATAACATAACATAACATAACATAACATAACATAACATAACATAACATAACATAACATAACATATATTGTTATACAGCAATTTCAAATAAATGTAATGTTTAATGACTAATGTATATAATTTTGCAATCCTAACAGTTTATGGCCATGGTAAAAGTAATAAATAATAATAATAATAATGGAAACTTTATTAAATGTTTTTCTTTTCTACATATACAATTATAAATCTCGCTTATTAAGGTAATTTACAATTGGCTACTTGAATCACAACTAATAATATATAATAACAACTAATGACTATATTATAATAAAACATGCAAATTTATATACAAATATTTCAAAAAGCTAATAATTCGGGATTTCCCCATTCCTTATTTCGGCAGCAGAAAATGTAATATGTAGTTCTGACAGCTATAGTCATCATTTTCCTTACGCAGTACATTTGGTGCTTGTTATCAAGAACAACCTTGTCTAGCATATCTAAAAAAGTAGAACACTCATTCGCAAAAACACCTAGGGAGCTCATGGAGAGATTTATAAATTTAACTTCATTAAAATGTTCACTTTGCTGTTTTACTAGTTCTCTATATTTTTCTTCTTTCCGTTTGACGTTGTTTGAAAGGTTTGATTCAAAACCAACAGTAAGTTCGAGAACATAAAGACAGCCGTTTGAACATTGCAATAGCAAATCTGGACGATACGTGTCACCAGTTAGGATAGATGGGCTTTTGAATCCAGGTAGATCGACAAAGAGGTTTGAACCGTTAACAGTTTGTAAGGTATTTGCAAGAAAGTTAAGAATTGAATTGTGCCTCCATGTAAAACGTTCAAGATACGATTGACAACCAGCAACAACATGTAGTAGTGTTTCTGGGCTCAGACAAAAGGAGCATTCTGGACTTGAAGATATTCCCCATCTGTGAAGGTTTTTGCGTGTCGGAAGAGAATTGTTCACATAACGTATAGTAAAGTTATAAATGTTTTTTGGCATTTTTGATTGAGCAATTGACCACACCTTGTTAAGCTGTGATAAGGAGAACTTTGTAACGTTAGAGAAAAAGGATCCCTGACAAGTCAAGTGGTTTTGAAGTCTATCTTCATGCCCAGAACGGAAATCTTTCAGAACTTCTTTAGTAGAGTTATAGACGTCGTATTGAATATTAGTATGATTATTAGTGGATTTCCACAGTTCATTAATTGCTTCATTTGGAGAATATTTTAAGGCTTTTATACGTAGAACAGTTTGGCATTGAAATCATTTTACTGATGGAGGATAGATACTTTGACCAAATTTGTTACGTGTTAGATATATATAGTACTTATGTTCCTGATACTGGTATTTCAAGCCATTTACGGATGTATCGGTTGACTACAGAATCAATATTTTCAGAAATCCAAGTATTGGACAGTGTAGCAACGGTGAAATGCCAGGATAATTTTGATAAGACGTAGCGACTATACAGGAGAAGTTTATTTTTTGGGTGAAGTGGTTTTGAGTCAATGTCAGACATTATTTCATCAACGAGAGTAGTCAGCTCAGTCTTACGATTTTGATTCGACATGCTAAAATCAAAATAGCGTCCTATAAGTATTGAAATGATTCTCCAATGTTGACCGCTGGTATAAGATTTTGGTTGATAAGGAGTTTTGGCAAGTATTGTACTGACTTTGTAATGGCTTTCTTGATTCCAAAAGTGCTGCATTTATCAACCCGAATTAACATATTTGACCATTGGCACCAGATGGAAAAACGATTTAAAAGATGCTGGTTTTCTGACTCTTGACCAGTAATTACAGCGGCATCATCAGCAAACTGGAACCAATGAATTGGATTTAATAGTTTGAAAGAAAAACCAAATTGACGGTACTTGTCAGCTTTAATAAACGTGTTAAAGCACATATTAAACAGAAGAGGACTCAGAAAATCTCCTTGCAATACGCCACGGCCAACAGATATAAAAGGAGTGCGGAATTCAGATGTAATTATCGAAGTCTTAAAATCTGTGTATAAACTTTTTATAACAAATTTAATGTGGTCAGGGATATGGTGGTTGTGGTGGACTTCACCAAAAGCGTTTTTGAGGTCAAGTAGCGTGATGATAAGAGAGCGTTGATTGATCCGGGCTTTATTAATAATGTGGGCCATTTGCGCAGTATGTTCTAAAGTGCCAGACAAGTTAGGTGTGAAGCCTTTCTGTATGTTATGTTCGATGAGGTTATTTGATGTAAGGAAGGAATATATTACGTTTCGAACACAAGATGTAAATACCTTCAAAGGTATTGTCTCGAGTGTTATGGGACGAAAGTTCGAGGGGACATTTGTGTTGCCTTTATTATGGATTAGTATGGTACATGCTCTTTTCCATTCAGTTGGGATAGTTCCAGATAACCAAATATCGCGTATTAGTGCAGTGAGGTAAGTTCTCAGAAAAGGACATCGCTTGAAACATATTACAGGGAGTTGATCAAGGGGGCAAGGAGAGCCAGATGATTTCATTCTACGTATAACATTAGTAATTGGTTCATAAGTCGGGGGGTCAAGGTTAAATTGAACTTCAGGATCGGATAACTTTGGAATCCACAATCGCGTGCATAAATGTTGAGACACTTCAAATATTTACAGTATTTAATACGACACCCATTGGAAATCGGATAGAAAATACAACTTAATTTTATGTTATCCCCTCCCCCCGTTTCAATGTTGCTCGTTAGTAATTGTCAAGTGTTAAGCACATCAAATATTTACTCAGAATCAACATTGATCAGGGGGAGGGGGGTTGAAATATCAAGTTCTACTTTCAGCTGAACCGTGAAGGCGTGGCTTCCGTTGGTTAAAGTGTCTCAAGACATTTTGCGCGCGATTGTCCGAATTCACTAACACGTATTTTAAACGAATAAAGCATGTTAACCACCGGAATAAGACACGAGATAGACAGTAACGGGAGAAAACTTCTTGGTGAACGCGTAATTGGCATAATTTGTCAATTACCTATAATTTTACAGTAAATTATGACATTACAAATAAAGCTGTTAATAGCGTGCGAAATTTGTGAAAAAAAATTACATCAAAGCGGTCACACGCTGGCTCGTGCGGGAGGACTGTAAAATTCTTCGTGGCAATTTCGTATTGTATAGGCGATAAAATAATTTCAAATATGCCCAAGCGTATTAATTACATTATACAGAACAGGGAAGTCGTACAAGATTTTAATAAATAATAAGCTGAGAAAAAATATATTCTGTGAACAATAAAACGAATTGTTAGCATTGATATCTCTGTCTCTCTCTGTCTCTCTCTGTTTGTCTCTCTCTGTCTGTCTGTCTCTCTCTGTGTCTCTCGTTGTCTCTCTCTGTCTCTATGTGTCTCTATCTATCTCTCTCTGTCTCTCTTTTACATGTATGAAGCTGTTTACTCGAATATCCCAACGATATACGATATACACTCAACAAATTAATATATTCAATAGTTTCAACCTTTATTCAAATAAGGTGTATATCGTCAACCGTGTCGGTCAAGCTATTCATAGAGCTATATATTTACCGGGATCTTATAATATGCTCAATAATATTTTTATCAATTATATTAACATTCACAAGTTCTGGACTTGCTCCTTGCGAAGTGTACAAGAAGGTGGCAAAACATTTCCCGCACTCTTTGGTCCTCATCGGCAAATTGACTGTTGAAATAAAAGACTTTCCAATGCACCGACATCATATTAGTCTCTCTTTCGTGAATATCTCCGTTGATAAACCATGGTGTGCTTCTGGGTGGATAAAATCGGCCTGTCGTTATCAAATACCAGATATTTCGCTTAGTGGGTTTGGTGGCGGGTAGATGTACAGTTTGTCGCTCGTGCCAAACACGTGTAAATTAATGCCATACCGAAAACGTACAGATAAGATGTGTCCAGGGGCACAGTTATTGCAACATGACACATGTTCAGTGGTATCTATGTTTTATTTGTTTTCATGGCATCGTGTTTATTAACAAAAAACTGAATACGCGAGCTATCAATGCTGCATTGACCTGTTAGAGTTTCACACCATTGCGACCGTGCTCCATTGTATGGAAAACGGCGATTACCCCATCTCGGAAAAAGCCGTTAAACGGGTACCAAAATCTTATAAATAATTTTCGCAGTGAAAACACGAGTTCGGATGTTTGGACATATCAATGTCTCTAAAATAATAACATAAAATTCAACGAAAAGATTACTAGTTAGTGCAAATAAGACTTTTCGTTTTCAGACAATCGCGTGCATAAATGTTGAGACACTTCAAATATTTACAGTATTTAATACGACACCCATTGGAAATCGGATAGAAAATACAACTTAATTTTATGTTATCCCCTCCCCCCGTTTCAATGTTGCTCGTTAGTAATTGTCAAGTGTTAAGCACATCAAATATTTACTCAGAATCAACATTGATCAGGGGGAGGGGGGTTGAAATATCAAGTTCTACTTTCAGCTGAACCGTGAAGGCGTGGCTTCCGTTGGTTAAAGTGTCTCAAGACATTTTGCGCGCGATTGTCCGAATTCACTAACACGTATTTTAAACGAATAAAGCATGTTAACCACCGGAATAAGACACGAGATAGACAGTAACGGGAGAAAACTTCTTGGTGAACGCGTAATTGGCATAATTTGTCAATTACCTATAATTTTACAGTAAATTATGACATTACAAATAAAGCTGTTAATAGCGTGCGAAATTTGTGAAAAAAAATTACATCAAAGCGGTCACACGCTGGCTCGTGCGGGAGGACTGTAAAATTCTTCGTGGCAATTTCGTATTGTATAGGCGATAAAATAATTTCAAATATGCCCAAGCGTATTAATTACATTATACAGAACAGGGAAGTCGTACAAGATTTTAATAAATAATAAGCTGAGAAAAAATATATTCTGTGAACAATAAAACGAATTGTTAGCATTGATATCTCTGTCTCTCTCTGTCTCTCTCTGTTTGTCTCTCTCTGTCTGTCTGTCTCTCTCTGTGTCTCTCGTTGTCTCTCTCTGTCTCTATGTGTCTCTATCTATCTCTCTCTGTCTCTCTTTTACATGTATGAAGCTGTTTACTCGAATATCCCAACGATATACGATATACACTCAACAAATTAATATATTCAATAGTTTCAACCTTTATTCAAATAAGGTGTATATCGTCAACCGTGTCGGTCAAGCTATTCATAGAGCTATATATTTACCGGGATCTTATAATATGCTCAATAATATTTTTATCAATTATATTAACATTCACAAGTTCTGGACTTGCTCCTTGCGAAGTGTACAAGAAGGTGGCAAAACATTTCCCGCACTCTTTGGTCCTCATCGGCAAATTGACTGTTGAAATAAAAGACTTTCCAATGCACCGACATCATATTAGTCTCTCTTTCGTGAATATCTCCGTTGATAAACCATGGTGTGCTTCTGGGTGGATAAAATCGGCCTGTCGTTATCAAATACCAGATATTTCGCTTAGTGGGTTTGGTGGCGGGTAGATGTACAGTTTGTCGCTCGTGCCAAACACGTGTAAATTAATGCCATACCGAAAACGTACAGATAAGATGTGTCCAGGGGCACAGTTATTGCAACATGACACATGTTCAGTGGTATCTATGTTTTATTTGTTTTCATGGCATCGTGTTTATTAACAAAAAACTGAATACGCGAGCTATCAATGCTGCATTGACCTGTTAGAGTTTCACACCATTGCGACCGTGCTCCATTGTATGGAAAACGGCGATTACCCCATCTCGGAAAAAGCCGTTAAACGGGTACCAAAATCTTATAAATAATTTTCGCAGTGAAAACACGAGTTCGGATGTTTGGACATATCAATGTCTCTAAAATAATAACATAAAATTCAACGAAAAGATTACTAGTTAGTGCAAATAAGACTTTTCGTTTTCAGACAATCGCGTGCATAAATGTTGAGACACTTCAAATATTTACAGTATTTAATACGACACCCATTGGAAATCGGATAGAAAATACAACTTAATTTTATGTTATCCCCTCCCCCCGTTTCAATGTTGCTCGTTAGTAATTGTCAAGTGTTAAGCACATCAAATATTTACTCAGAATCAACATTGATCAGGGGGAGGGGGGTTGAAATATCAAGTTCTACTTTCAGCTGAACCGTGAAGGCGTGGCTTCCGTTGGTTAAAGTGTCTCAAGACATTTTGCGCGCGATTGTCCGAATTCACTAACACGTATTTTAAACGAATAAAGCATGTTAACCACCGGAATAAGACACGAGATAGACAGTAACGGGAGAAAACTTCTTGGTGAACGCGTAATTGGCATAATTTGTCAATTACCTATAATTTTACAGTAAATTATGACATTACAAATAAAGCTGTTAATAGCGTGCGAAATTTGTGAAAAAAAATTACATCAAAGCGGTCACACGCTGGCTCGTGCGGGAGGACTGTAAAATTCTTCGTGGCAATTTCGTATTGTATAGGCGATAAAATAATTTCAAATATGCCCAAGCGTATTAATTACATTATACAGAACAGGGAAGTCGTACAAGATTTTAATAAATAATAAGCTGAGAAAAAATATATTCTGTGAACAATAAAACGAATTGTTAGCATTGATATCTCTGTCTCTCTCTGTCTCTCTCTGTTTGTCTCTCTCTGTCTGTCTGTCTCTCTCTGTGTCTCTCGTTGTCTCTCTCTGTCTCTATGTGTCTCTATCTATCTCTCTCTGTCTCTCTTTTACATGTATGAAGCTGTTTACTCGAATATCCCAACGATATACGATATACACTCAACAAATTAATATATTCAATAGTTTCAACCTTTATTCAAATAAGGTGTATATCGTCAACCGTGTCGGTCAAGCTATTCATAGAGCTATATATTTACCGGGATCTTATAATATGCTCAATAATATTTTTATCAATTATATTAACATTCACAAGTTCTGGACTTGCTCCTTGCGAAGTGTACAAGAAGGTGGCAAAACATTTCCCGCACTCTTTGGTCCTCATCGGCAAATTGACTGTTGAAATAAAAGACTTTCCAATGCACCGACATCATATTAGTCTCTCTTTCGTGAATATCTCCGTTGATAAACCATGGTGTGCTTCTGGGTGGATAAAATCGGCCTGTCGTTATCAAATACCAGATATTTCGCTTAGTGGGTTTGGTGGCGGGTAGATGTACAGTTTGTCGCTCGTGCCAAACACGTGTAAATTAATGCCATACCGAAAACGTACAGATAAGATGTGTCCAGGGGCACAGTTATTGCAACATGACACATGTTCAGTGGTATCTATGTTTTATTTGTTTTCATGGCATCGTGTTTATTAACAAAAAACTGAATACGCGAGCTATCAATGCTGCATTGACCTGTTAGAGTTTCACACCATTGCGACCGTGCTCCATTGTATGGAAAACGGCGATTACCCCATCTCGGAAAAAGCCGTTAAACGGGTACCAAAATCTTATAAATAATTTTCGCAGTGAAAACACGAGTTCGGATGTTTGGACATATCAATGTCTCTAAAATAATAACATAAAATTCAACGAAAAGATTACTAGTTAGTGCAAATAAGACTTTTCGTTTTCAGACAATCGCGTGCATAAATGTTGAGACACTTCAAATATTTACAGTATTTAATACGACACCCATTGGAAATCGGATAGAAAATACAACTTAATTTTATGTTATCCCCTCCCCCCGTTTCAATGTTGCTCGTTAGTAATTGTCAAGTGTTAAGCACATCAAATATTTACTCAGAATCAACATTGATCAGGGGGAGGGGGGTTGAAATATCAAGTTCTACTTTCAGCTGAACCGTGAAGGCGTGGCTTCCGTTGGTTAAAGTGTCTCAAGACATTTTGCGCGCGATTGCAGCTGGGAATATGAAACAGTTTCTTAGGATTGATTTTAGCCAGAGATTGAGAGAAATAATCAAGGCAGTCTGCCATGTTAAAGGATGGTAATACTGCTTCTTTTCTGTTTATAACATTTTTAACATAGCCCCAAAAGTTTCGCCCGAGATATTTGTCGTGGTTGAATGACTCACTGCTGTCTGAATTGTTGTTGTTGTGATTACGCAGCTTGTCACGCAATGTGCGCGATACGTATCTAATTTCATTCAGGTCACCTTTGTTGGATTTTAAATTTTGTAAAGTTTTCTTTAATTCCTTAGCTGTATGAGATTTATACTTAGTCACCAAGTTTTCGTCAGCTATCGTTTCATTATGTCCAAAGTTGTCTGCAAAGTAGTTATATATAACGTCATTTAAAAGCTTGATTTTTGAATTTGCATCTTGCGATCTGATTGCATCGTCTAACTGGAGCGCACATTTAAAATAGTCGTTAGCCGTTAACCATTCGGAATCTTTTTTAGGAAGAATTATGCCTTTTTCAGATCAGGGGAACCTTCGTCATTAGCTATATCCATAGTTGTTAGAATTGTTGTCTTCAGAAACATCTGCGGTGTTATTCGACATTTCCTCTTCAAGATCCGCACACAGTCAGGGGCGGATTTAACGTTAGGCAAATAAGGCAGCCGCCTAAGGTGATAAACTCAAATGACGATAATTTTTACGCGATGTAGGGAAGAGAAAGGCGTAAATAATAATATGATTCAGAAAATGAGTTTAGCATTAGCTCACAACAACGATGAGCGAAATCAATTTCTATAATTTATTGCAGTTCCTCGGGTATTTTCGTCTCCAACCTCGTCCCCAGGCTCTTTTTTGAGACGAGGTTAAAACGCCTGCACTCAGGCTACCTGCAGCTTCGGGACCTTCGACCATTCGGAAATTTTGTGAGTGAATTTTGCCTTATCTGTATTGAGCGCTGATCTTATCTCTGCGCCATTTTGCCTTACTTGCCGAAGCTACGAAGTCTGATTTGCCTTACTTGCCGAAGCTACGAAGTTACTCCGAGCTCATTTGCCTTGGTTTGCCTCATTTGCCTCATTTGCCTATTGCGAGAAATCGTCATTACTTCATCGTCCAAGATGAGTAGTTGTCATTTGCATTCTGCTAGCGAGCATTTTTATCTGGGAAGAGCCTGTACAAGAATTTTAGCGCCGATCGAGAGCTATGTTCCTCTTTACGCGAAAAGTGACAAGAACACAAGACCAAGGTATTAAAGCTTTATAGTTTGCCGATTAATGCTCCTAAATTTCAAACCTAGAAGTTTTTATTTATATAAACCGACAAATCTTACCAGTGCTGGACTGCTGGATATTAATTGTGTATCATTTTAGTTGACAAATATATATTTCATCTCGCAGATTGTCTCTGTTTTCTGTTTATGTTTAGTAATAAGTTGTGTATTTATATTGACCACTGTGAAGTACGCCGTCGATTCAGCCTTCGATTCAGCCGTCGATTCAGCCTTCGATTCAGCCGTCGATTCAGCGGGTAGCCATCCGTGTGAACCTGGCTGCTGTTTGGGCAGACGATACGCTTCGACTTTATAAAAGTACTATTTTCTATGGCGCTATTCTATATGATTTCTTTAAATGTAAATATGTTGTAGAGAATTTAATGCTCTTCCTAACAGTAGTAGTCGCTTGACTCGATCGTTCCCAAGGAAGATTCACGCGAACGTTAAACATGAACGGCGCTTCAAGTAATATATGAACAACGAGAGCGAGTGTTTCACCGGGATATCCAAACACGAGAAAATAATGGTGAAAACACGAGCGCGCAGCGCGAGTGTTTTTGTCCATTGTTTTCGAGTGTTTGGATATCCCGGTGGGACACGAGCTCGAGTTGTTTATATAGCTTCTGAAATGAATGGAGAGGTAAGAGAATGTTTTCGTTTGCTGATTTGAATAGAATTTCTAACGAAGGATATCGTAATTAGGAATTCTATTGAGATATTACACAATGCATAACTGAAGTGGGTTTTCCACGATGAATAGATAATGATAAATTAAATAGTGGAGTTGAGATGATTGTGATGCATGGTAGAGGGTTTTGTTTCTGCGAGTATTAAACTGGACAAGTGTGTGTTTACTGGCTGTAACATTAGATTTGTGGTAGACGACAAAGAGTGAATAAAGGAATTTTGTGTGTGAATTTGTTTGCTGACTTGATTTTGCATACGTAATTAAGATATTTGATCCAAACACTAGTGTTTGGATCAAATATCTTAATTACGTATGCAGCTGAAATCTTTTGTCTGGCGGTGTTTGACCGGGGTATCCAAACAGCATCATGTGACCGAATGCTTACATGCTATTCGTTTAATTACTCATGAATTATTAATGAATTTTAGAAGTATCGAGCAACGGCGCTATAATTGGTATAGTGTATAATTTGTTATTTCCGACAACTCAGATAAAATTACTATTTTCTCGGGCGCTATTCTATACGATATTTTGTAATTTACATATGTTGCACAGAATTTAATGGTCTTTCTAACGGTAGTAGTTGCGTGACTGGACCAGGCCTAAGAAAGATTCACGCAAACGTTAAAAAACATGACCGGCTTTTGGACTCGGGCAAGAGCGCTAATTGGTATAATGGCATTTGTTATTTCCGACTATCTCTCATAAAATTACTATTTTCTCGGGTGCTATTCTATACGATTTTTTTAAATTTACATATGTTGCACAGAATTTAATGGTCTTTCTAACGGTAGTAGTTGTGTGACCGGACCAGGCCTAAGAAAGATTCATGCGAACGTTAAACATGACCGGCTTTTGGTCTCGGGCAAGAGAGCTAATTGGTATAGTGGAATTTGTTATTTCCGACTATCTCAGATAAAATTACTATTTTCTCGGGCACTATTCTATACGATTTTTTTTAATTTACATATGTTGCACAGAATTTAATGGTCTTTCTAACGGTACTAGTTGCGTGACTGGACCAGGCCTAAGCAAGATTCACGCGAACGTTAAACATGACCGGCTTTTGGTCTCGGGCAAGAGAGCTAATTGGTATAGTGTAATTTGTTATTTCCGACTATCTCAGATAAAATTACTATTTTCTCGGGCGCTATTCTATACGATTTTTTTTAATTTACATATGTTGCACAGAATTTAATGGTCTTTCTAACGGTAGTAGTTGCGTGACTGGACCAGGCCTAAGCAAGATTCACGCGAACGTTAAACATGACCGGCTTTTGGTCTCGGGCAAGAGCGCTAATTTGGCATAGTGGAATTTGTTATTTTCGACTAACTCAGATAAAATTACTATTTTCTCGGGCGCTATTCTATACGATTTTTTTAAATTTACATATGTTGCACAGAATTTAATGGTCTTTCTAACGGTAGTAGTTGCGTGACTGGACCAGGCCTAAGCAAGATTCACGCGAACGTTAAACATGACCGGCTTTTGGTCTCGGGCAAGAGAGCTAATTGGTATAGTGTAATTTGTTATTTCCGACTATCTCAGATAAAATTACTATTTCTCGGGCGCTATTCTATACGATTTTTTTAAATTTACATATGTTGCACAGAATTTAATGGTCTTTCTAACGGTAGTAGTTGCGTGACTGGACCAGGCCTAAGAAAGATTCACGCGAACGTTAAACATGACCGGCTTTTGGTCTCGGGCAAGAGAGCTAATTGGTATAGTGTAATTTGTTATTTCCGACTATCTCAGATAAAATTACTATTTTCTCGGGCGCTATTCCATACGATTTTTTTTAATTTACATATGTTGCACAGAATTTAATGGTCATTCTAACACTGGTAGTTACGTGACTGGACCCGGCCTAAGAAAGATTCACGCGAACGTTAAAAAACATGACCGGCTTTTGGACTCGAGCAAGAGCGCTAATTGGTATAATGGCATTTGTTATTTCCGACTATCTCTCATAAAATTACTATTTTCTCGGGCGCTATTCAATACGATTTTTTTTAATTTACATATGTTGCACAGAATTTAATGGTCTTTCTAGCGGTAGTAGTTGCGTGACTGGACCTGGCCTAAGAAAGATTCACGCGAACGTTAAACATGACGGCTTTTGGTCTCGGGCAAGAGAGCTAATTGGTATAGTGTAATTTGTTATTTCCGACTATCTCAGATAAAATTACTATTTTCTCGGGCGCTATTCTATACGATTTTTTTAAATTTAAATATGTTGCACCGAATTTAATGGTCTTTCTAACGGTAGTAGTTGCGTGACTGGACCAGGCCTAAGAAATATTCACGCGAACGTTATATATTCCATTATACCAATTAGCGCTCTTGCCCGAGACCAAAAGCCGATCATGTTTAACGTTCGCGTGAATCTTTCTTAGGCCTGGTCCAGTCACGCAACTACTAGCGTTAGAAAGACCATTAAATTCTGTGCAACATATGTAAATTTAAAAAAATCGTATAAAATAGCGCCCGAGAAAATAGTAATTTTATGAGAGATAGTCGGAAATAACAAATTCCATTATACCAATTGGCGCTCTTGCCCGAGTCCAAAAGCCGGTCATGTTATTTAACGTTCGCGTGAATCTTTCTTAGGCCTGGTCCAGTCACGTAACTACCACTGTTAGAAAGACCATTAAATTCTGTGCAACATATGTAAATTAAAAAAAATCGTATAGAATAGCGCCCGAGAAAATAGTAATTTTATCTGAGTAAGTCGGAAACAACAAATTCCACTATACCAATTAGCTCTCTTGCCGGAGACCAAAAGCCGGTCATGTTTAACGTTCGCGTGAATGTTTCTTAGGCCTGGTCCAGTCACGCAACTACTACCGTTAGAAAGACCATTAAATTCTGTGAAACATATGTAAATTTAAAAAAATCGTATAGAATAGCGCCCGAGAAAATAGTAATTTTATCTGAGATAGTCGGAAATAACAAATTACACTACAGGTATATACCAATTAGCTCTCTTGCCCGAGACCAAAAGCCGGTCATGTTTAACGTTCGCGTGAATCTTTCTTAGGCCTGGTCCAGTCACGCAACTACTACCGTTAGAAAGACCATTAAATTCTGTGCAACATATGTAAATTAAAAAAAATCGTATAGAATAGCGCCCGAGAAAATAGTAATTTTATCTGAGTAAGTCGGAAATAACAAATTACACTATACCAATTAGCTCTCTTGCCCGAGACCAAAAGCCGGTCATGTTTAACGTACGCGTGAATCTTTCTTAGGCCTGGTCCAGTCACGCAACTACTACCGTTAGAAAGACCATTACATCTGTGCAACATATGTAAATTACAAAAAATCGTATAGAATAGCGCCCGAGAAAATAGTAATTTTATCTGAGTTGTCGGAAATAACAAATTATACACTATACCAATTATAGCGCCGTTGCTCGATACTTGAAGCGCCGTTCATGTTTAACGTTCGCGTGAATCTTCCTTGGGCACGATCGAGTCAAGCGACTACTACTGTTAGGAAGAGCATTAAATTCTCTACAACATATTTACATTTAAAGAAATCATATAGAATAGCGCCATAGAAAATAGTACTTTTATAAAGTCGAAGCGTATCGTCTGCCTAAACAGCAGCCAGGTTCACACGGATGGCTACCCGCTGAATCGACGGCTGAATCGACGGCTGAATCGAAGGCTGAATCGACGGCGTACTTCACAGTGGTTTTATATTGATTTGTTAACATAAACTGCGGGCGTATTAAGTGTTGTTAATTTATTCATCAGGAAATTGAATGTTCCAAAGGTTATTCATAAATTCTGTCAAAAAGAATGGATTTATCTTGATGGTCTTGATGTTATGATCTGCACCTTTTTAACTTATATGCTCCACTGTTTATCTTTATAAAAATAATTCTTACTCTATCTTATCTACAATTATAAATTATTTCCCTTGATTTATTACTGCACTGCATAAGAACAAAGATTACCTATGCACAATCTGTTTATCGAGATTATATGAGTATTGTATATAATTGTAAGAGCGCATTGAGACTATTGTATAATGCTCATAATATGTTTTATTATTATTACTTATTACTTATTATTAATGTATATTTTGCTCAGACTTGATGGTTGCTACATTTAATTTATTGGATATGTACAGTGTAGGTTCGTTTAACTGGATAGTTAATTAGAGTAGATTAAAGTAGGGTAAGGTGAGGGTCCCATGGGGAGGGGTCCAGAAAGTGTTAGAATGACTGGGATGGTGTGAAGAACTGAGCTACTTCACATCCATGAAATATCCCAAATGGCTGCGGCTTTTACAGCCTCTTCTAACCAAGCGACAGGCAGGTAAAACCAGACGGCTTTGGTAACCTAGGAGATGGAAAACTCGGATTTTAAACCCCCCCTGAAGGGGTACCCTTACAAAAAAATCCTATAGAAATTCCTATAGCAAAATTGCATTTCCTGTAGGAATTGGGCAAAAATCTAATAATATTGAATTTTTTTGTAAGGGTATACTTTTCAATTAGGCCAGGCCCAGTCATTGTGCCATGAGCTCTGACATAGAGAAAAATGCCCAATTATATTGTTATTTTATTAGTTTTTCAAATGCAGGCATTTAATACTTAATAAAAATTTTCATTTGGACAAAATGTTTCTTAAAAATTGTGGGACATGCTATACAAAAACGTGATTTAAGATCTTTAGATTTTCCTTAAAGTGCCTATGAAATGAAAAAATCGACATTCCATAATGCGTTTTCTTTGAAAGTAGGTCTTGAATAACGAAGATGTATGTTAAAATTTTTTCTTTAACATTCACTGTTGTCCAGTTATAAGCATTTGAAATTTTAGCGTGATGACGTCACAAGGTTGACACGCTATACCTGAGAAATATTAAAGTGTTGATATTTCATAAAGTATGACTTGCACAAAGACGAAACATGGCAGCAATGTTGACCTTCAAATGCTTGACTCATCATTGATGTTTGTATAGTTACCATGGAAACATACTAAGTTCCAGACCCTTTTATCCATATTTCATAAAATGTAATTTTCTTGTTTTCTGGATGCCTGCTGTTGACTTTGTTCTGGTTATGTATTTGGCATGACGTTCTTAATATGAGAAATGACAGTGTTTGTCTAAACAATGCCTCGTACTAACACTAGAGCAAGTTTTTATTTACTCCTTGCAGGGGCCTGGAGCCTAGTATATTAACACGGTGATCATGAAAAGTAGTTTGTCACATAGCTTATTCTCGTAGTTGAAATGCTACTAAGTTTTGTAGTTCTCGTGAAAACACTTCACAAAATATCAAGACTTTAATATTTCTCTAGTACAGCATGTCAACCTTGTGACGTCATCACGCTAAAATTTCAAATGCTTATAACTAGACAACGGTGAATGATAAAGAAAAAATTTAAACAGATTTCGTCATTATTCAAAATCTACTTTCGAAGGAAAGATATTATGGAAACTGGATTTTTTCATTTCATAGGCACTTTAAAAGTGCTCTCAAATAACAGGAAATGCCATTTCAGAGACCCAAGATTCAAAATTTTTTCGGGGGGCATGCCCCCGCACCCCCCTAGTTATATCGTCACTTATGCCTAAGCTGACAAAATTCCTAGATCCGCCCCTGTCAGTTCGTTATTAAGCCCATGTATCACCCGACAGCTACGATGATGCATCTTAAGGCCGCGTGTCCCTTTGCATTTCTTGCCACAACAATATTTCACAACGGTTCGGCTTAATACAGCAACATTAGGAGACTGCATAACAGGCACTTGTGTTGTTGGATTACCATGGCGATCTTGTTCTGCGTGATTCATTCGTTGTTTACAACGCCATGAATGGCGACCGAGCGAGATGAAATCTTGACCACAAAACGAACAAACGACGCAAACCAATAACATAGCGATAAAACTTGAACGAATCATAGTGCCAATCTTTTAGCGATTATAAAATCAAAAAAATGTGTAAGATATATAGTGATTCAAGTACGGAACCTGCGATAAAACTATAGACATGTACAGAGCGCTGTGTTTTATAATAATAATAATAATAATAATAATAATAATAAAGACGTATTACGAGCATTATAATGAAAAATGAAAAAAAAAATTAATTAAATTAAATTAAATTAATTAAACGAATAAATGTTATTCTTGATATAAAGTTGCCTCATAGTGCTTGTATACAGTATCTATATTGAATGACTAGAAACGCGTTTTGGGGAGAATTAATAGAGGCTGCGAGCTCATTTATTTTTGTGCGCCTCAGACTGGGGCTTAATACTGTATAGAAGGGATCTAAAAAGGGGAAATACGAAAAATTCACTTTTGCCCCCCAGTAAAAATTCGGTTAAAGTGGCACTGAGAACAATATTAACACACTAGTAATTCGTAAAAAAACACGATTAGGTGACTCAAACTATTACTAACCATTGCCATTAGGAATTTCTTTTATAAAAGAACAATAACACACTAGTTTTGTTTCTTTTAAATCCCGTGTTTGGACCCGTGTTTAGACATGTTATTTTATAATTTACAGTATGTGATAATATACATACACTGCTGTAGTGAATGTGAGGGAGCTCGAGCTCATATCCGCAGAAAAATTATTCTGAGTCCCGTACAGGAATGGAACCTGAAAACTTCTGACTGCCAGTGAGACTCTCTAACCATATATTGAGCCACCGAGACTCAGATGGAGAGCGAAGGTTACAATGATGTACTGGTTCGATTGAGATATGTACTGCCTATGCGGATGCAGTCACTATATATCGGTAATGTTTGGATGTGTTAATATATACACTGCTGATAGTGAATGTGGGGGAGCTCGGAGAAGACATGCAGACGTTACATGGACGGTCGTCAAGCTCGTATCCTCAGAAAAATGATTTTTCAGTATGTTGAAGTCAATCTTAAGCAACAGTTACCGTCGACATCCTTAAAATGTCAAAATGTTCTCACGTGGTTGCGGTAACTTATATGCAGAACGTTTCATTCTCTTTATTTCACATACATGAATAATTCTTTTGTTTAAAGGGATATGTTGTCATCGTAGATCTTAAGGTTCCTACTGTTATACTACATTACTTTGCTGGTGAATGAGAAATTCAAAGGTTGCAAAGTGTTGGTAAATGGGAAATTCTTGTGTTTTTGAAAATATACGATTCGTTGGAAATTGGAAACATTCATGTTGCAGTTTTATTAGTAAATCGCACATATCAATATAACAAATCAATCGCGTGGGAAAAAACGTAGCATACAGATGATAATTTTACTAACCTTGCTGAAGACCCAATGATTATACTGTTGGATATAGAACGACACAGGCAACTCATCAATCTACTGAGTTATCTTGCGAGCAAGTGAAAACTGTAATATATGCAAACTAAGAATAATATTTATGTTTTCGTAATAATGAAAGTAATCACATGAGAGTGGGCCAGATAGAAACGCTGCATATATAAGTGCAATTTTAATTAAAATAACACTTCAACGAAGTGATATACCGTATTTCCTCTAATAAACGCGCCACTGACGTTTATTAAATTTTGAAACAATTTGATGCGCGCGGCTTTATTAAAGGGGGCGTTTATTAGACGGAGGCGTTTATTAAGTATATTATGTTATTGACCGAGCGCGAGGTCCGGATAAGAAGGATATTGGTCGAGTTATTTTTTGTTTTTACTTTTATTATTATTTTACCTTATTTAACTTTAACAATGGCTAGTTTAAACTGAGTTGTTTACATCACTTTGACAATGAAGCCAGTCATCGTCTGTGGAATAGCGTCACTGCATGTCGGTTTTAAAAGTGTTCTCAAAGTTGTTTTGGAACAAAACAGGAACAAAACGATATTGCACTTTTTGTATTTTTTCTAATAAACGCAGTTCTGATATGTACGGCGTTTATTAGAGGGAGGCGTTTATTGGCATTCTTGTATGAAAAGGGGAGGTGTTTATTAGAGGAAGGCGTTTATTACAGGAAATATGGTAGCTAAGTATTCATAGAGTAAGGGGTTGGAAAATGTTTAACAAAATTATTACGGATCAAAGGATAAAAAACGGTTGTGAACAAACATAGTCAATCGAGATATGGTCTGGAAACTCCGCTAAAGTCTTTGTTCTATCTTTTTGTTCGTCTTTATGCAATTTTGTGCACCGTGCACGGTCACTGAACCTATTATATATTTTATTATAATGAAGCAATCATCCAATAAAATCGTTTGGGTTTAATCGCTCAACCGTGTTGTTTAAATATTAACAAACCTAAAACAAAGGATGTGCCGGTGTAAGGTACGGTTCAACATCAAAACGTAGCTATTATAGTCGCTTTGAAGTTTGCCGAGTTTCCAGACCATATCTCGATTGACTATGGAACAAATTACGAGAACGAGACCCAAGAACTTTGTATTTCCATTTTTACAACATATGCATGTGTTAAATATATACACTGCTGTAGTGAATGTGGGAGAGCTTGGGGTAGACAGATGATACATGGACGATCATCAAGCTCGTATCCTCAGATTGAGTCCCGGACAGGAATCGAACCTGTAATCTATCAGAAGGTTACAGGTTCAGAAAGTTATTGTTAACATTTACCGAACTTTAGTTTAGAGGAGACTTCCATCTCACTTTAATAAACAGACAAAAATATACTACACAAGACATAAAAAGAGAGATGAGGGGAGAGAGAACGGACTCATAGGTCCCGACGAGACTCGCCCCATGGACATACAATAGAATACTTAAATAACATTATAAGACATAAATAGGATATACTTGACTAACAACAGTTCAGCGTAAAGGCCCTGCAACGAGGGCAGACAGATTTCCAACTACGAGTTCGATCAATGTCAAAGTCGGCATTCAATTTTCAGAAGTAATATTCATAGAGTTTCTTTTTAAAAACCTGGAAGGTCAATGATTGTCTGATTGGCAAAGACAGATTATTCCAAAGAGGTACGATACGGTTGTAGTAAGAGTCTCTAAATAAGGAAGTTCGGAAACGCAAAGGACGTAAATTTAGGTTTGATGAAGAACTTCTTGTACGACCTTCGCTGAAGGAAATGTAGTTACTAAGTGGGAAGTTATAAGTTCCATTGACTGCCTTGTACATAAAGCACAAATCTCTACATTCAAGCCAGTACGAAATGGGCAACATGTTCAAGGAGATAAGGCGCGCTTTGTATCCTGGCCTTTGATCATGATTTGGATTACACGATAAAATGAATCGTGTTGCGCGCCGTTTAAAAACAATTAAAAACAATTTTAAATCTGAAATACAAGACAGGGGCCCAGATCTCACTGGCATATCCCATATGCATATCCCATATGCGAACGTACGAAGGCAAGGTACAGAAGTTTTTTGCGATCAGATCCAATGTAAACACAGTGCCGACGTAGGAATCCCAGCATTCGGTTTATGACAGAGTGACCAGGTTGCAGTGGACAAACACAACGAGTTTATTTATTTAATGTTATTTATACACGGTAGGCTTATCAGCTATATTATAATAAAATATTTTAAAATTAAAAAGCTGTTTTTCAAAGGGCCGTGTATCTAATTAACTAACAGTTACTAACTAATTAACTTCACCAACTAACTAACTAACTAACTATATTACTTACAATTCAATAGGTTAAAATAATAAAACCATGCAACAATACAAATATAAAACTCTTGCTAAAAAAAACAACTAACTATATACAAGTTAAGATAATTTTAATGAAAATGAATTTAATTTACTGAATTCCAGATCATGGCACCTCGATAACTAAAACTTTTTTTCATAGCATTAGTATTCGGTTTGGGTAAGGACAGCTTCTTATTATTACTTCTCAAATCATAACAGATTGGTGTCAGAACAAGATCGAATGTAAGAAGATTACCCAACATGACGCAGTTGTATCGCATCAGCTGAAGAGTGATCACGAGGAAGCAGACACCAAACTCGTTGTGTTTGTTCGTGCAAGTCCACTGCAACCTTGGTCAATCTGTCACGGTACGGTAAACATCTGGTGACATCGACATTATTGCCTTAGCTTGTTTCTGGGACACGACTTCCTCGATGTGCAGATTTTGATTGACAATGGCAATGGGAAATGCAGAAAAATAATCGATGTAACATCTTCCGAGTCGTCCACGAAGTAGAGAAAAGCACTATTGGGAATGCATGCCTTTTCCGGGAATGACTATGTTTCTTCCTTTTTCCGAAAGGGAAAGAAAGTAATCTGGAAAGCGGTACTGAAGAATAACGCGTTTGTCAATCTATTTGCTTCTCTCGGTGACGAAGTCGCACCAAACAGTGAATTAGTGTAAGGATTAGAAAGGTTTGTATGCTCTCTTTATGACCATCCACGCCTGACGTCAGTCAACGACGCTCGACGGAAAGTCTTCTGGTAGAAATTCAACAAGGATCATAAAATCGTAGACCTTAGTCTGATGCCTCCATGTGAAAGCAACCTGCGTTACCACATCATGAGAGCAAATTATGTTGCCTTCCTCTTTCGACAGGTAGATAATTTAGAGAGCCCCGAGCGAAATGGATGGGACGCAGATGGAAGAGTGGTTTGGAGCGACGTCTGTTATCCAGATGACATGAACGAGCTGCATCTTAATGAAGAAAGTGAGGAGTTTGAATGTGATGAATTCGAATTCGAAGATGATATGGATGTCGAGATCGAAGACATCAGTGAATTTTGAAAAACGGTATTACAAACTTACCATAGTTATTCTAAAGCGTTTGATTTATTGCTTCTTTTTTTTTCAAGATGCCGGGAACCGCCGCCATCTTGAAAATATCGGGCTGGCAGGCCATGGATACGAAGTTGGCCATGGATACGTTAGCTGGACCCAAATGAGATAATAAGCGCTCTCAGAACGTCGTTTGAGTGTTTTAACAAGTATTTATGCTGAATCTCAGATCCAAACGTTGTAGGTTGCGAGGACGCTATTTAACACCAAAACGAGGCTTTACGCCAAAACGAGGTTTAAAATGCCCAAATTTTCCACCTGATTTTCAATTTGGATTCAGTGTCCTATAATTTATTGCAATTGGTAACATTTATCACATTTACCATGTAGTAACAATGCTGTTTTGCTGTTTTCTCAATTTGCACCAAAACGAGGCTAAATTCGTGAAAACGAGGCTGAAGGCCCCGTTAATTCCCCGTATAACATCGATTTTTGAAATCAGCGCACCAAACTTGACCAAAAATAATAACTCCCGTAAATTCCCTACTCGGGTGACGATACCTGGACTATTAGTAGCGAAATCGACAGTCGAGTGATCAGGTCGACACGGAGAGATCAGCCATGTTGAAAATTCTTCCAGGCGTTTCTTGAACGTATTTCCTGAGAAAAGTAACATCTTATAACACTAAATATTAAGTGAACAAAATACTGTATCGAACGCGAGTTTAGCGTTATATTTTATCCGATTTTCCTTCTTCGAATGCAATATAAATCCCAACGGTCACTTGTAGAATATGCGCCAAATTCGCCAATAGTTTCTACGCATGCTCTGAACCTCTGAGCGCATAAATTCTCGTTCCCAGAGCCCGGGTCGTCTGCGCCGGGTTTTCGAATAGAACATTATTTTGTTAGGCTAGTATGATAGAAATTGTTAAAAAGTTACAATGTATAAAATTTGGGAATAACGAAAATTTTAACGTGAATTCTTACCTTCTCTTTAATTACGTCGCTAAGAAACCCTTAAATTTCTGGCGAAATTTGAATGAAGGAAAAAAGTGTCTCAGGCTGCGTCAACTTCGTACAAGGCTGTCATGTCCTCGCCATTTAATTCTTCACTTTCTACATATACAAATATAAAAAATCACATTTAATACACAATATTGATCAAAAAGATAGAACTGCAATATATAGTGTCATTCCAGTAAAAGTATATAATATCGCGAAACTTACCGATACGTTGCACGACCTTCTGGGAAATCATGGGATGCTTCCAGCAATCTTTTACTTCAGAACATAAAAATGTTGCTGGAAGCATCCATATTGATGTAGCACGATGTAGCTGGTTCAGTCTAACTCGCAAAACGGTTCGAATGTATGATGTATCTACTAACCAGAATGGCCCATATTAATTTATACTATTGTCTTACTGGCCAAACATGTCACTTGAAAGATAGATGATATTCTCGACCAATAAAAACTATCGAGAAGATAATATCAATTATTTCACGCGCGTCGCTTTAACAGGCGCGAGCCGATTACACATGAAGGGAGAACTATTTGGCAAGAGAGTCGATTTGAAACGCGCGAGTCGATTTGACACCCCTAGTCGATTTGACAGCCGGGAGTCGATTTAACACACATGTGGGTCGATTTGACCGTACGTGAGAGTGGATTTGACACGCGCGAGTCGATTTGATACGCGTTAGTCGATTTGACAGGAAGGACTATTTGACATGAGTCGATTTGAAACTCAGGGGTCGATATCACACGTGGGCGTCGATTTGAAGAACGGGAGCTAAATTGGCACGCGGGAGTCGATTTTACAGGGGAGTCGATTTGCTACCGGGTGTCGATTTGACAAATGGGTCGATTTGACATGTGCAAGAGCCGATTCGGAAAAAGAGAGCCAAAATGAATTCATTGGGGGTTGATATGGACATCATAAGTATAGCGCTGCAAGTGGAGCCGTAACAGCCCCGGGAATGAGAGTCGTTAATTTTGATCTGTGGGGCTGAATTGGAAAACGGTGGGGCTGAATTGAAAAATGGCAGGGCTGTTTTGGAAACGGGTAGGGCCAAGTACCTAAAATGGCCCTGTTAGTGTCGATCTAGCTCTCGAATCCCAAAATGGCTTTCACGTAGGGCCAAAACAGCTTCGGCCCCAACAGGGCTAAAACGAAATTTGGGGTCGTTTCAACCCTTTTTCATTTACAGTGTACAATGTCGAGAAAACTCGACATTCGCACTGAGTAGCACAGAACTATTGTCGAGAAAACTCGACATTCGCACAGAGTAGTGTAGCAGTACGAAGATGAGAGACTTCGACAGCAAATCTTAACAGGTACACGCGAACTTTATTCCCAAACTTTCGCAAATTGGCTTTACAGAGGGAATGACGAATTGAACGTAAACTAACTAACCGATAACAACAAAACGTTTCTTGTACGTATATCCGCGCCCACAGTTCTTACAGACCGTTCTATACATACTTGGTGTAATTATCTAGTTTGTCCTGTCCTACTACACATTTCCCCCTCAAAGGGAACTTCGTCCCGAAGTTCGACTAATCGCCTAGCCATGCACAAAATACATTTTGTATTACCAACTGATTGTCCTGTGTAGCTAGCGACAATAACATGGCAGCTTTCTGTGCCCAGGCTGTGTTGCAGATAAAACGGTCAGGTGGTCGCGTGATGCGGCCGGACCGGGTGGTCTCATGTCGAGCTGAGCTATAGGGTCCAGATGGGAGGTGGGTGTCGGCATTCTTCGCTAACATGGCTTCTGGGTAGTCAGGAACTTCAGCCAATACTGGGTCAAGTAGGGTAGCAGGAACATTCTGTGGGGGAAGATCCTTACCAGATGGCCCATCTACCAGGCCAGGAAGAAAGGGAGCAGCCTTAGGGTTCAGGTCTGCCTGCTCAATGGGGATACATTCAGTAACGATTGCTTCAACATCCATCTCGCTTGCATCACTATCTGAATCTGAGCTTGCATCATGGTTGCGAGCTGTGTGCGTGTTGTGCCTCTTCACATACCGATCTCGAGTGTGTGTTTCTGAGGCTGTTTGTGGCTGTACTTCGTGTGGTACGTGGTAGGGAAGGAGCAAATTCCGGTGCAGTGTACGTTCTTTGCCAGTGCCTTCCTGTTGGACGACATACACCGGTAAGCCACCAACTTTCCGAATTACTTGATAAGGTATGTCTTCCCATCGATCCTTGAGCTTGCTCTTTCCTCGTAGGCTGAGGTTCCGCACAAGCACGCAGTCTCCAGGAAAGATACCAGCAGGGCTAGGCTTAACAGCACGCATCTTCCTGTTGGCTTCTGCTTTCTTATGTGCATTCTGTGATGCAAGTCCATGAGCGTGGTAGAGCCCTGCCCGCAGATTCTCTACATAAGATGAATAAGGCTTTGTCTCTCCTTTGCAGAAGTTGGTTCTCATGGCGACATCGATTGGTAGGCGTGGCAGGCGACCAAACATGAGAAAATAAGGGGAGTATCCAGTTGACGAATGTTTAGTGCAGTTGTAGGCGTGAACTAGTGGAGCAACATAATCAGGCCAATCTTTCTTCTTATCACCCTCCAGAGTGCCCAACATTCCAAGCAGTGTCCTGTTGAAACGTTCTGTTTGCCCATTTCCCTGGGGATGGTAGGGGGTCGTTCGTGTCTTCTTGATACCAGCCATCTCGCACAGATCCTTGATGATCAGGGGTGGAAAATGTATCGGACCACGGGACCATTGGTCCCAGAAAATTTTTGGGTTCCCAGAAAATATTTCAAGTAATTCCAGTAGCACTGCAGCAGAGAAAGAAAATGTGAAGAAAATTTTGATAAAAGTGAAAGAAATTTAGAAAGGAGAGTAGAACATATTTAGCCCATTAAGGCGCAACTTGAGTCTCCAGAGTAAAATAACAAATTAGGGCGTACCAGGACACAAATAATGGGTTAATGTTCCAGTCTGATCCAGTGAATGACGGTACCAGGACAAATTTGAATTATTTTAAAAAGAAATCATTAGCCCATACTTATAAAAAACAATGTTAATCATGTAAAATATCATTACATATTGGTTAAAAGAGCTTCTATTTATCTCACTCTAGTTCGGTAGTCCTAATTTTTTATAATTGCTAAATTCCATTGCTATAAAAAGAACATGAATTGGCAGAATTTTTTTGGTTTTGGGTCTACGGTCCCAGAAAGAAAAATATGTTTTCCACCCATGTTGATGATCTTGGACTCAAAGTCACGACCTTGGTCAGAGTGTACTCGTTGGGGAAAACCAAAGTTCACCAGTATTTTCTCCCATAACAACTTGGCAACGGTGGGAGCCTTTTGATTGCGAGTTGGGAAAGCCCAGGAGAATTTGGTAAAACTGTCGGTCACCACCAACACATGTTCACAACCGCCCTTGCCTTTCTCCAGGGACAAGAAATCGATGGCCAAGAGCTCCATAGGTTCTGAAACGATGATAGGGACCAAGGGTGCCTTGGGTGGGTCCAAAGCTTTTCTTTTGATGCACCGCTCACAATTCTGGATGTGTGTGGATACACATCTCGTGCCCCAGCGGGCAAAAAGACGTCGATTCAACGTTGAAACGACGTCGCTCTTCGACGTCGATTCGACGTTGAAAAAAGGTTGAAAACGCAAATTGGATCGACGTTGTTTTTACGACGTCGAAACAACGTCGTTGAACGACGTGAAATCGACGTCGATTCAACGTCGATTCAACGTCAATTCGACGTCGATTCAACGTCAATTTCGCGACGTTGAAACGACGTTGCTCTTCGACGTCGATTTGACGTTGAAAAAAGGTTGAAAACGCAAATTGGATCGACATTGTTTTCACGACGTCGAAACAACGTCGTTGAACGACGTGAAATCGACGTCGATTCAACGTCAATTCAACGTCAATTTCGCGACGTTGAAACGACGTCGCTCTTCGACGTCGATTTGACGTTGAAAAAAGGTTGAAAACGCAAATTGGATCGACGTTGTTTTCACGACGTCGAAACAACGTCGTTGAACGACGTGAAATCGACGTCGATTCAACGTCGATTCAACGTCAATTTCGCGACGTTGAAACGACGTCGCTCTTCGACGTCGATTTGACGTTGAAAAAAGGTTGAAAACGCAAATTGGATCGACGTTGTTTTCACGACGTCGAAACAACGTCGTTGAACGACGTGAAATTGACGTCGATTCAACGTCAATTTCAGTTATTGGAGTCACACCGTCCGTTTTTCGGAGTAAAAATTACCCCCGTTTTTTGAAGAAAAACTAAGCCATGACTAACTACCATTCCCTAGGTGTTTAGGAGTGAGATTCCCACTTTCAGAAGACCAACCGGTGACCTGCAGTACCCACCACCCGCGCTTGCTTAACTTAACTTAACTTAACTTAACCTAAGGTTCCGCGACTAACCCGCTGCTCTAACCCGCCCATCTTAAATATATAGTAATATTTATCGTATATAATGAATTAGCAAAGGCACTTACGAACTGTGATGGCTATTATTTTCGTTTTCAAATTTTTAACCGGCTAAGTTTTAATATTATATAATATTGTTTATTACTTGTAATCAATTTTAAACAATCTGATTTCGAAGATTTACAAATTTGTTGAGCATGCAGACTGTAGTATTACAAGTAAGAACAGAACAAAACTTTTCTCAACTAGACATAAAATATATGTTTAATAACTTGGACAGTACTCGACGATTCACAAAGAAAGTAAAAAAGGCAATAATACGATTTACAAAGAAGGTAAAAAAGCCAATAAGTCGTACGGCATTCAGACTTAAAAGCGGCGGCTATAGCCGACAGCAGCATGAACGTAAACCTTAGGCCAAAAATTCTTGTTGACAGGAATTAAGACAGGTTTCTTCAAAAACAGATGGATTCTTGAAGCATAGTACTTGTCCCTGATCGCCGACAAAGTCTTCGAACCGAAGGACACTTCAAATCCAACTACAGTTACAGTCATTGCTGACTTTTTTCCTGTCGCTGCATCGCATGTCTGAGTTGATATATAAAGTACGTTGCTTTTATACATACAAAATAAAGTAAGAAACTATAGCATTTTGACTCGTCTGGGTTTATTTTTTTGATGGACAATATAGATGTCGAAACGAAAATATTTTATCACCAATTATATAAGTAACTTGCCTTGTCAATGCTTGGTCGTTAAGTGAGGAGAGATTGGACGATACAATATCGACGTCAATTCAACGTTGAAACAACGTCTGTTTCCGACGTCGATAAAACGTCGAAAAGTAGACGTCGAAACAACGTCGATGTTTGGTCGTGAACCGACGTGATTTGACGACTCGATATCAACGTAGTCAATTCAACGTTGAAACAACGTCTGTTTCAGACGTCGATAAAACGTCGAAACAACGTCGATGTTTGGTCGTGAACCGACGTGATTTGACGACTCGATATCAACGTCAATTCAACGTTGAAACAACGTCTGTTTCCGACGTCGATAAAACGTCGAAAAGTAGACGTCGAAACAACGTCGATGGTTGGTCGTGAACCGACGTGATTTGACGACTCGATATCAACGTCAATTCAACGTTGAAACAACGTCTGTTTCCGACGGATGTTTGGTCGTGAACGGACGTGATTTGACGACTCGATATCAACGTCAATCCAACGTTGAAACAACGTCTGTTTCCGACGTCGATTACACGTCGAAAAGCAGACGTCGAAACAACGTCGATGTTTGGTCGTGAAGCGACGTGATTTAACGACTCGATATCGACGTTGATTCAACGTCGAAACAACGTCTGTTTCCGACGTCGATAAAACGTCGCAAAGTAGACGTCGAAACAACGTCGATATGTGGTTGATCGACGTCGCGACCCGATTTCGACCGAAAATCGACGTCGAAACAACGTCGTGTGCCCGCTGGGGCCATACTGGGCCAACAGAAGCGGGCACGCAGTAGGTCTAAGGTTTTGTCTCTGCCAAGGTGACCTATATCATCGTGGAGGCCATGGAGTACTTGAGCTCGCATTGCCGCAGGCAAAACCAACTGGAGCTTCTCAGCGCCTTCGACCATCCGCCGTCTGTACAGGATACCAGCTTGCACGACCAAGCGAGCTCTCTCTCGGAACATCCAAGACACTTCAGGGGTGTTGGCTTTGAGCTTGTCAAGTGACTGGTTCTTATTTAGTAGGCCTAGAACATAGCTGATGGCAGGGTCTTCATGTTGGAGATGTGGCCAATTAACAGGTGGGGTGCACTCGTGACTATCTATTGCGGTGTTGTCCACTGCTTGGGGAAACATACTGACAGCTGTAACCACGGACTCAGGGAAGGCATCACCATTGAATGGTTCACTTACTCGGTGATATTGACAGATAGCTTGGAATGCCTCGCGGGAACAGAAGTTGGATTCTACTTCTGTAGACGAAGATAACCTGTCCAGAAACGGCTTGATATAATCTTCATCTGGTACAGGTCTAGCATCTGGATCGTCTTGGTGAGGCATACGTGAGAGGCCATCAGCATCTCCATGAACTTTTCCAGCTCTGTATGTGATTGTAAAATCAAATGGTGCCAAACTCGAGAGCCAACGATGGTCTGTAGCTGATAACTTGGCTGAAGTTGTCAGATACGTAAGCGGGTTACTGTCAGTCACCACATGGAACTGGTGACCATATAGATAGGACCTGAACTTTTCGGTGACAGCCCACTTTAGCGCCAAGAACTCTCGGCGGTATGCGGAGTACTTTCTCTCTGCATCGTTCAAGGTTCTACTTCCGTACGAAATGACACGGAATTTGCCATCTTGCACTTGGTAGAGAGCGGCACCGACACCATCTCCTGATGCATCGGTGTGTAGGGTAAATGGTAAACCGAAATCAGGATACGCTAGGATGGGAGGTGATGCTAACTTGTGGATTAGGGTTTCAAAGGCTATTTGAGCGGCTTCTGTCCACTGAAACTGGGTTCGTACTTTCTTTTGCAGACCTTTCTTTGTGTTTTGGGCGACAAGTTTGTGCAAAGGTTTTGCAATGTTTGCAAACCCTTTCACAAAGGAACGGTAGTAGCTGGCAAATCCCAGAAATGTTTGTAGCTGAGCAAGGGTGTTGGGAGGATGCTCCAGCCATTCCTGTAGTGCTGCTATCTTGTCAGGATCAGGTAACACGCCAGCGGCTGAGACCACATGGCCGAGATAGGATAGCTTGGTGTAGAACAGCTGGCACTTTGAGGGTTTCAACTTCAGACTAAACTCTCCAGGGCGCTTTAGCACAGTTTCCAGCCGTTCGAGGACCTCTTCGAATGAACAGCCAAATACTATCACATCATCAATGTATACCATGCAAATCCTCAGGTTTAAACCAACAAGGCATCTCTCCATCAGGCGCTGAAACGTAGCGGGCGCATTTGTCAGCCCAAAAGGCATCCTATTGAACTCATATAGCCCAAAGGGTGTGGTCATAGCAGTTTTAGGCTTGTCGCCTTCTCTCACTCCTACTTGTAAGTAGCCACTCTGGAGATCAAGAGAGCAAAACCACTTTGCTCCCTGGAGGGCTTCTAGTGTCTCAGCGATTCTGGGGATCGGGTATGCGTCCTTGATTGTCTTTGCATTGAGTTTCCGGAAATCGACGCAAATTCTCAATACACCATCTTTCTTCCTTACTAAGACCACAGGTGATGCATAGGGGCTCCTAGATTCTCTGATTACTCCTGCCTCCAAAAGGTCGTTGACAGATCTCCTGAATTCTTCCAGTTGTCCTGGGGGTACCCTTCGGTATGCATCTTTGACTGGAACATTGTCTGTTAGTCGGATTTCATGAGCGATTTCAGTGGTGTTTCCCAAATCTCTACTGTCTTGGGCAAATACATGGGACATACGTGCCAGCATTTCCTGCACCTTCTCTTTCTGCTCTGAATTTAGGGTAGTGCCGCTAAGATCTACTTTAACAGCTGGTTGGTGTGGACCAATGCTTGTCGCTGCTTTTTCGACAACTTCGGAGGCCAGGTGAAGAGAGGCGAGTACGGCTCTAGGCGGCAGTGTTACAGACTGGGAGGAGTTGTTAGTCATCTCCACAGGAATTCGATTCTTGGTACCTGTGCGGGCAAGGCACACCAGGGCTGGAGTGACCATAATGCTGGGATGGTGCTGTTCCTGCGGCTCAATAATAACTTTGGTAGGTTGTCCAGGATTAGATTGAGCGATTCCCCAAAGTGTCATCGTCTGTTTAGCTGCAATAGTGATAGGGCGTCTTGATGTAGAACGGACCTTAATTGAGCCATTGGTACATTTGTAGTGAAAGTGTTCGCAGGATAGGAGTGAACTGTATGCTCGCTTCCACACAGGTGACACCACTGCCTGCTGCAGAAATGCAGAGCCGTTTTTGCGGTGGCAATCCTCTTTGCACTGTTTAGCCACGTTGGTTCCTATTATAAGTGGAACTCGTTGGTTGTACTGGTTATCGGGAACAACGAGAGCAAGCGCAGGGAAAGCTCTGTCAGTTCCAGCATCTTCAAGTGGCAGACTAATGTTCAGTTCAATGAATCCGAGGAAGGGTACATCTTGTCCAGCAGCGCCAACAACACGGACTAACCCATCCACTGGTCTCAACGGCCGATTAGATAAATGCTGTTGGTAGAAACATTGCGAAACTGAAGTCACTTGACTGCCCGTGTCCAATAGAGCAAGACAGGGATGGCCATCTATGTACGCGACACACTCGTTCGCTTCTCCAATTAGAGAGTTTAAAACAGGTGTCGCATCAGGGTGGGGCTCTGGCTGGTTCACTGCCTCTGGCTGCCCCGCGACAGAGGTGCTGAGTCGTTTCCCGAAAGTTGATGGTTATTCGAGGCGATGGGGGCATTCCTGCATCCTTTGCGTACATGTCCCTTCTGCCCACAACGGAAACACGTTGGGAGCTGTCTTGGCTGCTGTTCGTTTGGCCTCCCGTAGTTCGATGTTCTAGTTTCGTCATCGGGAAGACTGTTCCCTGCTCTGGGTGGGTTGTTAGTGAAAGGCTGCATGGCTTGCCTTACTTCCCTTGCCATTGCAGAACACACATCTGCAAGCCATTCTGGTGGACCGGAATTTTGGCTATTTGGTACAGGTATCTCGGACGCTTGGTTGTTTTGTCGCGCTACTCGCCGGGGGTCCTGGGACGAAGTTGCCTCTTTCTCGCCGTAGCGCGCTGCTACGATCAGGTCTGCAAACGTCTTGCACGAGTCTTTCTTGTGTCTGGCTTTATCTTTGACGGTTACTTTAAGTCCTTGCCAGAACAGGAGTCGTAGATGGCGGTCGACCGCCTCTTCGTCTGGTAAAAGCTCAGCGCCATGATTCTTGGCCTGTCGTATCTTATTATCTAAACGGGAGGCGAACGCAGAGACGTCTTCTCGTTCTTGCTGGCGCAACGTGTATGCCTGGGAGAGGAGCTCATCTCCAACTGCGGCTCCATCGTCACCGTAGAAGTGGTCTAGTTGCTGTAGGATTTGTTCTACAGATGCTCCAGGTCCGAAACCAACGATTTTATTTTTGGCTTCGCCTTGAAGCGATTTCCGGATCTGCTCCCCGATCACTTCCTGCGCGTGAAGTCCTTCTTGGATGGCGCTACGAACTTCAAATCGCCATACACGGTAAGCGACGCCTTTGCTTCTCTCGTCACTGAAACCAAAGAAGGAGGAAAACTGTGGTCGCGTCAGGTACCGTACCATAGACGACGAATTGGAAGGACTTGCCTTATTTGGGAGGCTGACACCCGCTTCGTCGATCGATGCGCGACAGGCTATCTCTAAGAACGACTCGATTGTCACGAACCTTGTTTTCCACACTTTCAGGTCAGCTTTGTAGTCGTTTTGATAGTTTTGAACGAGTTCTTCGATTTCTAGCGGACTTTCCTTTGAGCGTAGAATCTTGACGACGCGATTCTTCTCAATCTCGTACGATTCTTCCTTCGTCAACTCCATCAGTCATTCACACAACGTGTACAGGTCAGGTGCTAGTTGAGTTCACTATGTCCGCTATCGGGCTCCAAAAGATGTAGCAGTACGAAGATGAGAGACTTCGACAGCAAATTTTAACAGGTACACGCGAACTTTATTCCCAAACTTTCGCAAATTGGCTTTACAGAGGGAATGACGAATTGAACGTAAACTAACTAACCGATAACAACAAAACGTTTCTTGTACGTATATCCGCGCCCACAGTTCTTACAGACCGTTCTATACATACTTGGTGTAATTGTCTAGTTTGTCCTGTCCTACTACAGTAGCACAGAACTATTGTCGAGAAAACTCGACATTCGCACAGAGTAGCACAGAACTATTGTCGAGAAAACTCGACATTAGCAGCGAAGGAGAGCTGTTCAGCAATCTGTTACTAAAATGTTGTTGTAGGTATGTCAGACGCTGTTAATCAATGCAAGCTTTCATTATAGATATGTCAAATGTGTTCTTAGAGTTAGTACTTTAAAAGATATCGTAATCTGAACATTTTATATAATTTGCTTTGAGAAAACAAAACACACTAGCTTGTCACCTAGTGATGTCTCTAGTATAGCTGTGAATACCACAGAGATTCCTGATGATTTCTTTGTTACACCATGGGAAGCTCAGAAAGCCCTTCTCTCCATCAAAGTTAAGAAAGCTCCAGGCCCGGATGGAATTCCCAACAAGATTCTCAAACTGTTTGCGATTGAGTTGGCTCCCGTTGTTGCGGAACTATATACAATGTATCGCTATACGTGAGGGATTTCTACCTGACTTATTGAAGAGTGCCGTTGTTTGCCCACTCCCAAAGCAGAAGCCACCCAAAAGCGTTGAGAATGATATTAGACCTATTTCTCTTACCTGCCAGATTGCGAAGGTGATGGAGGGTTTTACATTGGCTATAGGATCCCACCCATTTTATGTAAACTTGATTGCAAGCAATTTGCGACGGCAGGAAAGTCAACAACTCAAGCTATATTATACATCTTACATTTGTTGTTGGACACGCTTGACAAAGGGGACTGTGCTGTTAGACTCTTTTTTGCGGACTTTAGAAAAGGCTTTGATCTGATAGACCATCATATTCTATTACGTAAATTATCTGAGTTTAACATTCACGGTTCTTTGTTAAGATGGGTTGCGGCTTTCCTACAGGGTAGACAACAGTTTGTCCGCATTTGATCGTCATCTTCTGATACACTTAGTTTGATTAATGGTGGGATCCCTCAGGGTACTAAATTAGGTCATATTCTATTCGCTGTGATGGTAAATGATCTCGTTGCTTCGTGGTTGCCCTGGGCTAAGTATGTGGATGATCTAACCGTTTTAGAGATTGTTCCGAAGAATTCCCCTTCTGTTATGAATTTTATTGTAGATGACATCCATAGCTTTGCGGTTAACAATAACATGTATGCGCCTTAATCCGAATAAGTGTAAGACTATATGTCAGTCGATTTCTTGAAGTTTCGCAGTTGCGCGTGGCGTCCCATTGTGGTCGGCGGTGATTGTGATATATAGTGCGTCAAGTCATTTAAATTGCTTGGTATTATGATCTCTGACGACTTGACGTGGGATGCTCACTGCAACTGCATTATCACGAAGGCGAACAAGAGATTGCAATGCTCTCCGAATGCTTAAGAAGTGATCCTGATATTGTATTAGTATACTGTTCGTTAATTCGTTCTATCATAGAATACGGTGCTGCGGCGTATGCAAATCTCCCGTTGTTTTTGGTAGCTGCGTTGGAGAGAATTCAGAAACGTGCCCTTGCGATAATCTTCCCTGGTGTAAGTTATGAGGAGTCTTTAATTAGAGCAGATATTACATGATAGAAGAGAGGTTCTATGTAAAAGGTTTATTAAGGGGATGATGCCGGGACAACCCACTTTATTTGACCATCCATTCTAAGGTTGTCCGTAGCTCCGGGGGATATAATTTGAGATCTGGTATTTCTGAAAGGCCCATGATGTGTAATACTAAACGACTAAGTGAATTTGTAACTGTAAAATATTTGTAAGTGTTGTTGTAGTCTATAGTAAATTGATTATGTATTTTGTAATTTACCTGTAATTCAGTTAATTCTGCAAGAGGTATTTAATAAACCAATTATTATTATTATTATATTATTAGTTCGTCACGATATCAGCTGATGCGGTAACAAACATGACTGTATCAGCTGACTTCGTGCGAAACTGTTGACAGGTTCACACTTCGCATGTTTTATTTGTTAAGTACTGTTTTGGTTGCAGCTTGAAGCAGTAATTGGGTTAATAAATTAGCATTCTCATGTAAACCAATCGAAAACTATAAAAATTTAGTGCACTGCCACAATATAATGTGTATGAACACTAATTTCCAACCTTTAAAAGTTTTCGATTGGTATTTCTGCAGCACTGCAGCTACGCATAACAAAACTTTTATAGTACTCTTAAAACAGCCTTGATTAGTTAATGTATTTTACTTTCATACTTTTCAGCTGAATGTTAGAAGAGTTCTAGGCCTAACACTCTGGGTTTACCTCATCCGTTGTGGCACATAGTCTAAGGCCTGGCCTGTGAGGAGGATAACCCATATATTAAACAATGATAATATTTATCATTTATAGACCCGGAGCAAGAGGAATTCCACAAAATATTACCCTTCGGAACAATATATATATGATATTACATTCTGAGGGGATACCCCAAGAGGAGGGTCGATAAATTATATATTATACTGAAACAATCTTGAATATACTCTTGAAACTTGAATATAGTCTTGAAACGTCTTCTTGTGTCTACATTGTTGACTGGCTCATCTCGGTTTACGGCGTCGGGTATATACCTGTATACCCTGGAATTATACAACTTTGTAAGGGGTTTGGAGTAGGATTATAAACGGTTGGAGTTATAACCAGAAGGGTTTCAAAATCCACAACAGGCAAACTGTTGGCACTTTATTAGATCAAGTTTTTGCATACTAGTCAATTAAGAAAAATGTAAAAAGCTACCTCAGCTACCTACAGCTACCTCAGCTACCTACAGCTACCTCAGTTACCTACAGCTACCTCAGCTAACCTCAGCTACCTCAGTTACCTCAGCTACCTCAGCTACCTACAGCTACCTAAAGCTACCTACAGCTACCTATAGCTACCTACAGCTACCTACAGCTACCTCAGCTACCTACCGCTACCTACAGCTGCCTCAGCTTGTCAGTACCGAAATACAGATTGCGTACAGGTATTTCTAGTACAATAATACCACAATACAAGGATTAGGTAGCCAACTAGGCAAGGTAGGGATTAAGTACACTGCACACAAAACTGAATCTTTACCTATTGCTAACTATCGTTTATAAAATATATAAATATAAAGAAAAAATGTAATCATTTTCGTAGGCCCCATTAACTTTCGTAGGCCCTAGGCACAGTGCCTATAGTGCCTATTGGATAATCCGGCCCAACCTCGTACCCAGTGTTGTCTCAGTGCCCGGGGAGGGAACGCCCGGGATGGGAGGGGAGTGGAACGAGGGAAGAGAAGACCCTGGTAAAGGCTGGTCACGTTACTCCAAGGATATTGGGTTATTTTTTAACCTGGCTTATTCTCGTTTATATCATCCGGGGGGGGGGGGGGATCGCTGTGATAACACCATTTACAATTTCTTCCATTGGAAAGACAGTACGAACGAAAGATGGTGGATTACTTCGAAAAATACGTTGATTTACTGGACATTTGTTGCTGTCATATTAAAGATAAATGGTGATCAACGCCAGAACAGTTCGAATTTACAGTCTGACTTAGCCTCCTCCGCAGGCAACTCTGTGGCTTCTTTTTCCCGAGTCAAATAGCTTCCAAAGCTGTTTTGGCTTAATCCCTTCACAATCCCTATACTTCCCTGCAATCCCAGCCAAAAACACAAAAACGAACACAAAAACGAAGCCACAAAGTTGCCTGCGGAGGAGGCTAAGTCTGACTATGTGACTATTATTTTAAATATTAAAAGTGTTGAAAATATTTATAGGATTTCAGATTTCTGGTGTGGTTTCGTTCTCGACGTTTTATATTCAAACTGCATATTTCCAGATCTGCTACAGGTACTTTAATTCGAACAGTATATTGACAATCGGAGATGTTATTTTTGTAATTATTTATAGTCAAATACAAATTAAAACTGTTGTTTAATAGTGTTTAATAGTGTGTATTTGGTAAATAAATGTATTAACTATGGAGGGATCCAAGGGTCCTTATTTGGCTATGTTAACCTGCAACAGCTTGTTAGTTCATTTGTTTATAATAACCCTTATTTGTCTACAAGCATTTTTTACAGTACTAAGTTGATAGAAGTTGTTTTAAAAATGAGTACTAAGTTGAGAGAAGTTGTTTTAAAAATGAGTACTAAGTTGAGAGTTGTTTTAAAACTGGTTCGCCTTTGGTGATCATTTCCTTTATTCTCTTTATCTCTATATGATAACATTCAATCAGTAATTATCAGCATGTCAAATGTCCCATATCTCAAACATAGAAAGCATGCCCTTGGTTGACTGGATTTGCTCACATTTTTCTGCTACTGAGTCAATCAGTTCTAAAATAACTCCAGTACTAGCATCAATGCCCCCCAAATGATGGACACTTCTTCCCAGGTGAATCCTGTAATTCTTTATAGTAAATTCCTGATCTTTGAACGTTGGATATCAGGAACATTGCAAAAACCCTGTGATTCATCTTTCTGGTATACATATCACATTCTGTTTTTTTATACAGGAGGAGCATTGGCTCTCTTTAAGGCAACTACTACAGCAAGAGTGTTCTACTTTATTTGGATCAGATGACGAGCCTAAATAATCCAACAGTTCCTTTCTTAGACAACCAGTCTCCAGTAAACAGAAATTGCGCATTGCAGTTGTCATACCTTTATACCCTCATAGCTTAAATATTCTTGTTCTCAGCTCATGATCTCATCCAACCTTCTAGATTCCTGGATATATACAAGTGCTGTTGTGACTACAGAATACATGTGCATCAGTACATTTGTATAACTATATCCACAGGGTTATTTAAAATTTAATAAAACATTTAAAACATAAATAAGAATGATTAGATTTATACGCGCTATTTATATATGTTCAATAAGGTAATAAAAACTCAAAACACTGTTAAACAACAGTTTTAATTTGTATTTGACTATAAATAATTACAAAAATAACATCTCCGATTGTCAATATACTGTTCGAATTAAAGTACCTGTAGCAGATATGGAAATATGCAGTTTGAATATAAAACGTCGAGAGTAGTAATACCCCCCCATATAGCGTGAATATTTAATGAGGTCCTGTATAGCGTGAATTTTTAATGAGCTTTCAGATTTTTAGGATTACGTCATGAGTTCTCGTCTTCCTGGGGGAGCCTTAACCCTAATTATTTATTCAGATACGTCATTAAACCTTCAGGATCCTAAACCCTAGCTCGTGTACCTGTAGGACCCCAAACCCTAATTAGTATTCAATTTAATATTATTATTCATACCAGTCTTCACTAACCCTAGTCCTCTTCCTGCGCTCTCATTCCCGACTCCTTCCGAACTTGATTTCCGAAGGCATTACGTCATCAAAAGGTAGCTCTTATTGCTTTTAATAATATAAGAAATGCCTTTGTAATTATACACTTCGTCTCCCTACGGCAATGTGAATGTGGGAAAGTGGGCAGCCCGAGAGCAGCGCATGCGCCATGGATATGATATGAACTAAAGAGAGTAAGGAAGAAGCATCTTATACTTTCACGTCTTAAAAATGTACGATCAACAGAGATTTATACGATTTGCCTCGCTGATACATCGGTTAGATATTCGATAGAGCTATGCAAATAAGAACCGCTTTAGGAAGGTTATGGAGGATAGTATATTTTAAAAATCGCGGAGTCGAACGAATCATAACGGCTTATACGATTGTATCGGACTTTACGGCTTTACAAAGTTCATAAGGCCTCTAGTGTGTAAAGTAAGCGATTCCTTGGATAAAGAAATACTTCGGCAAGGTAATCGAAAAAAGAAGTCAAAGGTATCGATTTTCCTAAGCGAGATAAAACCTTGCTTGGTATATATTATATTAGCTATTAAATTATTCTTAGCTTGTCAAACGAAGCGAAGGTTGAGTGACCACACAGACAATAGCGCATGGGTCATTAACAGTCATTAGTGCTCAACTCGGAAATATTTGCATGACTTGGGAATAATTAATTTGTTTTGAGGGTAAATACTGGGATTTTGAGGGTAAAAAATAGTCAATATGGGATGCGTTTTCACCGCATATACATACAAAGAGATGAACCCTAATAATTTTGGCCGTATTATGACTTATCTCGTTTTAGTGTACACAATTCCTATGATGAAGAAACACTTCGGGAAACACTTCGAAGAACTGTTCAAGATCTCAAACATATTGAAAAATATAAATATAAACGTCTTGGTTAAACTGGATGACTCGGCTATTTTATGACGCCGTTGTCATGATGTATATTCACGTTGTTAAGGTTAAGATTTGCATACATGTTCATGAATTTGGCCGAATTATCGCTAATTATATCCATGAATTTGGCCGAATTATCGCTAATTATCTTGCGTTGGTGTACGGGATTCAGTTAGAACGAGGATATATAACTAACTTAGCAGCTTGAATAAACCTGTCCACCTGATTTTAGATAAAAGCGTGGGAGCCATTAAGCGTAATTAAAGGTTACATGCAATTCCACAGACAAAAGAGGGCACACATATTTCGATAAACACATCAAATAAATAGTATACAATATTGAGTTTATGAGATTTTTATTTCAAGTTACAAATAGTGGTTATGATTTAAGCTCAATCATAATATTATCTCCAGTGCCATCTGTTACAATAGTATACGGACATGCAGTACAAAAAACAATATTGTGTGATATAGTCAAAGGTGATGCTAAGCCACATAATTTACATTGATGAATATTGTTGTAAAAGTCTTGCCATAAACATTTGGGGCATATAGCTAAATGTACACCAGTCATCTTGCTTTCACAGTAATTACAAATGTATCGACTCTCATCTTTATCAATGTCATATTGCGAGATTGTTTCTTCCTCTTCTTCTTCTTCTTCCTCGTCATCTTCGTCTTCTTCCTCGTCATCTTCGGAGTTCTCCGCGGCGCTTCTCTCTTCGCTACTTTCATATTCCGAATCTGTATCTTCTGTTCCTTCGCGTGCCAGTAATGCAAGTACTTCAGGATTTTCAATGAGATTCTTATTGACTTTGACTTCTGCAAGCCCTCTCACGAAAACGTTTAGGCCAGGCGGTTTGGGAATTTCGGTATCGTATTCGGATACACAATATTCGATCAGATTGACAATATTTGTGTTCGGTATAACTCTACCATTGTAAACGATTTCCCGTTGAGCATTCCATATCAAAATGTCATGTGATATAAGCAAACTATGGAGAAGATTTGAAGCCTTTTCAACATTGTTGTTAAAATGGGATAGTACATGTCGAATGCGTTGATCATTGTAAAAGGGAGATGTTTCTTCGCTGGTGTCCATGACTTCGACTGACTCTAGTACAATGAACTGATTTCTTTTATACTAATTCGTCAAGTCCTTCTAAAACTGGACCAAGTAACAGACCGAGAAATCCTCCTCCTCGCTGGACCAGTATTTGTTTCTTTCTCATGAAACTTCTTCCGGGGTCAACTAAAGTACTTATGTCGTTTTCGTACGGTCTCACTTTTTCGATCGTTTCCCGAGGTAATTCGTATTTCATTTTGCAAACATTATGGATACAGTCATGTATACACTTAACTTGTTCGGGGGTAGCTCTCTCAAGAAGCGCCTGTTGTTCTCCAGAATTCGACAAACAGTAATGTCGAAGAAAAGCTCTCTGCTTCTTGTTAAACATCTCTGTACGATAGCCAACGTATAAATGACGAGGTCACCCCCTGAAGTACACCTTTTATATTACTCTTTACTCATTTACTCATGGCAAGATAACATAAGGACATAAGGATAAAGATAAAGATAAAGATAAGGATAAGGATAAGGATAAGGATAAGGATAAGGATAAGGATAAGGATAAGCTATATAGGATAAGGATAAGCTATATAGGATAAGGATAAGGCCATAAGGATAAGGCCATAAAGATAAAGATAAGGCCATAAAGATAAAGATAAGGCCATAAAGATAAAGATAAGGCCATAAAGATAAAGATAAGGCCATAAAGATAAGGCCATAAAGATAAAGATAAGGCCATAAAGATAAAGATAAGGCCATAAAGATAAAGATAAAGATAAAGATAAAGATAAGGATAAAGATAAAGATAAGCTATATAGGATAAGGCCATAAGGATAAGGATAAGGCCATAAAGATAAAGATAAGGATAAGGATAAGGATAAATTCATAGAACATTCCTGAGAAACATCATTTGGCTTCTAGTCTTCACCGAGTGAACATGTCATTTGCTTGTGATATATGCGGAAAGAACTTTTCAACCCGAGGTAATCTTCAGCGTCATATCAAGTACGTCCATGGAGGAGATGACCATTTTAATGCTCAGCCTTCAGTCGTCGGTGGATCTTCCGTTATGAAACATCCTTTTACGTGTATTGTGGCTGGATGTACTCAAAGTGGCAAGACCGTTTGGGTGAAAAAGCTTTTGGAAAACGCTCAAGCAACCATCAGTCCCCCTCCTGAACGTATCATTTGGTGTTATGGCCAGTGGCAACCTATGTACTTGGATATGATCACAACTATACCAGGCATTGAACTCAATGAAGGAATACATGACGACATTGCCGAAAAGAACTTCTTAGATGTCTCTGAACGCAGCCTCATCGTTCTTGACGATCTTATGGCTCAGTCAGGGGACGATAAACGTATTGCCGATTTATTCACAAAAGGAAGTCATCATCGGAATCTGTCTGTGATCTATATTGTTCAAAATATATTTCATCAAGGCAAAGAAACCAGAAATATCAGCCTCAACGCCCACTATATCGTACTGTTCAAATCTCCACGGGACAAGCAACAAATCTCAGTCTTAGCACGACAAGTTAACCCTGGTCATGTTCAAGAGTTTATGAAAAGTTACGAGGAAGCGACAAAGCGTCCACACGGATATCTCATGCTTGATCTAAAACCGACTACCGATGATCAACATCGATTAAAAACGAATGTGCTACCAGATGAAAATACCACTGGTCAACTAGACATGGACCATTATATTCGAAAGCGGTCATATGAACAACCACCTATCACCGGTGACCAATATCAACTGAAATCGAACGTGATGCCCTACGAAAATACCGCTGACCAACAAAACCTAAACCGTTATATTCGAAAGCTATCGTATCAACAATCGCCCATCCTCAACGCTATGTACAACTCGGGTGAACAGATGCATAATATTATACAGACGCCTCAGTTAACACCAGATGTGAAGAATATACTCTACTCTAATGAGCTTAAACGTTTTCTGTCCTTCCAAAATCAACTCCACGACAAATCTCAGTCTTAGCACGACAAGTTAACCCTGGTCATGTTCAAGAGTTTATGAAAAGTTACGAGGAAGCGACAAAGCGTCCACACGGATATCTCATGCTTGATCTAAAACCGACTACCGATGATCAACATCGATTAAAAACGAATGTGCTACCAGATGAAAATACCACTGGTCAACTAGACATAGACCATTATATTCGAAAGCGGTCATATGAACAACCACCTATCACCGGTGACCAATATCAACTGAAATCGAACGTGATGCCCTACGAAAATACCGCTGACCAACAAAACCTAAACCGTTATATTCGAAAGCTATCGTATCAACAATCGCCCATCCTCAACGCTATGTACAACTCGGGTGAACAGATGCATAATATTATACAGACGCCTCAGTTAACACCAGATGTGAAGAATATACTCTACTCTAATGAGCTTAAACGTTTTCTGTCCTTCCAAAATCAACTCCACGACCAGGTTCCAGTTCAAAATAATCTTCAAACTCAAAGCAATATCCCAAAGACTCCAACGCAATATGATTCTACAGAATACCTCCCGTCCGATCCTCACCAGGTTCCTACTACACCTAAAGCCTATTTTTTGACACCACCAACTACAGTTTCGACAGAACAACCAAAGCTTAAACGAAACTTCTTTAATAAATTGGGAAAGTTCTTCCGATTGGAAAAAGAGCGATTTAGCAAGGATGACCCCTGAAGAAACAGGCGAATATGAACACCATCTATCGATGACTAGATCAAAATATTTACCGATGACAGAACAAAATGTGGCAACATTAACGCCTGAAGACCAGGAAGAATATCGAAAAACTTTTAAAATTAAAACGCCTAGATATTCCCTTAGAAGTAGGCCTTATTAGTATTTATAACTTGAAATAAAAATCTCATAAACTCAATATTGTATACTATTTATTTGATGTGTTTATCGAAATATGTGTGCCCTCTTTTGTCTGTGGAATTGCATGTAACCTTTAATTACGCTTAATGGCTCCTACGCTTTTATCTAAGATCAGGTGGACAGGTTTATTCAAGCTGCTAAGTTAGTTATATATCCTCGTTCTAACTGAATCCCGTACACCAACGCGAGATAATTAGCGATAATTCGGCCAAATTCATGGATATAATTAGCGATAATTCGGCCAAATTCATGAACATGTATGCAAATCTTAACCTTAACAACGTGAATATACATCATGACAACGGCGTCATAAAATAGCCGAGTCATCCAGTTTAACCAAGACGTTTATATTTATATTTTTCAATATGTTTGAGATCTTGAACAGTTCTTCGAAGTGTTTCCCGAAGTGTTTCTTCATCATAGGAATTGTGTACACTAAAACGAGATAAGTCATAATACGGCCAAAATTATTAGGGTTCATCTCTTTGTATGTATATGCGGTGAAAACGCATCCCATATTGACTATTTTTTACCCTCAAAATCCCAGTATTTACCCTCAAAACAAATTAATTATTCCCAAGTCATGCAAATATTTCCGAGTTGAGCACTAATGACTGTTAATGACCCATGCGCTATTGTCTGTGTGGTCACTCAACCTTCGCTTCGTTTGACAAGCTATCTCTTGAATAATTTAATAGCTAATATAATATATACCAAGCAAGGTTTTATCTCGCTTAGGAAAATCGATACCTTTGACTTCTTTTTTCGATTACCTTGCCGAAGTATTTCTTTATCCAAGGAATCGCTTACTTTACACACTAGAGGCCTTATGAACTTTGTAAAGCCGTAAAGTCCGATACAATCGTATAAGCCGTTATGATTCGTTCGACTCCGCGATTTTTAAAATATACTATCCTCCATAACCTTCCTAAAGCGGTTCTTATTTGCATAGCTCTATCGAATATCTAACCGATGTATCAGCGAGGCAAATCGTATAAATCTCTGTTGATCGTACATTTTTAAGACGTGAAAGTATAAGATGCTTCTTCCTTACTCTCTTTAGTTCATATCATATCCATGGCGCATGCGCTGCTCTCGGGCTGCCCACTTTCCCACATTCACATTGCCGTAGGGAGACGAAGTGTATAATTACAAAGGCATTTCTTATATTATTAAAAGCAATAAGAGCTACCTTTTGATGACGTAATGCCTTCGGAAATCAAGTTCGGAAGGAGTCGGGAATGAGAGCGCAGGAAGAGGACTAGGGTTAGTGAAGACTGGTATGAATAATAATATTAAATTGAATACTAATTAGGGTTTGGGGTCCTACAGGTACACGAGCTAGGGTTTAGGATCCTGAAGGTTTAATGACGTATCTGAATAAATAATTAGGGTTAAGGCTCCCCCAGGAAGACGAGAACTCATGACGTAATCCTAAAAATCTGAAAGCTCATTAAAAATTCACGCTATACAGGACCTCATTAAATATTCACGCTATATGGGGGGGTATTACTACTCTCGACGTTTTATATTCAAACTGCATATTTCCATATCTGCTACAGGTACTTTAATTCGAACAGTATATTGACAATCGGAGATGTTATTTTTGTAATTATTTATAGTCAAATACAAATTAAAACTGTTGTTTAACAGTGTTTTGAGTTTTTATTACCTTATTGAACATATATAAATAGCGCGTATAAATCTAATCATTCTTATTTATGTTTTAAATGTTTTATTAAATTTTAAATAACCCTGTGGATATAGTTATACAAATGTACTGATGCACATGTATTCTGTAGTCACAACAGCACTTGTATATATCCAGGAATCTAGAAGGTTGGATGAGATCATGAGCTGAGAACAAGAATATTTAAGCTATGAGGGTATAAAGGTATGACAACTGCAATGCGCAATTTCTGTTTACTGGAGACTGGTTGTCTAAGAAAGGAACTGTTGGATTATTTAGGCTCGTCATCTGATCCAAATAAAGTAGAACACTCTTGCTGTAGTAGTTGCCTTAAAGAGAGCCAATGCTCCTCCTGTATAAAAAAACAGAATGTGATATGTATACCAGAAAGATGAATCACAGGGTTTTTGCAATGTTCCTGATATCCAACGTTCAAAGATCAGGAATTTACTATAAAGAATTACAGGATTCACCTGGGAAGAAGTGTCCATCATTTGGGGGGCATTGATGCTAGTACTGGAGTTATTTTAGAACTGATTGACTCAGTAGCAGAAAAATGTGAGCAAATCCAGTCAACCAAGGGCATGCTTTCTATGTTTGAGATATGGGACATTTGACATGCTGATAATTACTGATTGAATGTTATCATATAGAGATAAAGAGAATAAAGGAAATGATCACCAAAGGCGAACCAGTTTTAAAACAACTCTCAACTTAGTACTCATTTTTAAAACAACTTCTCTCAACTTAGTACTCATTTTTAAAACAACTTCTATCAACTTAGTACTGTAAAAAATGCTTGTAGACAAATAAGGGTTATTATAAACAAATGAACTAACAAGCTGTTGCAGGTTAACATAGCCAAATAAGGACCCTTGGATCCCTCCATAGTTAATACATTTATTTACCAAATACACACTATTAAACACTATTAAACAACAGTTTTAATTTGTATTTGACTATAAATAATTACAAAAATAACATCTCCGATTGTCAATATACTGTTCGAATTAAAGTACCTGTAGCAGATCTGGAAATATGCAGTTTGAATATAAAACGGTACACGAGCTAGGGTTAGGGATCCTGAAGGTTTAATGACGTATCTGAATAAATAATTAGGGTTAAGGCTCCCCCAGGAAGACGAGAACTCATGACGTAATCCTAAAAATCTGAAAGCTCATTAAAAATTCACGCTATACAGGACCTCATTAAATATTCACGCTATATGGGGGGGTATTACTACTGTCGAGACCGAAACCACACCAGAAATCTGAAATCCTATAAATGTTTTCAACACTTTTAATATTTAAAATAATAGTCACATAGTCAGACTTAGCCTCCTCCGCAGGCAACTTTGTGGCTTCGTTTTTCTGTGCGAGCAATGTTTTGGCTGGGATTGCAGGGAAGTATAGGGATTGTGAAGGGATTAAGCCAAAACAGCCTTGGAAGATATTTGACTCGGGAAAAGGAAGCCACAGAGTTGCCTGCGGAGGAGGCCAAGTCAGACTGTAAATTCGGACTATTCTGGCGTTGATCATGACCATTTATCTTTAATGTGACAGCAACTAATGTCCAGTAAATCAACGTATTTTTCGAAGTAATCCACCATCTTTCGTCCGTACTGTCTTTCGAATGGAAAAAATTGTAAATGGTATGTTTTCACAGCGATCCGGCCCCCCGGATGATATAAGAGAGAGTAAGCCAGGTTACAAAATAATCCAATATCCTTCTAGTCACGTGACCAGCCTTTACCAGGGTCTTCCCTCGCTCCGGGCACTGAGAACGCTCCACCTGAGAAGGCCCTGGGTACGAGGTTGAATCCGGCCCTGTTTGTTATCAACACGATCTCTTCCTTAAATTAACTATTATCCTTAATTCACAAATCGCTCTAAATTAAGGATAATGGTTAATTTAGAGGCGATCGTGAAAGTCGCGCATACGTATGTTAGTCAATTACTATCCCACAAGCTTAGATTCTTTCACTTGTTTATAAGTTTAGCTAGCCAAGTAGGGGAGTGGACGGGTTGCCGTTTGGGATGGAGAAATTTTTGACGGGGGGGGTTAGGGTTAGGATCTTTGTTGTGTTGGGGTTGGGTTGTAGCATTAGATTAACCATTAACCTTAATAGCGTAGAGTCTGGTAAAAGCGGGCAAATATCGATGCTGACGTCATCTCGACGGAGCGCTATTCAGAGCGATTTGTAAATTAAGGATAATAGTTAATTTAAGGAAGAGACTGGGTTGTTATCGACAGACGCGCGCGGTCTGGGGACTGAGGATCATGGATGGGGAAGGTATGGTTGTTAGAAAAAGAGAGCGAGGGGATTATTGCGGATTCGTATTTCTAGTATAATATGGCATATGCATTATGCCTGTGTTGTTTGGGATACAACTACTACAAATATAATATTGATAAAGTACAATAGGGTATAATTTGAATTACCTGTATATGAGGTTGCAAATTACGCTCCTTGGCCTTCTTGGTCAATTTGCAATGTCGCTGCGCGCTTCATGATTGGTACTGCTGGACACTCGGTCAATTTGCCCGGCCGGTGCCTGGTTTGCCTGATTTTTTGCCTGATATATAGAAGGAAACGTTAGATCCTCTTAAAATTTATTTTTCCTTTTCTTCGTATTTTATGCAGGCTTATAATTAATTAAGCATGAATTATAATTAATTGAGCAAGAAGATTTTATTTTGATAACCTGAATTTAAATTCATACAAACTAATGGCTTGCTTATGTGAGCCGGGCAAGCTTGGTTAGCCTGGTTAGCTTTAAAGTAGAACTGGCTTAGTTTGTCTGTAGGAAGAGTATAAAGTAAATTCAAATAATATTTTTGGGTTAAGGAAAGATTTTCGTGACAACTCTCAGCCTTGTTAGCCTGGCTGGTCCGGCTCATATAAACAGCCCCTTAGGGCGAACAATTTTAAACGTTCATTGTCGCGGTAATAAAAAATCAACGTTGTCTGAAGCTGTAAAAACATATAAACAGGCCATAATGAAGTGTACAATTTGTTCTCCAAATCCATATCTTGCTACGTTGCTGCTCTTTCCCATCAGCATTGACAATATTAAATATATTACTGTTATACAGGGTGTGTAAAAAAACACGAGACCTTTAGAAATTAACCTATTGTTGTTAAGCACAAGATGTTATGCTCCTGGGAATTTAAAATAGCTTCTAATCGTATGAAGGAGCATAACTGCATAACAAATTGTCAAATTATTAATTAGTCATATCATCAGTTCGAATAAAAATGGTTCAACTGACCATAGAGCAACGAGTTTTTACTGTTTTACATTGTTTTACAATGTACTTTGAGTCTCGGTGTAATGTAAAACAGTAAAAACTCGGTGCTCTGTGGTCAGTTGAACCATTTTTATTCGAACTGATGATATTACTTAGTACTTTGACAATTTGTTATGCAGTTATGCTCCTTCATACGATTAGAAGCTATTTTAAATTCACAGGAGCATAACCTACACTACACTACACCTACATAACATACACCCTGTATAGCAATTAACATGTTTCCTAATTAATTAAATTATGTAAGTGTATAATATCATTTTTGCTAGGTTTTACTGAGATATCTTAATATATATCGTAGTACATGCAAGTCAAATAAAGTGCATAAATTTGAAATTACAATACTTGAGAGATTTATGATCTCCCGTAAATACTAATAAATATTGAATAATACAATGAACGAATGCCAACATTAATGCCACAGTCAAACACGAGAAATGTCTAACAGCATGTTGCAGGTACTTCATAAACATCTCCTTTCACTCCAGATCTAAAATTATTCCACGATTTTACGTTTCCATTCTTGGTTTCTAAGCAGGTTTTCGACATCTCCAAAATCTCTGTTGAAGAAAGGACTTTATCGAAGATATTAACTTCTGCCATTTCTCCCTCGAACGCTTGATTTACATCAAAGTCACCTCCAGGGCTATCTTGGTCTTGCCCCAGGACCCATGTCCCTCCAGCCGGCATAGTTTTTCCCATGGCAATGCTTCCTTTGGCCACAATACTTCCATTTCTGTAAATCACGTATGCTCCATCTTGAGATTTCCACGTAGCACAAAGATGATGCCAATTTCCATCATTAACTTGCGCATTCTGAGGCCTATAAAAAGCAAAGTTTACTTCAAATAGCTTTTCAATATTGACCCATAGCAAAATTATGGAGGTTATTCTGAATATTAGAAATAAATTTAGAAAAAATGCAACTTTTACAATCTGAGTGTCTATGTCTATAAGAGTATATGTTGGAACACTAAGGACTAACAGGTTTTGTCCATGTCAAAATCGAGATGAAGTAAATTGAAATGATTGAATTATCTGAGATGTTTGTTTGTATTAGAAAGCTGCATTTAGCCTATGTACAATATGTTTTAGAATTGAGTCGTGCGTCGTAAAAACGGAAATTCATAAATTACCTAAATTACAAAAATCTACAAGAAATACGTTGACATAAATAATCAAAGCAGATTTTTGTTGCAACTGCCCTGGAAAGAAGGAAGTGGCCGAAATAATTCATAATTATATAAACATAAATAATAGTTCCATTGGGAAAATTAATATATTTCAGTAAATAGAAAGTAAAATGGAAAATAAATATTTGAATCACCGTAAAGATGTTATAGCTATGTTGGTTATTCAGTTAGTTATTCAAGTTAGCTACCAAAGTTGAGGTAACTAACCTCCTTAGTTCATTTTTGAAGAGGTTCTGTAAAATATCCCGCGGTCATCGCCCTTAGTCAGAGAGTGTAACATAATGTGGGAAAAACCGCGGTCATCGCCCTTAGTCAGAGATATAACGTAAATTATAACGTATTGCGACTCCTGTATTCAAATTAATTATATTATTTCGCTCTACGGCTGCAATGGTATTGAGCGCTCTCATATCCAAAGTCATATTTGTAACTCATCTGTTACTTATATTTGTAAATATATATATATATATATATATATATATATATATATATATATATATATATATATATATATATATATATATATATATATATATATATATATATATATATATATATATATATATATATATATATATATATATATATATATATATATATATATATATATATATATATATATATATATATATATATATATATATATATATATATATATATTCATATATCATCAAACAGCCAACCTTCAACCATGTGCTCAAACAAAAAAAAAAATTTTAATCAAATGTTTCAGCTATACGTCTTAACGTTTCGGGGCACTGCCCCTTCTTCAGAAAACCGGAATCAAAGTCAAGAAAGGCGTCCCTTATATAGAAAAGTCACAAAATTTACATAAATTAAAATAATAAATTTACAATAAGTATACCTAGAAGAATCTAAGATTTAGTCCCCGAGGACAGCCCAAAAGCCCTCCCTTTGTGCAGGACATAACAAATCAGTAACATCAATTACCATAACCTCCAAATCGCTTAAACTAGAGTGGCTATCACTATGAAAGTGTGCATACAAATGTTCACCCGGCATACCCCGTTTACCCTTCCCATATCGTGTAAGCGATGAGCTCTTATGATTGTTAAATCTAATCCTAAAGGTGTTAATTGTACTTCCCACGTATTGCATTCGACATTTGTTACACAGTAACAAGTAAACTACCCCAACCGAATCACAGTCAAAAGAATAGTTTATAATATAAGAGTCCTTTTCCGTTCTGTCCATAAACGTTTGTCCACATTGCGCCAGCTCACAAATCTTACACCTGGATTTACCACATTTATGCACCATTAACTCTAACAATATCCTTGTTAACTTTGGGTAATCTCGTTCTTACTAAAATATCTTTAAGAATCCTAGGCTTCTTAAATGAAACCATTGGAGGACCACTCGAAAATATATTTTTAGCCTTTTCCGATAGTAATAAATATGTTATGCAACATATATATAATCTATTATTATAAACCTTATCTCGTGAGAGCATTCGTGCCGACCTAATTGAATACCGACGCATAAAGATTATCTAAATTATCTTATCTACTATTGCGTGTTTCCTTTCATATTTATAATCACCATCTTGTTAGCATTTTCCTTAAAAGCTTTTATTGTCTTTAATTAGAATGATTTTATACCACATTAACATTTGTTGATTTTGTTTAATTAAATTGAGCATGATTGGTATTAAATTTAAACGAAGAAGAACCCTTCGATTTATTTACATCAGCAGTCGTAAAGAACCTTTAAAGTCGAATTGGTTCTTAAATACTTATGAAACTGTAAAATGATATAACGATTATGTAAGCTTATGATATCTCCTATCTTACCATGTCAATTTAGTTAGGAACTAAAATTATTTACTATATGGAAAAACTTTTCAACCGACTTGCCTTGGCCAGCGCATTCTACAGCAACGCCTTTATTTGGCCGAGCAAGAGACTCAGTCCAAATCCACCTGATTGGTTGATCTAAGATTACAGTTATCAATCACATTTACCCGCCAAAAAGCATAAAAGAAAGCGCCACTCCCTGAACGAATAAGTCGCAGAGAGACCAGAGAGAACAGAATATCCAGAAGATACAGAGCTGAGCTGAGTTGAACAGAACCCAACCAAGAAGAGAACCTTGAGTCAGAAGAACTTCTTGAGCCTTGAACCTTGAATCTTTAACCTTGAATCTTGAACTTATCCTGTGAACAAAACGACAACCGCGTATAGAATTACGGAGACAGATAATTTACAGTTGTCTCTGCTAAACTCTGGAACTCGTTACCACTAACTATTAGAAAGTCAGATTCAGCTACTAGTTTTAAATCTTCTCTAAAAACATATCTTTTTGAAAATTATTTTATTAACAAGTAACTTTTAAAGATAGTATAGCTTGATTGTATTTATTTATTTTAGAATTCTTTCTACATGCATGTAAAGCATTGAGACTTGTGTAATGCTCTATTAATTATTATTATTATTATTATTATAAAGAACTCAGCAGATCTAAAGAATAGCGAAGTAAAGCAGAACAAAGAACACGAAAGAATATCATGAACATTTGAACTAACTTTATATATACTTTTAGTAGATTATTTGCATTTGTTATCCTATTAAAGATCCTTAACATCACGCTTGTGTGTTCTACCTTTGAGAAGTTCCCCTATATAACCGACTCATGGTGGAGCTTATATAACAAATATAATATATATGTGCTGTACTATAAATATAATATATATGTATTATATATAATATTCTTATGTGCTTATGTGCTAAATCAAACCTATCTATAATATTTACATATAATATGTTACAAAATTCCAACATCTATCAGTTTGAATCTTTCTTTGACTTATCTGGTTATTGTTTCCTGATCTTAAATTAGATGGTGTAGGTAGTGGGAATTGTCATTAAGTATTGTAATATAATCTTTACATAATTTATCTCCTATATATTCTAATGTTTCCAAACTGGAAGCTTCAAGGGCTTCTTCATAGTGTATTTCAAGTAGATTATCCAGAGTATTCTTTTCTGTATTCCTTCTATATCTTATCCGCACCAAGATATCAGTGTGCGAGGTCGGATCAGACTTCAGCAGCATATTCAAAGATTGGACAGATTACTGACGTATATATACAGTGATTAACTCTTTTTTCTTCAACCCAGCTTTCCTTAATAGTCTTAAACGTTACACTCTCAGACAAATGGTCTTTGCTCGAAACATGACCTCCTTCACATTATTTCTGCAGTACTCCAACCTTTTAGAGTTTTCGATTTATTTTTCTACTACCTACGTACGAAACACGTCATTTTATAGAAATATACACATTATTCAAAATATGGACTTTTTGTTCGCATCTTTCTTGTTTTATTTCTTACCTTTCCGAATTCTCTTTTATAATGTATATACATGGTTCATTCTGGCCATAAAATAGAAAAGTATTAGGTATCCCTGAAACTTCATAACTTATGAAATGTGATTGATCAATTGTCTGCGTAGTCTTTATCCATAAACATGCTGTGATGGACGTCATTTCACTTGTCTCACTGGCAATAAGGGCATAATTTTCTGTACTCCTTCTCTTAAAAAGCAACGACTTACGTTGACCTGTAAATAAAACGAATTGTACAGCATTAGGGTATGTGTTGTGTATATGTTCGTTTTCTTTCTGTGATCTTGTGCAGTGTGCAGGGATGGAGCCGTCACTTTTAGGCCGTATTCTGTGGAGCCAAAAGTAGCCTAGAAAATTAATTCCGCTGCCATGGTTCGGGCAGTACTTTAAAACCAGATAAATATGTACCTTTTGATATACCAAATCCAAATCCACTTGTTGGCATTTCCCAAAACCTGCAGATTTTGTAAACTTCTTCTTTGAAAATTCAGAATTTCGGCAATATTTCACAACATGGCCGCCATGTTTATTCCAGGATACTTGGTGTAATAAACACTATAAGTAATGTGGCGCGGGGTTTTACATTGATTCTTACATGAAGTTTGCTGCGTTCCGCTGACGAAAAATACTGTTTAAAAGCGTCGCGATTCTGTTTTTGGGAGTTAGAACACTGGCAAAAACGGCAAAAAATTACCAAATATACCAATAGTACTTACCGTGGGTTTGTTTTAACATCTAATGAATATACTGTATAAAAATATCTGGCTATCATTTCATGGGCATCTTCATTTCTCAATTTGGTCGCGACATATAAATGTACAAGGCCAATGAGTGTCACATTTAGTGACATTTCACAAATCGTCATCACTACTTTCCGAGTCGACCTCAACCTCGTCCTCTGCATCTGATAACTCGTCATCGGTATCTGCTGCAACACAGTTCTGGCAATCCGAGCATGCACACAAGTCTGTACACTTTAAGTTCGCTTTTCTGCAGGAACAACGCATTGACTTGCATCCTTTCTTGCATCCACACTCAACACATTCAAGCAACGATTGTGGGGCAGAAAGGCGTGTCATCCAGACAATTTCTAACTCTCCATTGGCGAGAGTCCAACCATTACCAACTGGAGGAGGGACAATGACTTCAGCATTTAAACATTGGCACCATAATGATGTTTGAAAATTTGTTCTCAGGATATGTTGAACAAGGCTGTCACAGGTTGGAGGCAATACATCATCCGAGCATTTTCCAGAGGAAAATAGTCTGTACCTGCAGTCATCCACGGTTGTTGATTCCTTATCTCCATATAGTAGGCAGGTGAACTTGTTTAAGCCCTCGATAAGCTCTTCTCCAGGAGGAAAATCTCTTCCAAGCATGGAAAAACATTCAACAAACTCAGGAAAGGTTACAAGTGTTTTCCATGCCGTTTTCTTTCCTTTTCCATGAAAAGAACTTGTACTGTCACATCCTAAAAGTTAAAACAACGACTTGTTAAGGGTAGTTCCCACTCAGGAAAATCGTCTGCAGGAAAGGAAGGAAAAGTTTTCTTTGTGTTAAAATCATTACCGGTAGATCCAACTGAGAGCTCACAAGATAAAGACAACTTTCCTGTTCGTTCCTATCCTGCGGACAATTTTCCTGAGTTAAAATTAGCCTTTATTATGAAGCTCAGGACTGTTTGTATATAATATATAGTTGTACCACTATTATGTTTGTGGCATGAGGTAAAATTGTACATTGTTGTTTTGTTTTAAAAATAAATTGTCATTATGAACCTGTGAATGCGTGGAATCCTAGTAAGCATCCGCAAATTTCCACTCCCAGGTTATTAGAGATCGTTGACACTGGTATGCAGCGAAATCTGTTTCCTGTGCCAGTCATCACGTAAAGTTCTTTCGGAAACGCGGGTTGCGTGGCAATAGACAGAATAAACACATCGGTGTCAGGACTCTCGACTATGATCCTATCGTATGTTGTGGTAGCATGCTTGGCATGGAGTAGTAATCGCGTGTCTGCTTCCTCGTGATTGCTTTGAAGGATTGACACCTCTTCACTTCTTACAGGATCATCGTCCGAATCACCAGGAGAAATTACGTAACATTTTTCCTTTGCTGTCACATACATGGTTGAAATGCCACCCAATCGAGGCGAACTGCACGATCTCCAATGCTCACATAAAAATACCACAAGGGATTCTTTGTTTTCACCGCAGCTCAGATACTTTTTCCATTGTTTTGGGACATTCTGATCTTTGCCAAAAACGTGAACTCTCTGGACTCCTTTCTCAGCTCTTCTTCCTCGCTCCGTATTCTTAATACTTAAAACAGGATATCGATCTGCCACGAAATCTAAACGCGTGCAATTCCATTGCCTTGCTAGCTTGGTGAGGTTGTTCAAGATAGCATCTGCGAGCTCTCCGAACGTTTTCCACTTTCCTTTGATCGACTGAACAACTGCCATAGCATCCACAATGATTGCGTTGTTGTTGAATGCGCGCATATCAACTTCTGGGTTTCCAGCTTCTTCTTCCAAGATATCAAAGAGTTTGGATTTGGCAGTTTTCACAAGTAGACAACGAAAGGGGATAGGCACCAAGACTGTAAGTCAGCAACTCTTTTAAGTCAACTTTACGACTTTTGGCGATAACCAGTAAACGAGCGAACAAGTTTCTGTTCATCACGATGCTAGTTTTCTTTCCATCTTTCTCCTTTACAGATAGTTGCTTCGTTGACGAAAATGTCTGGATCTTGTTACGTTTTAACTTCGTGAAGATATCTGGGTTATCACAGCACAAATGGCTCTTCGAAAACTCCACAAACTGTTTCTCTCCTAGTACTTCCGCGTTTAAAAGAGTATCTGCGACCTGGTTCTCTACCATAACACCACTTGCCAATGCTAGCAGTTCTTCTTGCTCTGTTTCGAACGGGTTTATCATGCTCGAGATGGTGTTAATGACGTCAGTGACTGATTTCTCATGGCGCTTGCATTTGGTGTCATCAAGGTCCTTGCGGGTTCTGAAAAGTTTAAAACAATAATACTGTAACACAAACCAAACTTCGTGTAAAATAAATAAATGTGTACCTGCTACAAATCTTTATATACTTCCTATATCTGTAATAGTTGTGGAAATCCTTTATAAATACATTACCTTGGCATACATTCCATCCCTGCCATGCCCTTACATTTGCTTGTAATTGAAGCCCTCTCAGACTGCGACAACAACCATCTGTGAACAGTGGAACGGTTCATGGAAAACCCAATTAGACCACCTTTCGTTTTTGAATCCCGATTGCCAGTTTGTTCTATCGTTTGGTCGCATGCCACTGCAGAAAATCCATGATTATCCTGACGCTGGACAGCAAAGTTGGTAGAAAGTTCTTCACGAATTCCTACAAAGGAAACGTTAGTCTTATGTCAAACAATATTAATATTTAATATAATTCTAAATATTCCATAGGTGTCAAATATTGCCACCAAGTCGAAAATAATTCGCGATTTGCATTAATAGCCGTTTATTGCGAAGATATTGGGAAAACAAGTTTAACTGTAGGGAGCCTCCTTAATTTAATACTTTTGGCATTTTTGTTTGAAACTGAAAATAAATGTTCGTACCTGGGTGCGACTTTTCCAATGCAGTCATCTCCAGTATATACGCCGACCCGTACCTGGCATAGTTGACTCTGTCACAAATGAAGAACCATGGAAGCATAGCTCTGAACGCTGTCAGATGGAGATCCCAGTTGACTTCTCTGGTGGCTCGGATGAACATCAGTAACACACCTGTTTATTCAAAGTCAAAAACTTAAAACTCTAACTAAAAATTCGAGAGATAAAAAAGAGCTTAGGCAAATATAATAAGTCTTATGAGAAAATAGATTTCGTTAATAACTTGTAATAAAAGTTACCTGCCATTTTAATATACATGCTCCAAAAGGCAAAGGTTCTCGATTTACTGGACGAATCGGCTATAAATAGCTCATATGATTCCACTATCTTCTGCATTTCTGGCCTGTCCAATTCACGCGTGAGGAACTTGTCTTCTAGAAACGATCCCGCCATGTTGTCAATGAATGAAGTCATTTCTTGATTTTCTGCCACGTAATCCAAAAATGCCTCGAGTCTTAGGCGTTGTAGGGCTTCATACATAATTTTGTGACATAACACAGACCGGTTGTAATGTTTACCAGAGAGAACACCCTTGATAGATCCTTCACTAACAATACCAGATTCTATAAACACATCCTATATAAATGAAAAGAATAATAGGAATCTTACAATATTTTATAATGAAAAGGTTTACAAGGGCAGATGGTAGAAGACTATATACCTTGAGACCTCCATCTTCAAAGATCTTTGACATAGCAGATATATAGCTCATGATGGTGTGAAACTCGCCAAGCCGTACAATGAATCGATTACTGAATATCTCTTGTTTCCAACGAACTTGTTGAACCTTCGCATACACAGCTTCATCAAAAACCAACACAGCGTACTTGAGCTCCAACTTATCAGCAATTTATTTGCTTCTTTCCAGGATTGCGTTGATGGTAGCATACTCTCATGTTGGCGATGCATCGATAACGGGCAAATAACCAACTCGAGATTCATCTGGTATTTCTTTGCAGAGAAGTGTGTTGAATCCTGTCCATCCTGGTAATACTTCTTCTGTTGCAGCACATATATGCTTGATTAAAACATATGCCAAATCAAGTTTATAGGCTGTTTCTGCTGAATCGCTGTTCACTTTTAGCTCTAGGCTTTCAGGATCCAATTCAACGCTTTGAAACTTTGGTGTCTTCTTTACACCGATACTATAAGGCGCTATATCAGTTGTAGGCATTGCTACAGTCCGTTGTGTCTTCTTTATCAGGGTTGGCTGGTCGGACGAGCTTATCTGTTTTTGAACAGATTTCCTTTGAGTGATAATTCCATTAGTAACATGAGTCTGCTTCGAAATCTCCTCTCCAAAGTCAATGTTGTCATAAACGAGGTTGACATACTCTTTTGCAACAAATTCTCTGGGAATAATGTTCGATGTATTAATAGTTGCCTGTGCAATTGCCGAATCATATGCCATTGTGGAGGATAGTGAAACGCAATGTCCAAGACCACTCAAAATCTTGATGGAGCAACCTGTCATCTGCCTAACAGTCATCGCTAACGCTAGGGATTTGGGTGTCTGTACTTTACCTTTATTTGCAGCATAGACCAAATCTTGGCAAAGAGAAAAAATCATTGCTGTCGTTTTCTCGTCTAGTTTGACGTAGTCAGCATCTTCTGGTTCGTCAGAAACCCCAAGAAACCATGCGATAAAATTAAATAAGAGAGGTGATACAAGTTTCTTAACATTCTCGGCAGTAAAGTCCGACGCAAGTGGTGGCCAGCCAGTCCCATACCAATCTGACGTACGCCCGCGCAAGATATTCCTAAATGTAAGACCAACCGTATACATATCTTTCAGTGTTGCTCCAGTGTAATCATGCGATGCTCCTTTGGCGTCATTGTCTACCTCAGCCTCCAACTCCTGTTCACTCTCAGACGTTTCGACCTCCTCATTCAGAAAACTCTCTGCTACACTGCGTTGACTGAGACATTCAACATAAACAATTTCGCTTTTGTTCCGTACTGTGGGCGTATGAAACACAAGCTGAGGAAACCTTTCCCGGAGTCGTTCTTTCAAGCGAAAAGTTCTATAGTTAGAGGCGTCTTCGTTTTCAACGAGTGCCACTGTTTTAACGAACTCTTTCGTTAATCTCTTCATGTAAAATACATTCTCTTCCTTAATTATTTGTGTTCTCACAAAATCCTCACAAAAAACATCAAAGGATTTTTCATACTTGCATTCATGTTGTTCTTGGGTTTGGGATGCTGTGCTGTGCCTAAGAAACGACGTGTACTTTTCATAACAGCGTGTATGATATTTCACCTCTAATGCTATCAAGTCCTTATCAGCAATTTGAATCAAAATACTTTCGTCTGATTTCCTTGTTGCAGCCTCTCTTAATTTCCCACCATCTACAGTCTCCGCAGATACCAACTTATCCAATTTTCTTTTCTTTGACTTCTAAATTTAAAAGAACACAGAGATCAAACAACCGCAAAAAAAACTGCGCATTACTTAAATTATAACTAGACAAATATATAAAAACATTAGAAGATGCTTTATATCATGCGCCAGCCGAGTCCTGTGTCAACACATACCACAACGCGCAGTAATAATTTTTGGACTCAAACAATTACTCCACGCGCGCTGAGCGCGTCACAAATTTAATAATTAGATAGATTAATCAACTAACCGATTCGGTGAAATAAGACTTTTCTGATTTGCAAATGATACACACTGGAGGCACCACGTGAGGGTTCCTTGGTCTGATTGGGGTGCGTGTTGATATTGTAGATCTTAGCATCTTCTTCGCAGGTTGAGGATCTTCGAAATCGAAGGTGTCTTGTACATCTACGCACGAGGAGGAATGCTCGCCTTCGTTGCCATTTTTCTGACGTCGCGCTTTAGCTCGTTTAATATCAGTTGCGTTTGTAAACCGCGAGTAACAACCTCTATGGTAGGAAAAACTTTCAAAATCGGCCCCATCCATGTTTCTTTCAACATCTTCACTGACAAACTGCAAACTTTTTTCCGCAACCTCGCGTTGAATCCCATCTAGCGTTATCCAAACATTTCGACATTCAAAAAACTTATCAAACGACACTTTTGTAAAAGTTGTGAGAGGGGCATTTTGACTTTCCCCATTAAAATGAATTAAACACGAGTTTGAGGAGGCCATAATTCTCCTCACAGCCTTTGCAGGTAAATACGTTGCAAAATTGCTACTTAATACAACTTTTGAAATTTTCGAGAAGGTTTTCCAAGAAAAGTTACTTTGAATATTTAAAAAAGTTGAACCTGGATAAATTTGGCGCGAAAAAAGCATTGTTACACAGTATTTTTCGTCAGCGGAATGCAGCAAACTTCATGTAAGAATCAATGTAAAACCCCGCGCCACATTACTTATAGTGTTTATTACACCAAGTATCCTGGAATAAACATGGCGGGCCATGTTGTAAAATATTGCCGAAATTCTGAATTTTCAAAGAAGAAGTTTACAAAATCTGCAGGTTTTGGGAAATGCCAACAAGTGGATTTGGATTTGGTATATCAAAAGGTACATATTTATCTGGTTTTAAAGTACTGCCCGAACCATGGCAGCGGAACTGAACGATATTGTATCACAGAACACGGCCTATAGGGTTTGGTTATGAGTAGGGTCTATTTTAGAATTATTGTTATTATTACCCACTGCCAGTCATACGCGGTCTGTGGGTCCTGGGGACCATGGATGTGGAAATGAAACTCTGGTGGGGAGAGAAGGCGGGCGAGGGGTTATTTTACTCCTCGCAAGCGAACGTGATAATCTCGCCGGGGCAGGGATCCATTTCTCACAAAAGGTATGTCCTTTAAGGTCGGCACTAGAGGCAATCCACTGAGGGTCTTTAACCGAGTGGGGACTAGTACTACTAGTTGCTAAATTATATTTCTGCCCTGCCAGGTTATCTTGACTCTTAGATTACCAATAATCACCAATTGTCAAATACTCTTAGATTACCAATAATGGGTAATTCCACAACAGTATATTGTAGGATTCTAGAACTCAACCCCAACACAACACCAATCCTAACCCAACCAAGTGGGGACTACGACTAGTTGCTAAATTATTCAAGTTTCTTAATTTTTTAAAACACACAGATTGGTAGTTAGGGTTACAATGAAGTTGAAGGCGGGGATTGGGCGGGGGGTTAGGGTTAGGAAGACACTTAAGGCGGGGGGTTAGGGTTAGGATTTGTGTTGTGTTGGGGTTGGGTTCTAGAATCCTACAATTTACTGTTGTGGAATTACCCATTATTGGTAATCTAAAAGCATTTGACAATTGCCGATTATTGGTCTTTAATCTTTAATCATGTACTACTAAAAACAGTTAAAAACAGTCAAAAACAGTTGGTAATATAGTAACTAGTCCTAGTCCCCACTCGGTGAAAGACCCTCGGTGGATTGCCTCTAGTGCTGACCGTCCTTTAAGGTCAAAACTCAAAACCGGAAAACCTCAAACTCTAAGTGGGAAAAGCATGATGGGAGCTTGTATGGGAGGTTAGTTTGAATTATTTTGGGTCGCTGTATGTTGGTGACATTTTGTTGAACCGTTTGATTCGGACAATATTTGGATTTTGGGCGAAGGAGGCCATTGGCGAGTGGTGATCTGACGAACTATACATAAATGGGTTTTTACGAAGGTTATACACGTTTGCGTAATATTATGGGCACGTGCGTTATGTATTTGGACTCGCTAATTCCAATTCTGTTTTCAGAATTGAAATCGAGTAAATATATATATGCCGAGATAACGTCCAAAATCTTATCGACAGAGACCACAAATACAAATACGCGATCTGGGGACCATGGATGGGAAAAGAAGCTCTAGGGGTGGGGTGGGGTGGCGGTGGTAGAAGTGTTAGAAAAGGCGATCGAGGGGATTATTGCGTATTCGTATTTCTAGTTTACATATATGGTACTTAGAAAATGGCGTACCACAGTGACTTACATAGTGCGAAAATCGTTAAAGTGAATATTGTGCTTATCGAGTAGATCGTCCATTGTTTGCCGACCTCTTAATATATGCAACAACGATTTTCAAATTATTCAGTAACCGGTTTGATTAGATCCGTCAAATCTACGATCTGCTAAATGACAATCTGCCAAATACAACAGAGATAACTTTCGTCAATACTTGTGCCTCTATTAATGACGGGAATATTTATATTACCCAATGTCTTGTAGTCATTAAAAGTTTGGTGATTATTAAATCGTTGATATAAATCTTTAGCCGAATTACCCAGATATTCACATTTGAAGATGTAAGATATAGGTTCTTCCATCGACTTTAGAACATTTGACCAAACGCTTCAATGACGCGTAGCCTATTTTATTTGTTGGCTATTTTCAATACAATTTGGCAGATCGTAGATTTGACTGATCTAATCAAACAGGTAAACTGAATAATTTGAAAACGGTTGTTGCATATATTAAGAGGTCGGCAAACAGTGGACGATCTACTCAATAAGAAAATATTCATTTTAATATTTTCTCTCTTTGTAACTCACTATAAAATGGAACGCCATTTTCTAAGGACTATATGTAAATTAACCTTCAAGCGGCGGCCAATGATGTAATTTCCTGTGAATTCCACAGCTGGATAGATACTTATAGTACGTATTGCATATAAGGTCATATCGGACGGGACTGGGAAGAGCAAATACCACTGATCTCAAAAATAGAACTGGATCGGATTGAGCTTTCTATTGTATCTGATGAGCTGATTTTGAAGCTTGCGTATTTGAATAATGCAAATTGACGAGAGATCATTAGAAGCTCCGAATTTGCAAGCAAATCAAACTGTGACGCTCGCGAAATAGGTTTAGTGTCTGGCCAATATAGTTTCTTTGTTAACATAAAATGCATAATATCTTGAACCTAATTTGACGTCTCATATTAGGCTTCTCTCACTTGATAATTAGAGCCAACGGCGGCCATTACTAAGGGACCAAAGTCGCAGTAATTGGTAGGCCATGAATCGTTTTAATCGTAATTTGAAAAATGTCTTCTGGTCCTCTTTATAGTAAAATTATTTTATTTTGTTGATGGTAAGAGCACATAATCCAACAAAAAACCTCATAGGATCCTCAGTTGGTCCATTAGTAATGGCGAACTTCCGGCTTCATTTTCTGAACAATAGTTGCTCGATCCAGCCTTTATTAATTAGAGATCAGTGGCAAATACATTCCAATCTCATTCCCAGAGCCTTTGCCGCGCCACGCAAACGGAGGCTCTGCATCCATCACCGGAAGTGTTTTGATTGGTTAACTAAAGATTGCCTTTAATTAGATTAACTCTTAATATTTACGCGAGTGTTTCGTTCAAACGGTATTGTACTTCGTTCTTATGGGTATTGTACTTCGTTCTTATGGCAGAGTTTACACCAAAAATGTTATCTTCGGACAAACTTTTAGTCGTGTCGTGTTTGGCAGATTCTACGCAAAATGCAAGAAAAAGCGTCTGGTGCGGTACAGTCCGGTTTGCGCATGTGCAAATTGGAGTCTCCGACTTTAATTTGTAAACACGGTCCCATGCTATATCGCGCGATCACGCTTGTTGTGTTTTGCGCCCTTCATCAAGGCACCAGCGAAGGTACTATTCCTCAACCGAGTTCTCTGTACTACCAGTGAATTGGCGGCCGATTGATAGACGAAAAAAGTATTACGGAATGAAGACGCAACAAAGATCTATCTCTTCGATCATTTCGCGAGACGGAGGGATTTGAGAAAGCATCTGAACTTGAAGACAGACAAAGAATTGGCAGGCGTGCTGCTTGATAATTACTTTGGGGTTTGGGGATAAAGATGTTCTTAGAAGGTGAGATAGGAAATTATCAAATTGATATTCAATACATTTACTTGTAAATCGGTACTCATCCTGTATGATTTATGAGTATATATACACATTCGAATAGCAACGATAATATATTTTCTTCTTGAAATACTTATAGTGAAGTGTAAAGTGTTCACTCAGAGTCAGACCGAAGTTCAAGACGAAGTTATTCTGCCAGCCGAAGAAATGGAGCCTTCAAGTCAACACCGTCTCATGAGTCTCCAGTCTTCTCGCCATATGAAAATCGAACTTCGTCTTGAACTTCGGTCTGAGTGAACACTTCACTATTTCAAGAAAAATATATATTATCGTTGCTATTCGAATGTGTATTATATATACTCATAAATCATACAGTAGGAGTAACGATTTACAAGTAAATGTATTGAATATCACTTTGATAATTTCCTATCTCACCTTCTAAGAACATCTTTATCCCCAAACGGTCAAACCCCAAAATAATTATAAAGCACGCCTGCCAATTCTTTGTCTGTCTTCAAGTTCAGATCCTTTCTCAAATCCTCCGTCTCGCGAAATGATCGAAGAGATAGATCTTTGTTGCGTCTTTTTCCGTAATACTTTTTCCGTCTATCGATCGGCCGCCAATTCACTGGTAGTACAGAGAACTCGGTTGAGGACTTGAGGAATAGTACCTTCGCTGGTGCCTTGATGAAGCGCGATTGCGCGATATAGCATGGGACCGTGTTTACAAAGGGAGACTCCAATTTGCACATGCGCAAACCGGACTGCTCCCAAATTTGACGCAAAAAGTGAAATTTGCTGAAAATTAACCAAAATATCCATCTTGATTTGAAACTCCAACTAAATCATCGGACGTAGTGTTTATATTGCAGAATATAAACGAGAACACAAGCCATCGAGAATCAAAACAAAGATTGATCAAAGATTTTCCTACGCCTCACGAACGCCGCGTAAACTTGTATATAGCGTCAGGTGTGTCATGGTCGTTTATAAAAAGATGTTACCATTAACTTTTGTGCTGTCAAGTGTTTTATTGTTTGAAGTTTCAACAATCAGCCAACACCTATTATTAAATACACAATACAGTGTTTATCGACCTTTTTGATTTCATTGCCGTGCGTTACATAAATTCTAAAATCATATTCTTTTCTGTCCCAAATCCCAATTGGTTGCTAATTTAAACACCAGACAACAATTTTTTTTCACCTCTGAAGAGATCCTCGAGAGTTATTAATAAACGTGTCTAGGGAAGATTCTTGCGAAGAACTCGATATTAGCACAGATTCTCACGTCCCAGAAACTACGCTCGGTCTATTACTGGCGCATGCTCTTTTCAATCGACGCCCTGTTTTCCGGCCCTCTGGCGATGGATTAGCCCAGCAACACGATCTCTTCCTTAAATTAACTATTATCCTTAATTTACAAATCGCTCTAAATTAAGGATAATGGTTAATTTAGCGGCGATCGTGAGAGTCGCGCATGCGTATGTTAGTCAATTACTATCCCACAAGCTTAGTATCTCTCACTTGTTTTTAAGTTTAGCTAGCCAAGTAGGGGAGTGGATGCGTCGGCGGCTGGGGATGGAGAAAATTTTGACGGGGGTTAGGGTTAGGGTTGGGTTCTAACATTAGATTAACCATTATCCTTAATTTAGAGCGATTTGTAAATATATTAAGAATAATAGTTAATTTAAGGAAGAGACCGGGTTGATCGCAGAGCCTCCGTTTGCGTGGCGCGGCGAAGGCTCTGGTAACGAGATTGACGTTGCCCCGACGAGCAACAACCCGGTCTCTTTCCTTAATTTACAAATCGCTATAAATTTAGGATAATTGTTAATCTAATGCTAGAACCCAACCCCAACACAACAAAGATCCTAACCCTACCCCCGTCTAATGGGTTTTCTAACCTAACCCCCCGTCAAAATGTTCTCAAATCCTATGCACCGCCACATCCACTCCCTTACTTGGCTAGCTAAACTTATAAACAAGTGAGAGATACTAAGCTTGTGGGATAGTAATTGACTAATATACGCATGCGCGACTCACGATCGTTTCTAAATTAACCATTATCCTTAATTTAGAGCGATTTATAAATTAAGGATAATAGTTAATTTAAAGAAGAGATCGTGTTGCGAGCAAATACATTGCCCTCGTACCAGCCTCCTAGTTAATTGGATTGTAACCGACCCCAAAACAACAAAGGTCCTAACCCTCCCCAAAAGCTACAATATATATTAAAACAAAGATAAATTATATGTTTACAATATGCGTACAGCTTATCCGGCTTCGAACGTAGTTTTCTTGAAAAGAGCGGATAATCGAACATATCGTAACGTGTTAACTATCCCACATCCAGTGGCCTGGTACGAGGACAATGTATTTGCTCGTTAGGGCAACGTGTTTGCTCTTCCCAGTCCCGTCCTCTGATATGACCTTATATGGAATACATACTATAAGTCAATATGCACAGCTGGTACTGATCTGAATAATGATTCATCAAAGTTATATATCTAAATGGTGCTACACTAACCATGAGTTGTTGTGATTAATATGGACAGATAAAAGTGATCGTTTTTGGGACACGGCAAATTCGTGCTCATCTTGAAGGATTTACTGTCAATTTATTAGAGAATGAGCTAATTACGGTTTCTTCTTGTTGAAAATTTATTATATGATGATCATACAAAAAAAATGTTTTTCCATGTTGGACAAATTAATAGAGTAAACATTTTTGATAAAACAACACTTAGTTATCACTGTAATTAAATCATTAGTTTTTAGTAAATTATTTTATTTGTTCCGTAGTATGATCAATACAAAGGAGCAAAACTTGAATAAACTGAAGTATGTTTATGTCCATGTACTTTGCCTCACGTATCGTTAATGGCACCATGATATGTGATAATATTACTCATGTTTAAAAACTGTTGCGTTGGATTCCTATCAGAACCCATGAATTATATTCTCGACATTCTGTGATGTATTTTAAGTGTATGGCGAGGAAATCTGTAGCTCAAGAGTATTTAAAGTCAATGTGTTTACAACGTAATCACATAATCTCCAAGATGACATGAAATAGTGAAATGCCGAATATTCCTCTTCTTAAATTTACTAATACAAAGAAAGCTTTGCTATCGGACCGTGACACTTTCAAACATTGTACTTGAATTAAAGATTTTAAAAGTAAATTAATACGTCAATTGATGGACGAATGTTTAGGATAGAGTTAGTAATGTTTTATATTCCGAATTTAGGTATATATCCTATATATCCTATATATCCTATATATATCCTATATATATCCTATATATCCTATGTATCCTAAGCTATAGTAATTACAATTTCTGAATTTTATTATTTATTTGTTTTCTTGTCATCTAAAAGCCTTTTCGGGGCATTTCTTAAATGAATGTATGTATGTTCTATTCACCACACTGTTTATATGATGTTGTTCTTTCACTTGCATAAAAATACTTACAAATCTCACAGCGTTCTCCTTTATAGCCAGCTGAACACTCACATCTGAAGCGTGATCCGCTAATTGGCGTTAATGGTAGACATTTTCCTCCATTAAGACAAGGATTTGATGTCAGGCAGCAATTCAAAAGATGAGCAGTTCTATCACCACATTGTTGATTAACGACCTGGAAAAATAAATATAGAACAATATAACAAACATAAAAATCTCTTATATGAGAATCATATTGCTTGGAAAATCCCTTTCTCTCAATTGTGTATGACCGTTTTTTTGAATAGTTACAATCAAATCGATTATTTTAAGTCAAGTGAGATGCAAATTTACACTTTTTTGAGGTTTATAAATTATCATGTATACATATATGTATATGTATACGGTATTACATCACTATATTTAAGTTTTATATTAATTTATTCATGTTAGCAGAATATGCCGCCTCATTAAATATGACTCCTCGTATGAGTATGATTTTTTTTTAGTATGATTCATTTGAGTCGATCACGCAGGATAAAGTTGCACTATTTATCCGAGCCAGTGGCTCATGTTTTAAGTGCTTGACTATTCAGTTTATCACTCTTAGGTGAACGGAAAACCCATCTGATAGGGATTCCGAGGGCCTACGATTTTTCGTTTTCCGAGAAGACCCGAAAGTCTTACCATTTATTTACTGGTGTTGTTGCAAAGGCAGCACCTTCTCCTCAATTATTTTAAGACCCTGAGTGGTGGTCCGACCCAGGATTTTAACCCGGGTCTCCCAGCTTATAGAGATGTGTGGTAACCACTAGACCACAAACAGCTTAACCTTAATTAGTATCATGCCATAGTTCCTGTTAAATGTGCTTACCTCGTCTATCCCCTAACCCTAACCTCCTCAACCTTTACCACCTTATAACACTAAATCAATTAGTATACTGTACATTCGGAACCTCTTATCCTTAATTAGTATTCATTTTATACCACCCTAACCATAGATCTTATTATAGTATTTAACATGACGTTATTCAGGCATTTACACAGGATTTAGCATAGGTTGATTTGATGGCTGATGAGTAGAACCTTGTTTCTTTCAAGCCGTAGCAAGGCTTTTCGCGACGGTAGTTAAGAAACTCTGAAGTTGAGTTTTGAGAGTGAAGTTTTTAGAGAGTTGTTTTGGAGTAAAGGGTACTCTTTTTATCAGGCATCAGAAACGGTGCATGTACGATCTCTTTCATCTATTGATCCAAGTTGTACATGGCGTTGAGGACGGGAGGTTGTTGATACAATGGCTTTTGAATATAGCGGTCCCGGTTTTGTTGAACAGTGGTATTTTCTTCGGACAGTATGTTCAATTTCAAACGATGTTGATCATAGTCGATTTTAGATCAAGCATAAGATATCCGTGTGCATGGCGGCTCTTTGCTTTATCGTAACTTTTCATATATTCTTGAACATGACCAGGGTTGACTTGTCGCGTTAAGGCTGAGATTTGTTGCTTGCCCGTGGAGGTTTGAAGAGTATACGATATAATGGTCATCGAGGCTGATATTTCTGGTCTCTCTACCTCGATGAAATATATTTTGAACACAGATTCCGATGATGACTCCCTTTTGTGAATAGTTCGGCTATGCGCTTGTCGCCTCCTGATTAATCCATAAGATCGTCGAGGACAATAAGGTTTCTCTCTGAGCAGTCTAAAATAAAGTCCTGAGTTCAATGCCGGGTATGGTCGTGACCATCGGTCCAAATACATGGGCTGCCACTGCCATAGCACCAAGTAGAATGCTGTTTTGGGCGTTCTCTGAAATCTTTCTCATTCTCACCCAAACGGTCTTACCACTTTGAGTACAATCAGCCACAATGCATGTCAAAGGATGTTTCTTAACGGAAGATCTATTGACGACAGGAGGTGGTTCGTTGTAATGGTCATCTTTTTCCTTTTTATGATTACATCATGTTGAAAAGCTTTTTCCATAGATATCACACCCTTATGAAAATTCTACATGTATTCACACGTGTGATTCCATGTGAATCGGTGTGAAACTATGTGATCACATGTGATCACATGTGAATCCCCATGTGATCGCATGTGAAGATATGTGAACTAGCATTTCACACGTGTGAATTAGCTGTTCACACGTGTGAATTAGCTTTTCACACGTGTGAATTAGTTTTTCACACGTGTTAATCACTTTTCACACGTGTGAATTAGTTTTTCACACGTGTTAATCACTTTTCACACGTGTGAATCACTTTTCACACGTGTGAATCTCTTTTCCCACGTGTGAATTAGCTTTTCACGCGTGTTAAGTTCTGGCTTAAATATGACCGTGCGCGATATCGTCCGCCTATAAAAATTTATTAAAAATTAGGATCATAGCCTTGTTGACCCCAACTTTAAGGTTGATCGTTTAATGGCGCTCGTGTGGGGGATGACGTCACACTATTTTATTTACTGTAAACATTATTGGTAATATCATCAACCGATGTAATGGAAATGCATGTACTAAATATAATTATACTACCAAATTACCAATAAATTATAAACATGTACTGCGCTGAAAATTTGAAATACAAATTGAGCGAAGGCCCATCGTCAGTGGACACTGATGAAGGGCCTTCGCTAGAAACACACCTCCTACACACTATTTCGGCAGTATACACCACACTTTTATCAAACAGTATTATATTTGTACTGATAAATTAATTTAGGACAATATCCACATGTGATATCCTATGCGATCACATGCATACACAGATCACACAGATTCACATGTTAAAATGTGTCATCACATAAAATTTAATAAAAAACGAAATTATATTGTATTGTCCATTGAACTAATTTATTATCATTACACACTATTAATGTAATACAATATGCTAATTGTTGTACCAAGAATACTAGATGATGGCTGTACATTTAACCACAATGCTGTCCATATTTAAATTATTTCTCATTATTGTATTGTTTAAGCATTGTTTTATATAATTTTATTAGTCAACCATTTTCCTTTTGCCAAATGGAATCTAAATATTTAATGCTCATCTTTTTGTAAGATATATTCAATAGGCAGCTGGAAATTATTGAAATTAATTGTACAACCTTACAACTTTTTGGCAATCATAAAACTTGAAGTACATTATATATATACTGTATCTCATATGACTGACTATACAGTGTACAGGTTGACTCAATGGAGGTCAGAAATGAAATTATTTTTCTCTGAAAGTTTTTTGTGTAGACGTCTGAGAGAGAAACTTTATTGTCTATGACGATCTGATGCATCTATCAGGAGGTAACAAGCGCATCGCCGACAGATTTAAAAGGGAGTATTCATCCGAATCTGTCTGATCTACATTGTTTAAAATATATTTCATCAAGGCAGAGAGACCAGAAATATCAGCCTCTATGCCCACTATATCGTACTCTTCAAATCTCCACGAGACACGCCACTTAATTAGCGCTACAAGTCAACCCTGGCCATATTTATTAACTTATGAAAAGTTACGATGAAGCAACGAGCCGCCCACACGGATATCTTATGCTTGATCTAAAACCGACTACCGATGATCAACATCGTTTCAAATCGAACATACTGCCCGAAGAAAATACCACTGTTCAACAAAACCTGGATCGCTATATTCAAAAGCGATCGTATTAACAATCTACCATCCTTAACGCCATGTGCAACTGGGATAAACAGATCATAAATGCACCGTTCCTGATGCCTGATGAAAAGAGTACCATTTACTCTAATGAATTACAAACAACTTCATTGTTTCTTAATTACAGCCACGAAAAGCAACGGCTTTAAAGAAACAAGGTTCTCTACACAGGATCCGTCAGATAAACCTATGCTAAATCTTGCGGTGGATTCAAAGCTCATTATATCCCTCGGCCTCCGGAGTTCCTGCTGCCACTATTGAACATCCGGAACGACACACTGGTGACATCGATGTGGACGAGTGTGATTCAGATACATGCAGATGATATAGGTGAGGGGAAAATGACAGAATACTATGATAGTTAAGACAATGATGAATAAGGTTAGACGGTGACCATCACATCACGCTCATTCCCAGGAATGACCCTCTTAACCACTAAAAATATCACTATCTGATCAGAAGCTGCAACTATCGCTGTCTCAGAAGCCTACTTTATTGAAATGTAGCGCAGTACATGCCTTTTGCATAACTTGGAAGTGAAACAAATATTTGTTAAACTCAATATCTATATCTTCTTAGTCTCACTCGGAAATATTTCCCATATGTGTTTAAATCATTGCGTGAGGAATCATTGTCATTGTAAACTACGTGGTTTAGCATCGCCATGCATTAGCTATTTCTCGTACATTTGCTTTCTGTGAGGTATGCCCCTTGCTAGTAAACAATGGAAAATATGTATACGTTTGAACTGAAATAAATCTACTCTTACAAAATATTATGTTGCATATTAATAAGGTTTACGAGAGTTTATACGAAATATGCAAATATTAGTCGTATAAGGAATTGGTATAGAAACCATCGTTCGTTAATAGACAAGTTTTAATTAACCGACGGTTTTAGTTTATATTTCTCGATATCGATGTGTTTGAAATCTTCGACCGTTCTTCGTATATACAGCTTTTTCGTAGTGTTTCCTCGTCACAGCAATCTCTTAATCGATATACGAATGTGTTTTAGGTGATACATGCGGGCAAAATAGTTAGGGTTCATCTCTTTATAGATGAGGTGAAGGGTTAGATGACGTCAGATGAAGGATGAAAAGCCTCATTACTTGAATACTAATAAGGTCTACGGTTAAGGGGTCCTGAAGTTGCACGAGAAGTCCTGATGTAATATCCCAAAATATGAAATGACGTATGCATCAACTCCTGCTAACTTGAATAAATTAACACAAAACTTTAAAAAGCTCCACTAGCACCACCCGCCGTATAATCAGCACTCTGTAGACTGTATACTACAACCACCCAGCTATTGTGAGACACAGAGTTTTTTAAATGTTACATCGCTGTTATTCTCAAGTCTCTACAGAAAGACATCTAATCTTCACAAAGCGAAGCCTTTCAAGCGACTTCTTCACTTAGCGGAGATACTACTGTCCTGACCGCGTATGAAACGTTATCAATGCATACGACGGGATTTGTCTCTGCAACATGTCACACGGGGGGACATGTCAGAGAAGGAAAACGAAAATGAAATAACGTTCTTGATTGGTTTATTTTAATTTTGTTGCAGGGACTAGTTGCTGTTTATACCATGGGACAACCTTTAAGGTAGGGACACATGAAGCGACAAATCGTGGGGACGTATCGTGGAGACATGTTGCACGGACAAATCCCGGCGTATGGACCATACGAAATCTTGTTGCGGGACAAAATCTTGTCCACGCAACATGCATGTTGCATCGTATAAACAGCCGCTGCGACAAAATTAAAATAAACCAATTAAAGAACGTTATTTTATTCTTCTTTTCCTTCTCTGAAATGTCCCCTCGTGTATGAAATGTCCCCTCGGAAATATCGCCGCAACATGCCCCCGCGATTTGTCGCCCGCAACATGCCCCCGCGATTTGTCCCCTCGTGTGTCCTCAACAGGGGAAATATCCCCGCAACATGCCCCCGCGATTTGTCCCCTCGTGTGTCCTCAACAGGGGAAATATCCCCGCAACATGCCCCCGCGATTTGTCCCCTCGTGTGTCCTCAACAGGGGAAATATCCCCGCAACATGCCCCCGCGATTTGTCCCCTCGTGTGTCCTCAACAGGGGAAATATCCCCGCAACATGCCCCCGCGATTTGTCCCCTCGTGTGTCCTCAACAGGGGAAATATCCCCGCAACATGCTGTTTGAGCCCGTATCGATATTGCGCAAGATAATTTTCTCATCGATTTTCTTGAAATTTTGGACATTAACAGATATAAACAAGGCTAAAAAGTACCCTAAACTTTAATGAAAAGAACGAAATGTTATCTTAATCGCCAGTGCTTTCTGCTGACATTGAAGAAATTTCGATGAAAATAACGAAAATAAGGGCCTATACCACAACCTAAGGAAAGAACAAGTGTAAGAGGCTAACAGCGGGTACGAGAGCAAGAAAATGTGCCCACTGGAACCCGTAAAGTTTTGTTTGGGTGACTATGTATTACATTATCTTGAATAATTTTATTTTATCGACAAGAAATCAATCGGTTAGCGATGAAAATATCTGACCGATAACCCATTGAGCTCCTGTCGACGAAATAAAAACATTCGAAATAACTTAGTACAGCATCAACATAAAATTTATTGCCTTCTTAGAGCTGTTCTTTCCTCCGTTACCGGAAAAAAATCCTATTTTGTGATTCGGCATAGTTGTACATGCACGTGCTTGAAAGTAGGGGGCCTGAAACTCGGCGAAACCGCTACAAATTTACGACGATATTCGCTCCGAAGGCGCGATACTTCTAGGGGGATTAGAGGGCGTGCTCCCCCTGAAAATTTTGAAATCTAGAACCTCTGAAACGCGATTTCCCGCATTCTGAGGGAAGGCTTTTATAGCTGATTTTACAGCATGCACGGCTCAAATTTTAATAAAAAACAAAGAACTAAATATCATAATTTACAGTAAATTTCACGCTGCAAAAATTATCAGGTGTTTGAGAACCCGGGGTAGAGGCCCATCCAAAGTAAACTAGCAAATCCAGAAGAATTTTTAGACCTCAGGTAATCAACCACTGCAACGCAATACAACCACAAAGTGCATACAGATTACAGACTGATATAGTTGTTATAATTTCGTGGTATCTCTTGATTTCTTGGGATTTCATGGGATGCAAGTAGGATACTGGGTAGGGGGGCTTAGCCCCCCTAGATGCGTCTTCTAGGGGGCTATAGCCCCCCTAGCCCCCTGGTTCCGCCGCCCTTGCCTCCTCCAACATAATTTACTTGAGCTCCTGCAGTAATGTTGTACACACTACCTCGGCGAAACTGTCTGGTGTCCCTGCAACATATTAGCTAAACATTTTCGCTCGTTAAGAAACGATAATCTTGACAAACCTTTTATTAATAGTGCCAGCCATTTGATTTCGGACATGAATGTTTCTGTCATCTCACCAATTTCTGGTGGTAATGATTACCGTAAAGGGAGTGAAAACATCAAAATATAGCTTTGATAACCAAGTGTCAAATGACGATATAAATAACATATATCCCTAGTCGGTATATTTATCATTTATAGACCCGGAGCGAGGGGAATTCGACGAAATATTACCCCCGAGGAATAATATATCCCGATGGCGAAGCCCGAGGGCTATATCATCCCGAGGGGTAATATTTCGACGAATTCCCCGAGCTGAGGGCCTATAAATGATATATTATACCGAAACAATCTTGAATGCTGTCTTGAAACATCTAGAAACGTCTTGAAACGTCTTGTTGTTCCTCCATTGTGTTATTTGGTTATTTGGCGCGAAAACCAAATAACACGCGCGTGTTATTTTGTTTTCGCGCGTGATACTCGAGTCGAATACCCGAATACTATTTTAAATTGACTGGTCACGTGGTACAAATCTAACTCTTTGATTGGACAATTTATAGTTGAGGTATAATATAACCTCTCTCTCTATATATATATATATTATTATATATAGCAAGGCCTGTGAATATAATGTCGACTCATCGTTTGTAGAAAGTGAGTATACTGCCGTCTTACTACAATAGGCGATGATATCATCTCTATTTAAGTGAGTCATGAATCATTGTTAACGTCGTTCAAAATTTACAATTACCCCTTGTAAACTAAACGCTGTAAAATGTACAAAAGGATTTTAGAATAGGTTTGACAATGATTTTGAAAATATCACCTTAACAACCAATACTCTCTACCATCTACGAGTTATAGCCACACGCTTTCTTTGATTCAATTAGGAACATTTATGTATAAATACAAAAAAATATGAAGGGCCTTCGCTCGAAACATTATTCTTCCTACATAGCATATCGGCAATACGCCGACCTTTCAGAGTATTCCATTATATTTCTAATGCGAAGTAAAATTTCAAGGCGGTTAGCCGGTTGCTTGGAAGATTATTGAAAGCACTTTACCGTGATGCACTGCGGTATTTTTAAAGGTGGGTTTATTACGAATGAAAAATCAGCCAACGTAATTCCGTCAACCTTTACGTGTTTAAATGGTTTCCATACAAGAAGCAACTAATGTACAAAAAATATGGATAAACAGTCATACCAGAAATACTTTTGATGTAATAAAGTCAAAGTTTGCATGAATATTGTTAATAATGTTTTTTTGATATTTTCTGTATTTACGCCAGCCAGCTGTTTGTTTTCTCGCTACTGCTAGGTCGGGCCATTTTATATTACCAACCTCTATTCTAACTCCCTTGTTAGCAAGAGTTACCGCGTGTCAGTGGTTCATCTAAAATAATTTTCCTTCCTTATTATCGATAAGCTTCAAAACTGACGAATTATTGAATTAACTAAACTCAAAAGAAAATGTCACAACACCAGATAATACAAAATATACCAAAATATTAGCATTACCTTTGTAAATTCTATATTAACGAAATTGTAGTTCGTACTGCCCTTCTTTGGCATTAATCGATGTTTTTTGTTATATTTGTTGGTAGAGCACAGTTGACATTGTTGTGTCTCATGGCATATTTGAAAGGAAAGACAAAGACAGTTTCTCAGGCAGAGCGCCAAACAACTCGCCATCGTAATTCCTGAGAAATTAAGAAAGCTTTGACCAAATAACGCTTGATCCATATCTATTTCAAGAGACAGTTCATCGGATAGGTAGCAGTAGGCAGTAAATGGGAAAACATAAAACAGGTGGATCAGCAAGAGAACCACGAACCTATAATTAATAACGATGAAAGGGAACTTTATATTAGTAAAACGAATGATACAATCTATATTATTAAAGTTGCAGCCACGGCAGTTGAAAAAAGAAAAATATTTTTCAAATTTTAAGGTTTGTTGGTTTCCAAACAAAATTTTAAGTTTTAGAACACATAAAAGTTCACGACATGCATTTTAATATAGACTATTTTAATTTAAGAGGCCATTCATGCGGTGAGTTAGCCTGTACATTTTCTTGTAAAATAAAGCTTACCTTGCCATTGTATTATGAAAACTTTATCCAGATCAGAAAGCTGTCGAATTTATCCGTTTGTTTTCACACTTCCACAACCAACGACGCGAGACTGAATGTCGGCACTTCTATAAGTAGGTACTAATTAAATGTTTTATTATTATTATTATTATAATTCTGGATTCTCATTCGTCCTCTAAAAAAGTTATGGCAAGGACAATAAAAGGATAATGTATGTTCCTTTACACAAAGCATTGTTTTGTTTAAATTAACATAATAAATTGGAAATAAAATTGAAAAACACTAAATTGCATATTATGTGCAACATATGCTAACATAAGGTAAAAATAGGTACGCAATGCGTACATGCGTCTACGTTTGGGATCATTGCTCTCACGTTTAAGGAAATTTCCTTAAAACAAGGAATTCTGCAGCATTTTAAAGAACAATCTAAGGAATTCCATGTTTTGAGGAATTTTTTAAGGAATTTTCGTACACGTTTTGTTGACCAGTAGATATGTAAATTTAGCTTCAAATTTAATTACATGTCAAGCAGACTGAGAAATAGGGATTATCTTTCCAGTCAACTGCCCGCGGTTACTATTTCAGCGGTACACGTACTAAAAGAAGAATACTACTTCATGTTAGGTCCCTATAATGATTTGCCCAAGAGGTACAGGTACTATACATGACCAAATGGGACAAACTAGAAATCTAAGGAATTTGGGGAAAACTAAGGAAATTTATGGGGAAAGCTAAGGATTTGAGAGGGGCGTACTAAATTACCATCGTGGCACAGATAAATAATAGTAAAACTGGAAACAATTTATATTGTTATTTACATTCGTTGGAAGTGATTGCTATAATGATTTCAGGTGAAGGAAAATCATTACTTTACACATGACTTGGTGGACTGGTGCAGATATATTAACCATTAAAAACTGAACAAACATACTTCTTGTGGTAAAACTATACACTGATTACTGCACGTATAGCCCATTGTTTATCTGATGCATTGACTGCATACATGGGCACGGTGCTGCACTTGGTCTTGGGTTATTAGACTACTTGCATTTTGGGTAAGAAATGCAGGAACATGTCAATCATAAAATTTAATATTATTTTGCTGTATGGTAGAGTGCAGTTATTATACCTATTAAACAGTTCTAATTCATTACTAGTGCTAAATGGCACAAAATAAACAATCATGAAAAGATTTTTCACTGGATAGTGATATTTAGTATTTACTGTTGCACAGGTATATTAGTGTCTCACTGTATATTGTGTCTAGCCATCTCAAATTTATTATTTTTATTAATTTATTTTTTATTTTTTAAATATGTAAGAATGCTAGAAATTGCCATTATTGTGTATTAAAAAATTGTCATTATTGTGTCTCAAGTATGCTGAATATGTGAGAATGCGAGAAATCGCCATTATTGTGTACTCTTGTCCCAGGACGCGCCCGCAAGGGTTTTACTACATCCCGGCATTCTTTGTCAGCGCCCGCAAGCAATCGTCTTCTATTAGATCTTTTTTAGTATCCGTGAGAGGTGGGACAAAATGAGAACTAGATTGTACTGCTATCATACGATCGGACATGCCTATATGATAAAATGCATCATAGAACTGCTAACCCCAAAACAACTAACCCTAAACCCCACCTAATGGTTTTCTAATACTAACCAGTGGCGGATATTCACGTTTTAAGGTGGTGGGGCAAAGCCTCCCAAAATGTCCGACAAGTTTGGTTGCTAAGTAACAAATTTTATTTGAAAATTTCCGACAAATTGACGAAAGGTGGGGGGGGGGGGGGGCGGCTGCCCCCCATCCCACCACAATTTCCGCCACTGATACTAACCTTAATACTAATACTAATAAAAGGATCAAAGAATGCCCGGGATGTAGTAAAACCCCACCAGCAAAGGAGTCACTATATATATATATTGTAAATAATAAACTTTATCATCAATTGAAATAAATTCTGGCACATCAGTTAATAGCAAAAAATATTTTTTAATAGCATTACTTATGCAAGTATAAAGGTTATTTCCAGCACATAAAATGGTATTTAAAAATTGTGAATCCCAAGTTGTAATATCTTTTACTTGAGTATATATTATTGCAGTCAGTGACATAGCTACCTTAGTTTGAGATGAGAGTTGATATCCTCTTTGGTTTTTGCAATGCTATTGTGGGCACCAATTTGAGCTCTGTATATTTGCTCAATCGTTAATACTCCCATTTCAAATGATTCGTGTTTATACAGTAGTTGTAGATTGCCTCAACGGCGAGTTATAGTTTGCCTCAACGGGCGAGTTGTAGTTTGCACCAGCACACAACATTGACCAAAAGAGTTGACAACAGAATTAACATATCTTTTAGTTTTGATAATTTATTTTATTCTATTTGTATTACCCCCCCCCTTAATGGTTTTCTAATACTAATTACCTTAATACTAATAAAAGGTTCATCCAGAAGACAATTGTTTGTAGGCACTGACAAAGAACGCCCGGATGTAGTAAAATAGCAAAGGAGTCACAATATTGTAAATAATAAACTTTATCATCAAATTATTGAAATAAATTCTGGCACATCAGTTAATCTGCACAAATTGTATCACTTGGATAAATTGTATCACTTGGATAAATTATATACACTTGGATAAATCATGCAGTAGGTCCTGGCCTATTAAAAATACACAGCGGTATAATAATAATATCAACATTGCCATTGTACTTAATGTACTGTATTCCAAAAATTAAATACCTTCGAGATGAGTTACAATATAGTGACTCTGCCTTTGCTTTTTGCAATGCTATTGTGAGCTCTGTATATTTGCTCAATCGTTCTCCCATTTCAAATGATTCATGTTTATACAGTAGCTGTGTAGTTGTAGATTGCCACCGACGGCCGACGGGCGAGTTATATTTTTTGCCTCAATGGTTAATCAGCGCGAACACAATGGCTCCTGTGAGAACAAAACTGTCACAAGTGAGAACAAAACTGTCACAAGTGATTAACTCACAAATATTTCCTGTAAGACTCCTAAAACAGAAAAAAATATGAATCAGATAAGATACAAGCCTGGCTTGTGGCTATATATATAAAAGGAAAGTGCTGCCTTTTACTCCAACAAAAATCGTAAATGTTCACACGAGAACTAATCAACAAATATCATGTCGATTAACATGACGTTAACACTCATAACTTGTCCCTTACCTTGATAAAATTTCGAAAATCAAAGCAAACAGTGGCCAAACAGTAGACAGAAAGATGGACGCTATAAAAGTTCGCTAGGTCATGTGATCCAGGTTGTTACGTCACAGTGTCCAAATAGTCCTTTAGTCCGCCGCCGATAACATAGCGTTTACGTTGCTAGCAACGTAGACGCAACTAGCAACGTAGACGCAAAAATGGACCGCCATACTGTCTGGAGATACATTTACATACAGTAGGCCAGCAATAAAATCGTAGTAAATTTTATTGTATCTCTGTCAACATGGATAACGGCCTCAAAAAATTCATTTTGTATAATGACTTGACATTTCTTCACATTTATTTAATTGCTATTTTACAAAACGAAAAAATTGGTATTGCATATGTTCATTAGAATTTAAAAAAATACAATATATTTTTAGAGGGATATTTCTATGTCAAGGTCACCTAGAAAATTTCATTTAACAGTCTTATATATACCTGTATATTGATATATAATTTACAATTTTCGTTAAACTTTCTTTAAGGTAAATATTGTAATTTTTCTTGCAATTTCTTTGATCTCCTGATGCATATATATTAATATTATTATATACCAATCATTATAGTATATTGTTTTCACACTCTCACAACTATATGCGACGCGAGACTGAATGTCGTCACTTAAGCAGGGTCTAATTAAAACGTTTTATTATTTCCTAGTTTTGGCTTGTCATTCGTCCTCTAAAAAATCAAGCTGTGAACAAAGCAATAAAAACATAATAATTGCCTTAATATCGTTGTTTCTTTTCTCAAAGCATTGTTTAAAATTGCTCCCACGTACTGTCTTGAAATATTAACATAGGCCACTAACAAAATTGCAGTAAAATTTGTTGTACCTCAGAACAAATTCATTTTGTAATGACTTGACATATCCTCAGGTTTATTTAATTGTTATTTATTAAGAAGACCGAATAATAAGTATTCCTATAATGCTGTTCATTCAAAGTTTAAACAATTACTATATTTTTAGAGAGACCTACGTCAAGGTCACCTAGAAAAATCATTTAAAAGTTCTATACTTGTATTTGTGAAGTTAAGGACATTGTTAATTTCAAACTGAATACAATTTACAATTTTCGGAAAACGTTCTTTCAAGTTTTAGGATATAGTAATTTTTTTCGTAAATGTTTCTTTGATCTCCTGATGTATATAATCTAGTGACTATTTAAATAACAGGTGTATTTCAACATTAGGAAAAATAATATATACTGTTTCCTCCCTATAAACATTTGAATTACAATTGAGATATGATTTAGCTAATTCGGAATGGGACGAATTCCCCGAGCGGAGGGTCTATAAATGATATATTATACCGAAACAATCTTGAATGCTGTCTTGAAACATCTAGAAACGTCTTGAAACGTCTTGAAACGTCTTGTTGTTCCTCCGTTGTTTACAGGCACATCTTGGTTTAGACCCGTGTTATTTGGTTTTTGCGCGTGGTATTTGCCGGTTTTCGCGCGTGATACTCGAGTCGAATACCCTCCATATTCACTATTATACTCCTCCAGAGAAGAATTCACTATTATATCCCGCCACAGCGGGGAATTCGAGTTCAAATTGACTGGTCACGTGGTACAAAGCTAGCTCTGATTGTACAATATATAGTTGAGGTATAATATTATAAAAATATATATTATATAATATTTACTGTTTCCTCCCTATAAATATTTGAATACAATTGAGATATGATTTAGCTAATTCAGAATGGGATAAAAAATGTTCAATATTCATTTGCTGTAATCAATAAAAGGAAGACATTATTTAGAATTGAAACCAAATCATATTTTAAAACATAATATATAGCGTATCATATAATCTTCAAAGTTGTATTGATTTGCCTTTTTCTAAGTGGCGGTTTAACTCTATCTAAACTGTTTTTTGTTAGTCCTGGGGGAGGGAAGGGAATCTTCCCGCGGGCATTTTCTCCCAAACTGTTTGACGTATGACAATGAAATTTTCACAGGTTGATTAAATGGTAACATTTTTGTTGTCATGGCAACACATTGTGACGTCATTATGATGTCGGATTTGGAGCAGTTCAAAAAAGTTTTTTTTAAAAATGGATTTTTTCTCACTGTTCTATTAACGTACATAAGTTATTATATCAATAAATAGATTTATCTTGATCGTTATGTTCTTATTTTATTGTTTCTATTATAATAAAAAAATTTTGTCGAAATTTCGTGTTAGTAGGTGTTCAGGAATACTTTGTAACTTTTTTATTCCTAATATTTTTTACCGTTTTTTCAGCGTTTTTTTCCTTTTTCTCCCAACTCACTTCGGGACCGCAGTAATTGGCGATTACTGTTGCGGCCACCCTGCCACATGTACTATACTTATAATATAACCTTAGCAAATAACTTATTCTTATATTCATCTTAATCACTACACATTCCAATATTTGTGGCGAAACGAAATTAATAAATAAATAAAGGTTTGTTTTTCGTTTCTGGGGGATAAAATACGCAAGAAAACAAAAAATCCTAAATGCGTTGGGATGGAAACTAAGTCACTAGGTAGTTAAAAATGATTATAAACAGATAAAAACAATAATTTGACTGTGAATCAGCCGGAAAAGGTTCTTCCAGTGTTCAAATAAATTGATTTTGCCTCCGAGGTAAATTGTTGGTTAATAATCAATTTGGCTTTAGACGTGGCAGATCAACAGATTTAGCCTCACAATTTACAGATGATGTTCTTAACAATATGGACGATGGACTTGTTAACGGTGTAGTGTATATAGATCTTAAGAAAGCCTTCGACACGGTGCACCATGTCATTATGTTACAGAAATTGAAGACCTTGGGATAAAGAGTACAAATCTCGCGTGGTTTAGCTCTTATCTTTCATACCGCAGACAATGCACCAATCACTATTGGTCAGACTACGAATCCCAGCACTGCCATTACTCATTTATTTTATTACAAGATGACACGACATGAGTAGCCTATTTTTCTTTATCAATTCTAGAGATGGAATGAAATGTATTACATGATGCGAATACGGGTTTAAATTTTATATAAGAGTAGAAAGAACTCATCGTACGGATTTAAATTTTAGGTAAACGCAGAAAGAACTAACACAAAAGCATAGCAATGTCACGAGAACTATAGTGCATAAAGTATTACAAATTGGTAGCGTGGCCGAGTGTTCTAAGGCGCTGGTTCGAATCTTACCGCTGCCATTCCTCATTTTATTTTATTGTTTTATGTTTTATGTTTTATTAAACTTTGCCAAATAATAATTACAGTACACAAAAAAACTAGGTAATAATAATTACATATAAATACATGGTGGCAGGGTGACCACAACAGCTTACGCCAATTACTGTGCACCCGAATACTAATAAAAGTTACATAGAATATAAAATCAGCAACAACAAGTTGGAAGACAGTTAAGATTACGTGCCGTGTTGCATTTAAGACAGATGGTTTTCCACGATCGTGGATCATCCTGATTATAGACACTATTAAGAGCGACATGGTAATATTCAAATAAGCGGATCTTAAAGATGTTCAACGTTAGTGTTTTAAGTCTCAAAGGGTCAGGCAATATGTTCCAAATTCTGGTAACTCTGACAACAAACGAACGTTGATAAGTAGTCGTTTTACATTTATGAGGGACAAAGCTAATTACTGTGGAATTTCTGGTCGATCTAGTTTGGCGTACTGGTATCTTCAACGCCGGTAAAAATGTGGATCTCGTATATACAAGGCCCTTGAAAGCCTTGAAAAAGAACAACAAGTCCAAATATTCATGCCAGTATGATACTGGGAGGAGATTCAATGACTTTAGTCTATCTTTGTAGGAAATATCACATCGAAAAGGTAGATTAAGGATAAATTTCGATGCACGCCTCTGGACACTCTCCACACGTTTTAGCAGCTCAATTGACTGTGGTGCCCAAATAGGGGTAGCGTAGCCAAGATGTGGTCTAACTAGAGCCAGATATAAAGTGCGGCGCGTCGTAGGGCTTTTAATATCTCTAGAAGATCTATAGACAAAGCCAAGAAGCTTATTCGCTTTATTCGATATTACCGTAAATTATTTTTCTTAATTAATTCTAGAGATGGAATGAAATGGATTACATGATGCGAATCCGGGTTTAAATTTTATATAAGCGTAGAAAGAATTCACCGTGTACCAAATACTTGATGGGAATACGGATTTAAATTTTAGGTAAACGCAGAAAGAACTAACACTAAAGCATACCAATGTCACGAGAACTATAGTGGATAACGTATTACAAATTGGAAGCGTGGCCGAGTGGCTGGTTTGAGGTGTGGGGGTGGGAGAAGTGGTAGAAAAGGCGAGCGAGGGGATTATTGCGGATACGTATTTCTAGTTGGCATTATTTTAGCATTGTAACCAATAAGTCATTGGATTGTGACCAATCCCAAAACAACAAAGGTCCTTACCCCCGGCCGTATTTTCGCCACCATATTGGGTCCTAAATTAATATACTAACGAGAGAAACTATGAATGTGGGACTAGTAATTGACTGTTACACGCATGCGCTTACAATCATACATAACGTATTACTTAAGAAATAAAAAAACGTGTCGCGTGTGATATCGATATCGAGTCATGGCACGAGAGATGCGTGTAAAACACGAGGCGATAGCCGAGTGTTTTACTAGCTTCTCGAGTGCCATTACAACTCGATAATCACAATAGACGAAGTTTTTTATTTCTTTTATAAAAGAACACCATTAAATTAACAATAAAACCATGGAAAATGTAGATTTACCTGTTATAAGATATACAGACATATCTGTATATAAGATACACAGACATATCGAGACTTCTGAATTCGCAGTACGTATCTCGCACGTATGAACTAGTACACAACGTAGCCTTCGTTCTGCCATCTGAGTTCTAGTAGCTCAATGGTTAGAGCGTCTAACCGGAGATCATGAAGGTTGCGGGTTCGATTCCCGTCTGGGGCTCTGAGTTTGCGTTAAAAAGCTTGAGTAGCAAACAGTTTACCATGTAATATAACTAAGCTGCAAGTCACATTTAATATACATTGTAAAATGTATGCAAGAATTAAAAAATCCTAAAGTGGCAGGTTTCTATTATATAAACAGATACACAAATGCTATTTCCCATTGTTCTATAAAATAGCAAGTGTTTTACAACAGAGGCAATCAAATACAAAATAAAAATTACTTCATTTGTGTCTTGTGCTCTGAGTAAAAATGAAGCTCGACCTACTGTATCAAAGCCTGCATAAGTCACGTGTTATTTTATAAATAATAAAAATAATCTTTATTGAGGATGCCAACATCACCATAAAGTGTTTTACAGAGGGGTCCTCGGACAACAAATTAAAATATATTAAAAATAACTGGATCTATATGTGGATTACAGTTCAAGAATTAAAACTAATTAATAATACAAACAATTAATCATGAATTACTACATCACTAAACAAAAGTTATTTACACTAATAAAGCAAGAATTCTAAATAAAATATCATAAGCAACTAGGCATAAATTGTAAAGAGAGTTTAAAAACTAGCGTTTGAGAGACCATGTTAGGGGATGCGGATTTTCGCAAAGAAAAATTGGTTCCATATATTAACAGCGATGTTTAAAGTAGTCCAATGACCCCATTTTTTCCTAGCGAGATATTTGCGGATGTGAACACTACAACACGAGATATTTAACACGAGATATTTAACACGAGATATTCGCGGATATAAACGATCTGCCTGGTTACTCAGCTAAGCGTACTTTTTTATTTTTGATTCGGAATCCAAAATCAAAGCGAAGCGAAAGCTCAACGATTTATTCGATTAGTATTTGTCATTTTCATGTTGGTGGGTTGTTTTTGGACGAGTTATAAGTAAAGCGTAATGACAATTTAATGTCTAATCGTGTTGGGAAACGAGAAGGAGCGGCAAGGCCACGATTGCCGTATGCAAAATAATATTTTGGGCTCAACCTCGTCCCCAGGGCCTTCGCGGTGCGAGGCAAGATGGCGGGCGAGGCGAGCGAAGGCCCTGGCGACGAGGTTGACTTTGCGCTCGCATTTTGAGTTTTCCTAAGTAACCAGGCCTTATTCAAAATGGCAGCCGATATTGGGGTTAAGCTTAGAAACGTCGTTAGGCGGCGGGTTAGGGTTAGGATCTTTATTGTTTTGGGGTTAGTGGTTATTTACATGGTTGAGTGACAAGATTCTGACGATTATATACTTGCGGCCATTTTGAATAAAGCCTGGTTACACAGGAAATTTCAAAACAACGAGCCCAAAATATTATTCTGCTTGCCGTATACTATCTTGCACAAAAAATCAACAAGTACGCTTAGCTGAGTAACCAGGCAAATCGTGACATAGCCCCTTTAACAATTTTCACATCCTCCATATTTAACTTACTTCTTGAAATATTTAGATAATCAAATATTTAGATAATCAAATATTTAGATATTTAGATAATCAAATATTTAGATATTTAGATAATCAAATATTTAGATAATCAAATATTTAGATATTTAGATATTCAAATATTTAGATATTTAGATAATCAAATATTTAGATATTTAGATAATCAAATATTTAGATATTTAGATATTCAAATATTTAGATATTCAAATATTTAGATAATCAAATATTTAGATATTTAGATAATCAAATATTTAGATATTCAAATATTTAGATAATCAAATATCTAGATATTTAGATAATCAAATATTTAGATATTTAGATATTCAAATGAGCTAGATAATCTATGATGCAGCAAGTTGTACACAACATTGGAAAATTCTGTATATCTTAAAGATTATTGAACGAAATCACTTGAAACTTATCTTTAATGTTTTGTTTCTTGAGCTGTAGCAATTACAAAGTTTTGAGTGATTTCTTTTAATAATATTGGAAAGATATACATGATTGTTGTGTACAACTTGCTATATCATAGATCAGCTCATTTAAATATCACGTCACATAAGTCTAAATATCTCAAGAATTGAGTGAAATATCGAAGAGCTGTAAGTTGCTATTCTTCATTGTTTGAAGAGTTTTTTCAATTTACTTAATTTTCGATTCATTTGTACTTTAATATCTAATGCCGTTCTAACAGCTCTCCATAACCACACAGTAAATAATTATATGAGTCCTATATGTTAACAAGTATTTAGGAAAATAAATATGAATTGAATATCTATTTTTGTTCTTCCCTCTCTAAGAAACCTTCCATTGAAATCAAAGATAAAATGCTTTTCTTTGCTTACAGATACATTTTTGTTTTAACAGCAACATATATACCTGTATTTCATTCACCAGAATGAGATTACAATTGTCATGCATTATAACATAGCTCCTAAATAATAAATCAATCTAAATTCAATATCTATTTTTCCTCATGCCTGTTCTCTGTAAGAAAGCACTCAGATTTTCCATTCAGATTTAACAACATATATTTTATTTTCTCTTTTGATTTTTATTCGCAATTTTTTATTCCCAATGACCGAAATATCAACTTTAACGTGAAAATCGGCATGAACTCATACCAGATCCCGTTTATACGAGTCATTTCATCGAATTCCAAGTGTTTCAATTCAAAAATTTCACATTAAATTCCAGATTAAAAAGTACCCCGATTCGTCGCAAAACTATTTGGGTTCAATTCGTCATATTGTTGAGACCTCGTCAGATGAAAAGTATCTTGATCTGCAATCAACTTACTTTCGTAATTGGATTATTTTTGTAGTTTACACAAGAATGATGAAACAGAAACAACGAATCCCGATACTTTTGAATCTAAAGTAAATATTTTGAATCCGAGCACTAGCGAATCCTAAGAAATGACTCGTATCTGGGATGAATCAGTATATTTTTAACAGTGGCGTGAGGAAGGTGGTTTAAGTTGGGGGGGGGGGCGAGATCATTGGATATAGGAAAAGTGGTTCACTTCGGAGATGTGATTCGCGGCGAAAGAATGAATATTAAAGAAGGGTCCGGGAGGATATTCCCCCGGGAAATTTTGGAATCTAGCACCTCTGAAACGCGATTTCCCGCATTCTGAGCCAACGTTTACAACTAATTTTGCCGTAAGCGCGGCTCAAATTTTACGTATTTATATTTAGTTCCAAATCATCTTCAGTAGTACAACTGCAGCATGGCATAGGTTAGGATTAGAAGTTATTTTGTTCAAAATCATTGTAAAGAAACATAAGATCATATTAATCTAAATTCTGAAAGGTTACTCAAAGACACCGGAAAAGGACCTTCTTAAGCCGCGAATTCCTTCACTATCTTGTGAAGATAGAGAGTATCACATCCACTCTGGTAGACATTAAGTAGGAGAACGTTGATACGACTTCACTCTTAGAAGCACCGAAAATGTTCGCTCAGCAGTCGCAGATGTGGCTGGCACGGTAAGGTATAGCTTTAAGAGCTTATCGATCTCTGAAAACAGCTTCCTGTTGTTTTGTATTTTCTGCCATGATGCAGGTACACAGCGTTTCAAGCTTTGTTACTGTTTTCAGAGAAAATGAAGCAAAATCACTTTTCAAAGGTTACCATGTTGGTTTTTAAGGGGAGCCGAAGGATATTCCGGCCCTCCTAAGTAAAATGGGCACGCCTCCCCCCCCCCCCGCTTCCTACGCCACTTTATTTTAATCACCCTCTTAACAGCATTTATCACCCTAGGTAACCATAAATATCCTTGCATTCATCTCTTAAACTCACTTCATCTGAGTATTTCTTAGTGTAAATGCTACATGAATCTGAACATTTTTATCAATATGATTCCTAAAAAAATCCGAAATATTTCGGTTTGTTTGATATGTAAATGAGATGGTCTCTGACGTCAGGTTTTAAAATGAAAACCTGACTGATGTCGTTAAATCTTTCCTGTCTGGCCCAGTCAAAATCGGTCGTATACTAGATCGATGAAGTCGTGAATCCGATCGAAAAAGACATCCAAAACAAGGTTAAATTATGCAAAGGTAAACCTAGTGAATTATCGAAGGTACTCCTACATCTAGAGGGCCGGCGAGGTAGCTGATGAGTTCAATGAATATTTTACCAGGACAAGATTAGCCTTCCACTTCAATGTAGTTATGACATCTACTACTATTCCTTCTGATTCGTCAAATTTAGAACAATTTTATTCTAAACCCATAACTAAAACAGATCTTGAATGTGCATTCTGAAAATGCCTGGAAATAAATCTCCTGGTGCCGAGAAGATTCCAATAACATTTTTTTAAAGATTGCTTTTGTCTAATATTTCAACTCCACTGACAAATATCATCAACGGCAATCTTTTGAAACATTTACATTCCTGCAGATAACTGGAAGCTAGCTGAAGTTATTCCTCACCTTGTGATCATGTGATCATGAACTAGCAAATAACAATCGCCCTATATCCCTGATACAATCAACTGCCAAAGCATGTGAGAGAATAGCCTCAGAACAGTTCACGAACCATTTGACAGAAAATGATCTACTCACCAGATACCAATTAAGTGGGAACAAATACAATCATTCTACGGAAACTCTGAATATACTTGTCAATGATTTTATTCTTAAAGCAATGGATTGTAAACAAATCACAATTCTCGTACTGTTGGACTAAAGCAAGGCATTCGACAGTATAAATCATAATATACAATCAAAACTGGAAAAGATTGGTGCAGCAACTTCAGCAGTCAGATGGTTTAGGAGTTATTTGACGCATTGGCTCAACTCTCTCTGATAGTTTATCCATAAATCATGGTGTTCCCCAAGGATCAATTTTGATTCAAATTATATATTAACGACCGATCACCTGCAGCTTGCAACTATTGCGATACGGAGTGTTACGTAGATGATTCAAAACTATTTCTTTCATTTTCTCTAAATGAGTTGGACAATGCAGTAATTAGAGTAAATCAAGATCTTCAATCTATGTTTGAATGTGTTGCTCCAATTACCTGTTAATAAATCCACGTAAAAGAAAGATCATGTTGTTGAGTATACCCCAGCTGTTATCACGATTAACCCATGATGTAACATTCACCTTGATGGATAAAGAGCTAAAACCTACCATTAACGCAAAAGATCTCGGCATTACATGGGATATACGCATGACTCATGACAATCGCGTGACAACTGTGGTATCGTCTTGTATGAATTCATTGTTATAAATTAACAGAATACATCATTTGTTTAACCGTGAAATATTAGTTAAAGTGCTTATGAAACGAAATTTCCGATTTTCAGTTTTTAACGTAATCCGTTTGTACACGCTTTACTTATCATTTTGAGCTATCATGCATAAAATTTGGTGAACGCGAACCTATTCAAAATTGCACTTAAAATCGGCATTTTTGCCACTTTCGATGCGAATTTGACTTGCGCGCGTGACGTCATAGAAAGGATCGAAGCTTGATTTCACAGTGATCAACAATATGGCGAGTACGCACAACCTAGCTAGTTGTTCAAATAGACCTCGTGGAGGACAATACTGTGTTGTCGGATGGCCAAACGGGAAAAGCTGTACAAACAGTCAACATGTAGGGCGTATCGATGCATCGTTTCCCAATGAAAGATAAAGAAAGGCTCGATAAATGGATAGCATTTGTACGCAGACATCGACCAAACTATTGTCCCCAGCAATTTTCTGTGCTGTGTTCGATGCACTTTGACTAAGCTTCATTTACATTGAACACAGAGATTGCCAAATCGCTGAATATGCGAAGAAAGCTACGTCTTGATGCTGTGCCAACGGTAGATTCTATCTAAAATACATCACAAGGAGCTGGAGAGATTAGTGATCGAGAACGAAGGATGGTATGCGTTATTTACATATTTGTATGAACAATATATACAGCACTGTTGTATTAAAACTGCATGCAGTTAATTTTATATCTCTGTAAACGTCACGTTGTTTTATTTCATTAACTTCAACAGATATTGCGTGAAGTGCATCTGATTGAAGACGATGTTGTTCCTGAGATTGAATTGGATAGTACTATAGATATGTGTGAAGAGATTACTGGTACTACTGAGCATGGTCATGGGGAACCTGAGATCTGTTCGAAATGTGACAACCTTGCGAGGAAAGTTATCCAATTGCTAAAGAAAGTCAGTTGGCTCAAAAGATCGAAACAAAAGCTACATGAAAGCCTAAATGAGGTGATTAATATTTATTTATATCCTGTCAAAGAAACCTCTGCCTGGGTGACCATTGAATGTGCATATTCTGACATTGTATGTGTATAGTAAGAAGTATGCTATTTGTCCTGATTACTAGTAATGACTGGTTGACTAGATATATTGCAGGACTTTGTAAGTATCCAACATTTTTTGGCAAATCTTGAAATTTGTATATTATATACTGTACATGTAGGAAAATGAGACCTTGTCTGATGCCGGAAGTCACGATAATCGAGCAAGCATTGACCCAAATGTTGATCTTGATATGGCCAACATACAGGATATTGTTGGTGATGGTGAGGATTATACCGATATGGACTGGCAATCTGCAGAAGAAATGTCTCAACCAGAAGAGGAAGATGAATTTGAGTCACGGAACAGCGTCAAGTGAGTTTAATAATGGAATTGATTTGTAGAACCATCTGTATACATACATATAAACATCAACTGTTACATGGCCATAACAGGGGGTGGGGCCGGTCCCCCAATAATTTTCTCTGGCGATTTCTTGCCAGTTTACAGTAGATGTGTTAAAACTTGGTGGAAATTACTCTCAGAAGTAAGGAAATCCTATTTCAGAGATCCTAATTTCAACAATTTTCTGTGTGGGCATGCCCCACAACCCAATTGACTTTCTCTTGTTAGAAAAAACAATCTGAAAGTGCTCCATCTCTGGGTGCAACAAGAGTGTGGTCATATTCCCCACCCTGGTGAAAAATGTTTGACTAGAAAAGATAATTTTCTGAGTGATGATCACATAAAGCGTGAAAATCAGATTCGTGTCTAAGATATTCAAGCCTTAGTTATATATTAAGATACTGTATAATGTATATATACACAAAATACAATTTATATTCAATTCAATGTAAATATTTCTTTTTAGCCTGGAGCCTGGTACCCTGCAATGTGATGAGCCAAAATTTATTGTTTTTTATGGCATGCTCATGTCAGTGTTTAGCATGTTTTGCTTCAACTGCAAGACTCCAAGTCCCAGAGTTGTAGTCAAGAGGAATGGCTCAATGGCCATGGTCACTCAGTTTTGTTCTGCTTGTGGACCAAAAAGAACCTTCCAATGGAACAGCCAGCCATATATTTTTGGAAGGTATCCAGCTAGGAATTTGATGATAAGTTTTGCTATTCTTATGTCTGGTGTGAGCATAAGCAAGGTTATGCTGCTGTTCAAGCATTTGGGCCTGAGGACAATTTCCATTAGAACATATTTCCTACATCAGAAACTGTTTCTTTTCCCTTCTGTGATACTGCACTGGGAGAAGTATCGAAATGCCCTTATCGACAAGGTCAAGAAAATAAAGAATGCCACTTGGTCAGGGGATGGTCGATTTGACTCTATGGGGCACAGTGCCAAATATGGTGCTTATTCCATGTTCTGTAACAGTGTTTCCAAAATTGTTCATTTCGAAATCAGACAGGTTATGAATGAGACAGCCTAAATTAACTAATTATCATGTAAACTTAACTCTATGAATAAAATAGAGAGGATTCACACAACTTTATTAAAAATTATAGGAAAGGCCACATCCTAGCACTGCTGCTGAAAACAGTTGCCTGGCATTGGCTAGAATATAATGCTACTGTAGGTGTGCCCTTAGTCCCTCACCCTTTAGATCTCCATTGATTCATATTTATTGAGAATAATAGTGATTACAGTAATATATACTGTAATTATATATATTCTCTTTATTCTTTTCACATTGCATAGTCCAACCAGTCTGGAAACAGCAATGCGATGGAACTGGATGGAGCTCAAAGAAGCTTTAAGTTTCTAAAGGATGCTGGACTACAGATTCCGATCTTTGTCAGTGATCGTCACTATGGGATTGCAAAGTGGTTACGGAATGATGAGAAGGGAACACAACATTTTTACGATCTGTGGCATGTTTGTAAAGGACTTTGCAAGAAGATCTTAAAATTGAGTAAAGAAAAAGGATGCGAGATATTGGTGTACTGGATTAAAGGAATTCGGGATCATTTGTACTGGAGCGCAATGTCTACAAAGATGGGATACGGGGAGTTGATTGTGGCAAAGTGGAAGTCCATAGTTAGGCATGTTACAAACAAACATGCAAACCACCCGGATGAGCTGTTCCAAAAATGTGCTCATGAGGAGCTTGATGAACGTCTGTGGCTCCAAGTTGGTATGTCGGATTGGGGAACATATCTAAGACTACAGTACATGTAGTGATCTGCAGCAAATTGAGCTAAAGAGCAACAGGGTGTGAGCACCCTAGAATTTGAGATTTCTCCTTATGGTTGTTTTAAGATCACTAGAATTGCCCCTCTTTGGGCCTTTGATAGGGGGGTATGGCCCCCTATTTTAACTGTTTGAAAAACTTGTTCGAATTTTATAGAAAAAATGTTGCAACTTTTGCCAACTTTCTTTCATCTTTATTTCTTTTTTGTTCACTGGAAAATTCAAGTTGAAACTGCTGAATTGAGGCAAATAGATTCCTGCTATCTCTTATTTTTATCTTATCCTATATTTCAAGATAACTTCTAAGTACAAATTAAGTTCTTGAGAATAGAAAGTTGTGCATTTGTTTAATCTGTCTCTTCCAATTAGGAACTAAATCATATCAGAGGCTTTCTTCTATTCTATTGAAAAATAGAACCCTCAATGATGTTGCAAAGCTGTCCTCAGAAGCACAAACCAGTTGTCTTGAGGGTTTCCATTCGACATTGAATGGCTGGCACCCAAAGATGACCCATTTATCCTGGCTTGGGACACATTGCAGGTAACAAAGACTATTGAACATCTTTGCTGTACTCTTGGCTTCAAATCCTGTTTTCTGTGATACTGCATGGTGTTTCACTTACACTATTGCTCCAAGAGCTTGAATTGAATCAATAAAGCATGTTGGGATTGTTTGAAAGGATCAATCAACAAGTATTGATGTCCTTCCAAACAACGCTTGGCCCCAGTACCTGCTTGATTGGGAAATGGCTAATTTATAAATACATATTACAGTATTTACATATGCCCGTTTCATTTTATTTAGGCACATGCTAGCAGTACTTCATTTTAATGAAAATCTCAACCGTGAAGCAAAAACCACAAAGAACGGGACACAATATTACAGCGTCACATACCCAAAATTTAAATTAGGGGAAGAAGTTGTTAGAAATGTTTCATGTGCTCCTTCATATAGTAAGTAATTCAGAAAGTGCAGTGATACTGGACAAACCTACTATTTGTTAAATTTTCTGTTGCAATACATGAGTAATAATAATAATGATGATAATAATGATGATCATAATGATGATAATGATAATAATAATAATGTTTAATCAGGAAACTCTCATTAACATGATTTTCAATATGGACCTGAAAATCAGCATTTTGCTAGAGTATGAACCCTCTCTAAGGCAAACCGGTTAGGGACCCACTTTGGTGTTTTCCTTAAAATGGAAATTTAAATATTTCTTTCCAGACTATGTAAAAGAAATCAAACATGTATTGATGAAAAGTTCCCAACACAGCTTTAAAAAAGTCATGGAGAAGTACCAGGAGAATATTCCAGAGCCCTTGAACAGGATTTTCCCAGATCGGCTGTCTAGAAGCGAGGCAATCAAACACCAGTTGCAAAGAAAACAGCTTCTTTCTACTCAATTGTTTCCTTCATGTAAGATCTGGTGCAGTATATATATTTTACTATAACTACTACTGAAAGTATAATAATAGCATAAACACTTGGTAGTTGAGAATGCCATTTAAGAGTTTTCTCTCATATAATTGCAGATCAAGAGCAATATAATATGCAAAGCCAAGCTTTGGCTCTGGAACAGGAAGCTGCCTCGACTGTGGCATCACAGCCAAAACAAATTCGATGTTGCCGAAAATGTGGGCAGCCCATGAAAGGACATCCAAGAAATCAGTGTTCACAGAATACTACTAATGAAGATTCAACTCAGAGTCAGCTTTGACTAAACGTTTTTGAGAAAATAAAGAACGAAAAGTTGTTCCTCAACTACAGAGTATTGACAATCTAGTATTTATGCTGGTATTCACATATTTCAAAATTTAAGTCATTTCAAACATTCAATATTCTTGGGAATGTCCCTAGTACCCAAGACTATAATTAATAAAATATCTTGACTAGTTCCTTTTCTGTGCAGATATGTAACCAGTGTGCTCTACTGGTTTCCCCAATGGGAATCTTTTTCTGATGTCTGTATAGATACATGCAGGCAAAGGCCTAGAGTTTTCCCAACCCAGACATCCACACATCCATCTAATGATCCATCGGTAGGCAACTGCTCTCAAGTACCTATAAAAAATGTATGCTTTAGATGCTGGATAATTTGGGAAATAAATTTAATCACAATGATATATTGCACCAGAAAGTATTTCATAAATATAGAACTGCAAATAATAGATCATGCATTGGTATGCTACATTGCAGTCACAATTATTTATAGAACAACCACAGATTTGCTGGACAACAACGATGCAAACAACCTAGACTTTGGAATAAAAGACTACACAAATTTTATTCACTTACTCGTTTTCATGGTGTCCAGTGCGGCTCCTGTACGACCTTCCATCAGGGGCGAAACTAGCCCTTTTTCGTTGCGGGGGTGTACGGTAAAATTGCCCTGCTAAAATGTTTTGTGCCCTGCAGTCACCGCGTTTTTAGGGGGGTGCGGGGGTCCTCCCCCGGAAAATTTTGAAATCTAGAAGCTCAGAAAGACAATTTGCAGCAATTTGAGCAAACGTTTTCATCTAATTCTACAGCGAGCATATTTCAAATGAATCCAAGCTTTTAATACCTGCAGCTGCCTCTTACCAAGTGCCGCCATTTTTTGCGCCCAGTACTGAGAGAAGGGTCTGGGAACCAATCTAACACTCGCGTGGCCAATCTCATTCCCAGAGCCTGCGCAGACTCTGGGAATGAAATTGTCACGTGGCAAGGGTTTAGGGGTTGGCTAACACCTCAGGCAACGCCCGTTTGTAAAATCTCGTGTAGATGAAGCCCATAGGTAGATTACCTTAAGAGCTTCTCTCCTAGCCTCCGACTGCACTGCCCTGCAAGATCTCGGATTGTCCATTTGCCCTGCCAATTGCGGTTTTTAGTATTTTTGGGTTTCGAGTTTCGCCCCTGCCTTCCATCTTTGTTTTTCAAAAGTGGACCAACATTTTTCAGCACCGTTGGGTGAGTCATAGCGATATAATCTTCGTGCTGAGTCACACAGCTTATTTTTTCGATGCTAAAATCAAACATCAGTTGATGTAGGGCAGGTCCGACCTCTCTGCAACATCTATATTCTATAGCGTCAACGAGCAGCTCCTTTCGACACAAGTTACACGTGCACCTATACAAAATGTATAAGACAATACATAGATTTGACAGTGCTTTAAACGACAATTTCGTCCTTGCAGTCAACGAACCATACCGCATTAAAACTTACCAATGATCCAATGTCACAAGTCCCTCGAATCTCGCTTCCAATGTCTTTGGATCAATGCCATCTTCGTCGTCTTGAACAGACATATCAATCTCTTGGTCGGGGTTTGCCAATGGCTCGTTCTCGTACGGATTTATTACTGAATTGATAACTAGTACGTCATCATCGCCGGAATCGGTATGCAAACTTTCATTTGACGAATCAGAATTGTCGCCATCAAGACTGTGATCGCTTTCACTGTCCGATAAACTCATCTTTATTCATGAATTTGTGCAATAAACAACAAGCGAAGCTTCGCTATAATCTCAACTTCCTTCCTTTCTATTACGTCACGCGGGTATCCTATTTCCGGGTTAAAAATTCGCACGTATAACCCAACTTTAACGGCAAAATTAGTTGTGTTCCCATTCTTCAATTTCGCCAAACAATATACCAAATTAATCAGGAAAGATTGAACTGTTCAAATATGAAATAAAAAGCGAACCCAAAATTTCGTTTCATAAGCACTTTAAGATTATTAATAGTTTAGTTTTCAGTAAACTTTATTATTGTTCTTCAGTTTGGGCCTCAGTGTGTTCAAAATTTTACTGCACGCATCGTTACCGGAACACGCAAGTATGATCACATTACTCCACATTTGAAATAATTGAAGTGGCTACCGGTGTTGAAGGAGCTTTATTTACGTGATACCGCGTTATGGCATTTGAATGTATAAACAACATTGCCCCTATTTACTTAAGTGAATGCAGTTCTGTAGAAGAGGATTTCTAAGTGGGCGTACTACAAGACAATCCAATGACATTCACATCCCAAAATGTAGAACCGCTACGGGTCAAAAGTCATTTGTTTATAGGGCATCAATTATATGGAACTTCCTTTGTCCTTCACTTCAACAAATTAAGTTCTGCACTGGAGATTTTAAACACTGCTTTAAGTAACAACCACTTGAAAGATTCTTAGACACAAACTAATCTTAAGTACACTATAGTTTTAGACATAAATCTAAATTCAAATATATACTTGAAATTTCGTTTCTGTAAATTAATGTAATTATTTTAATTTTATTCACCACATTTGTAAATTAGTTATGAAAAACCCTTTGGGATGACTAATAAAATTGTATGTATGTATTATGCCTTTTCTTCGTATTTTATGCTGGGTTATAATTAATTAAGCAAGAATTATAATTAATTAAGCAAGAAGATTTTATTTTATTTTGACAACCTGAATTTAAATATATACAAACTAAGGGTAGCGCAGAATTTGTTTTCCAAATTCATACCTTGCTACGTCACTGCTCTTTTTCATCAGCATTGACATTAAATATATTACTGTTATATGGTAACATGTTTCCAATTAATGAAAGTATGTACAAGCTAGTGTAATATCACTTTTCCTAGGTTTTACTGTGATATATTTTTAAGTACATTTTTAAGTGCATACATTTGAAATTACTATACTTGAAAGATTTATGATCTCCCATGAATACTAATAAATATTGAATAATACAATGAATTACGAATGCCAACATTAATGCCAAAGTCAAACAGGAGAAATGTCTAACAGCATGTTGCAGGTACTTCATGAACATCTCCTTTCACTCCAGATCTAAATTCATTCCACGATATTACGTTTGCATTCTGGGTTTCTAAGCAGGTTTTCGACATCTCCAAAATCTCTGTTAAAGAAAGGACTTTATCGAAGATATTAACGTCAGCCATTTCTCCCTCGAACGCCTGATTTACATCAAAGTCACCTCCAGGGCTATCTTGGTCTTGCCCCAGGACCCATATCTCTCCACCCGGGATAGTTATTCCTATGGCAACATTTCCTTCGTCCACAATACTTCCATTTCTGTAAATCGCGTATGCTCCATCTTCAGATTTCCACGTAGCGCAAAGATGTTGCCAATTTCCATCATTAACTTGCACATTCTGACGGCTATAAAAAGCAAAGTTTACTTCAAATAGCTTTTCAATATTGACACATAGCAAAATTAGAAATAAATTTAGAAAAAATGCAACTTTTATAAACTGAAAAGTGTATATGAGCGTCTGTATAAGAGTCGAGGATTGAGAATCTATGTTGGAACATTAAGGACTAACAGGTTTTCTCCATATCAAAATATAGATGAAGTAAAATGAAATGATTGAATGATCTGAGATGCTTGTTGGTATTGACAAGCTGTTTAGCCTATGCACAATGTGTTTCATAATTGAGTCGTGCGACGTAAAAACGAAAATACATAAATTTACATAAATTTTTGAAGCCTTCATAGCGCAGTGCTTAGTTATTTTACTTAAAAATAGATTACCCATTAATTTGCCAATAGAATATTTACAGTGGACACTACATGTATCTATGAGAGCCTTGTGTTATTCTGAATTTCATTGTTTCATAATTATACAAATTAAATGACTAAATAGCCCAAAGTGTTTTTTTGGGTGCAATATACCTACTGAACAGAACAGTGGGGAATTAAAGTGTTTATGTAGTGAAAATTCCAGTTCGAAATAAACACTACTTGAAAGAACTATATAAATTATAAATATTGGCATTTACAACTCTTCCATATCTCACTTTGTTCTTGAGATATTTAAGATTTGTTTGATATGTAAATGATCCTCACTGTGATCATGTCACACTGTATAATAACTTTTACTGAAAAAGCATGTATATATATTATATATATATATTTATACTGTATATATATATATATCTTAAATCTTTGGGATTATTAAATCAAAGCACTCAAAACATAACTTCGTACGTTTAGTATCATGGGAAACACACTTTCATAATTTTAATTTGTTACATAATCCCAAGGCTTCTTCAATAAGTCATTATTCAGCGTGATATCAAAATGAGGACATTTATATATCAAACAAATCTTAATATCGAAAGATCGATCTAAGTGAGATATGGAAGAGTTGTAAACGCCATCTTTATAATTTCTATAGTTCTTTCAAGTAAGAGAGTTTATTTCAAACTGAATTTTTCACTTATAAGTATCGGTCACTTATAAGAAAGAATTAACTTGTCACATACACCTGCGTAATCCACCAATTGTTTATGATTTAAATAATTAACTCATAGTCAGTATTATGTAAGCTATGGAACCTCATGACGCTCACAATATCCAAAAATGTTAAAATATCTGCAATAATGCACAATCCCATGTGGATGACCAATGGTGCATGCACTGATAACCTCTATTGCTATCATAATATTAATTAACACACGATGCCATATTTATTTCAATGGTAATTAACACAATAGCCCTATGCAACAGAGCACAACATTATGTACTATCTAAATGATATCAGTACTTAATGTTTAACCCATTCAGGATAACATGCCCAATGTGCCTGCTTGCAATTGTCGCCAGTGAGCTGACAGCACATGTTCAATGCCTAATATTTCCCTCTAACACAGTGAGACTGCATCAACCTACCCAATGATAAAATACCGCAAAATCCCGCTTATAAGCCCCCTAGTTATTGGCCCTGGCATGTTTGTCAACAGAGAATATATTACCTTCCAATAATTATATACAGTAATTAATCCCCACGGATATAAGCCCAGCCCACATGTTAAGAAATTTCCTCGCCTATCAATTTTACATATGGACTTATATACGTATTCCATATAAGGTCATATCGGACGGGACTGGGAAGAGCAAATACGTTGCCCTAACGAGCATATACGTTGCCCTGACGAGCAAATACGTTGCCCAAACCAGAAAATACATTGCCCTCGTACCTAACACGTTACGATATGTTCGATTTATATCCGCTCTTTTTAAGAATACTACGTTCGCTAGCCGGATAAGATGTACGCATATTGTAAACAGATAATTTACCTTTATTTTAATATATATTGTAGCTTTGCGAGTTGATTATTTCTCAAGAAAACGTTCGTCGAAGACAGCCGAAAGTTCGTTTACAAGATGGTTTCCGTAATACGAAAATTACATTTTTGGGCATGATCGATTATCCGCTTTCAAAGAGAACTAAGTTAGTTGCCAGGATAAGCTGTATGTATATTGTAAATAAATCATTTAACTTTAAAAGAATATATTCTATAGCTTTGTTTGGAGGGTTAGGACCTTTGTTGTTTTGGGGTCGGTTACAATCCAATTAACTTGGAGGCTGGTACAATTTGTTATTATTTGCTCGTCAGGGCAATGTATTTGCTCTTCCCAGTCCCGTCCGATATGACCTTATATGGAATACGTACTATAAGTACCTATCAAATTTTACCACAAATAAGAAATATAATCGCTTTGGTTAATTGTCAAGAACTGCAGTCGATATCTACTTGTTTGTCCATGATATTTGTACGAGATAATCATGGATGTATTATGAATTAGTTGCTTTTAGGATGAATGCTTTACATGACCAAGTCTGCAGAGCGTTGCATATTTTTCATTCATTATTACATCAACAGAGTAAACAAAGACAAATGACCTAAATTATCATACATTATCATATCAAAACACCAAGAAATTCCGGGTGTCATGTGACCAGCCAATCCCAGGGCCATTTTCGCCGACCTTCCACCGTGGAGGCAAAATGCCCTGGGGACGAGGTTGTGCACGAGCACTGCACCAGCATCGCAGGGTTGCAGGTTCAATTCCAGCCGGAAGGCCTTTAAGTTAAGTTGCATTTTTCGCAACTGGTCCCGGTTTGGTCTTAAAATGTATATATTTCAACACTCGAAATATTCCTTCACCATAAATTATCCTTAAGGTGCCCTCACACCATAGCGTATGCTGAAACCTATGAGTTGCGTGTAAAAATATTGTTATACGCACCAAACGCAACCCAAATCAACAATTATGTAAATTTCTAACCTATAAGAGGCTGAAGAGGTGGGAAGATCAGGCCCAGGTGCTGGACCCCTCACACGATGAGATCAAAGATGGCAAAAAAAAATGCCATCTTTGATCTCATCGTATCTTTGATCTCAAATGGTTCCGGTCCTTGCGTGACATCCATGTGAAGCTTGACAAAGAATCAAAGAGCGGTGCTGGTGCCAGGGAGCTGACTTCACTGACCGAGAGGGAGACGTGGATCAATACCCAATTCACCTTCCTGAAGGGCATCATTCGGCACCGCCGTGAGCCCCTCGTCAGTGTCCAGACAGCTCTCCAGAACACCAGAGGAGACCTCGCGGCTGCCGAGGCTGCGTGCGCCGAAGAAGCTGCAGATGGAGCCCCCGGTGATACCACTCCTGACCTGGAACTCCCGTGCACCTCCAGGGTGGCAACCAAGCGCAGCCTCGACGCCATAGACAGGTATGCATATCAAACCTTAATTGTACATATTGTCTATATATTTTACTAGTTCTATGGATATTTATACTATGTATACTTTATCTGAAATAAATGAATATTATATTATATTATTATTATTACAGGGCAGCTGTATAATCCCTCCAGATGAAGCTCACGGACTCCACTGACCTTCTGAAGGAGCTCGCAGCCAAGCCAAAGGACCAGCCCACCAGCGAGAGAGAGGTGTTTGGACAGTATGTCCACAACAGCCTCCTCACCATGTCTAAGGCCCGCTTCAAGAAGACCAGGCTGGTGATTAACAAGCTGCTCACACAGTTCATGGAGGAAGATGCTGCCGAGTCGGAGGAGGAGGAGGTAGATGACATGCAGTGGAGGTCTGATCGCCCACCCGGTCACCAGGGAGCCAGCACCAACATCCACATGCCTGGTCGGCCGATGTCCACACAAGCTCTCGGATCCTATAGTGCGTGTGTCTACCCTAACTACCAGCCTCCTCCCCACCAGTGGCAATCCAACCCTCCACAAGGCAGTGTCTGGGACACCATGAGCACTGACTACATGAGCAGCTATTATGCACAGCCAGTCTTACCACAGCAGCAACTACAGCAGCAACAGCAGCAGCAACAGCAGAAACAGCAGCAGCTACAGAAGCAGCTACAGCGCAAGCAGCAACAGCAGACATACACAAGCCTGTGCAACCTCTCCAACATGTCCTCACTCCTCGGAGGGTCTCAAGCTCCGAGTCCAGCTTCTAAGGATCAAGAGGATTGTGATATGCTGGACACTCCAGTATCAAAGGCACCAGTTACACCGAACTAGGACTGCTTTAGGATTCAGGACTGCTTGCTCTAGGAGTACTTGGTGTTTTAGGACTGCTTTAGTTTTCTACTTGTGTGTTTTTTGGCAGTGTTGTGTTCTGTTGTGTTCTGTTGTGTTATGTTGAAGTTGATGTTATAAATAAAAAGTTATAACATGTTTAAATTGTGTGTGTGTGTGTTTGACATTTACTTTCATATCATTCTCATTAAAAAAAATTCACATTTACTTATATAAATTACATATCATTATCAGGTCTAAGTCAAGCCCATAAAGACAAAAACACAGATTAACAATTGTGACAGATTTATTATGGAACAACAATACAGTATATACATCAATCTCACTACAACAACAATCACTACAACAACACAGGTTCCTCTAGATCATGCTGTTTTGCCAGGGAACAGCACCTGTCTCTGAGTTGACTCAGTGCTTGAGGAGGTTCCTCTGCTTCTTTCCTTTCTTGGTTGCAGTGTTTGGCGCAACAACTACCTGGTTGTCCAGCATATCCCTTCCATCTCTCCAGGCTCCAGCGATGATGACACCGTTGTTCTCCACACGGTCGAGCTGCTGATTGGTAGCGTATCATCATGATATTGTGCAGGCAAATGCAGGTTTTGGTTACGAGCTTGACATTTTCTGGAAGATGTTGCATGGTGCCAAGCATAACCTGGAATCGGTTGGCTAGGATGCCAAATGCATTTTCCACAACCCTCCTGGCACGGGAAAGCCGGTAATTGAAGATCCTGTGGTTATCATCCAGACCACGGAGTCCGTAGGGCTTCATCATGGTCTCTCTGAGGGCGAATGCATCGTCTCCGATGAAGTAGTAGGGTACATCCTGGGTGCCATTGTGTAGAGGATCTGGTCTTGGAAATCCGATGTTATCCCCTTCCACATATTCCTTCAGCTCGCAGTTGTTGTAGATTTGGGCGTCTGATGAAGAACCTAGACCACACAAGTCTGCCCAGATGAATTTGTAATCAGCATCTACGAGGGCCAGGAGCACACAGAGTAGAACCCCTTGTAGTTGTAATACATGCATCCACTGTTGGGGGGATACCTGCATGCAACGTGCTTCCCATCTAGGGCCCCACATGTATGGGGAAAGTTCCACCTCTTAATGAAGTTGTCTGATATGGCGCGCACGCCATCCCTCAGGAGTGGTGGGGCAGGTCATCACCTCGTCCAGGTACTCATCAATGATGGCTTGGCAGACCTCACGGACCACGACTGAGATGGTGTTGTCTGGTACCCTCCATCCGTACTGCATGTCGGAGTATTTGGTACCCGAGGCCAGGTGCCGGAGAGTGACTACCAGCTTCAGGCCAGCGTCCAGGGGCAACATGTACTTGGTGTTTTGCTTGGTGATGCGAGGACCAACTCTCCGTAGCAGCTCATCGCACATCTCGGGGAGCATACTCATGAAGTTCTTGAATGCACCTTGGTCCTCGTTCCGGAGCTCCACCAGAAGCTGGTCGTAGAGACCAAAGACAAGGCGCCTGCTAATCCATGGTCTAACACACACTCTTCTTCTTCTCCCTCTTCTGTTAATTCTATTCTGTATGTGTTGGATTGCTAAATTGACCAGATTAAACTGATGTCCAATAACAGCAAGAGGTACTAAGGTAGCTCCATGTTGTCACCTCGGAGGTCCACCAACAACTCACACCGATCTAGAAAAGGCCCACTATTTATACCATTTCTCAACACGCATGTAGTACGCAACTAACACGCAACTCACAAGCAACTAATAGGTTGGATACGCAGGGCATAGGTTGGGGATACGCTGGGAATAAGCACAATAGGTTGGAGGTACGCTACACACGCAACATGATCGCAACAGGCACGCCACAAGATCGCAACATGATCGCAACAGGTACGCAACACATTTGCAACATGTACGCTACCAAAACCTGGCCAGATACCTCAAATTTGGACCTGCGATCACCTGCGTTCATAACTAATGAGTTGCGTACCTGTTGCGATCGTGTTGCGATCGTGTTGCGTGCGTAGCGTACCTGTTGCGTCCCTGTTGCGTATAAATTGTTCGCAGGCATTCGCAGAGAATTATTGAACATGTTCAAAATTTCTGAACTTACTCTACGTGTATCTGCGATCACCTGCGTGCTTGTTGCGTACTTCATACCTATAAAATCTATCAGTTGCGTGTGAGTTGCGTTTGGAACTTATGACCACTATTTTTTATTCGCAACCATACGCAACTGGTGATCGCTATGGTGTGAGGGCACCTTTAGAATTAGAACCATAATATAATATATATATATATATATATATATATATATATAGGTAATATTTGGCATTTCACTCGATCAAACTACATGTTGAAAGGATTTATGGTGAAGGAAAATTTCGAGTGTTGGAATACACTGGTTCCGGTTTGGTCTTAAAATGTATGTATTCCAACACTCGAAGTTTTCCTTCACCATAAATCCTTTCAACATGTAGTTTGATCGAGTGAAATGCCAAATATTACCTATAATATATCCAGAATCTTATCCCGGCATTACCACCGCCATATATACAGAACTCGTGGCTGGGCTCTCGGCGACGGCTTCCGTGGCTCGGTGGTCGGAGCACTGCACTGGCGTCGCGGTTCAATTCCCAGCCGGAAGGCCTTAAAGTTGCATTTTTCGCAACTGGTCCCGGTTTGGTCTTAAAATGTATATATATATATATATATATATATATATATATATATATATATATATATATATATATATATATATATATATATATATATATATATATATAGTAGAATAAGAATTGATTCCTTCGTCGTAAAGTGCTCAACAAGAAGGAGCTGTATACATGAAGTTAAAACTGGATAAAAATAACTATTTACACATAAAACACGTCTACAAATCTGTTTCAAGAGTGTTCCCAAGAGCACTCTCTCATCAGGTGTAAAAATGTGCTGACTAATACACTGATCTATGTGACGTCATATAACTTCATACTCTTTAACAAATATCTGTTTGCGTGACGGCATGTACTCGATAGTTCGTTCCTACTATTTAATGTGCATAGGTGTGGTTGTTTTATAATAAAGTATTTTTCTGTTATGCATAAATTGCACCGTTTACTAACATTAGTATATGACGTGGCCCTTGCAAGGATTTTCCATGATAGGGTGTAATTAATATTCCCTTCTTTCAATGTCCAAATATATTTGCTTAGTTCTGTTGCATTTTTCGTGTTGATATTCCTAAATGAGGCCGTGTGATTGCGGTATCTTGTTTTAAATTTGTTTTGGGTTAGTCCGACATAAGTTTCTTTACCGTTGCCGGTTTCCACTGTGGCTTGGTAGATGACATTTGTGGTAAGGCATTGGCAGTCTAAGGGACACTCTGGTTTGTTTCTACAATTGCACGTCGGTTCACTTTGTTGGTTGTTGTTGCTTGCGCGGGATTTCCCTAAGGTTGATTTGTTATGGTTGCTGATTTTCGATTGCAAGTTAGGCATACATGAATAACTTAACTTAAGAGTGTTTTTATTAAAAATTTTCTTTAGTGGATGTTCATTCGTAAATGTTCCGTTGAGAATTGCCAAGAATTTCTTTCCTACATTCGATGCTACGTGTCTACTGAATGGTGGGTTGTACCAGGTAATATTACGGGGTCTGTTTGATCCGGCTATTCGCCTGTTGTCATCATCCTGCTCATAAGTGAGGGCAAAATCATATCCACTTTTGCTCAGGGCTTGTTGATAAATTGGTGCGGCTCTGTCGAAAGACTGTTTATTTGATGAGGTTTCTCTAAGGCGTCGATTTATTGCGATTGGGATGTTCTTTATTATGGATGGTGGGTGGTTACTTTCACAATGAACATACAGTGGCGTGTTGTTAGGTTTTACGTATGGTGCGTATGATCCGTCATCAAGATTTAGGGTTACGTCCAGGAAGTTAACAATTTTTTTGTTCGCCTCTATTGTTATCTGGAAGCCACAGTGGAAACCGGCAACGGTAAAGAAACTTATGTCGGACTAACCCAAAACAAATTTAAAACAATATACCGCAATCACACGGCCTCATTTAGGAATATCAACACGAAAAATGCAACAGAACTAAGCAAATATATTTGGACATTGAAAGAAGGGAATATTAATTACATCCTATCATGGAAAATCTTTGCAAGGGCCACGTCATATACTAATGTTAGTAAACGGTGCAATTTATGCATAACAGAAAAATACTTTATTATAAAACAACCACACCTATGCACATTAAATAGTAGGAACGAACTATCGAGTACATGCCGTCACGAAAACAGATATTTGTTAAAGAGTATGAAGTTATATGATGTCACATAGATCAGTGTATTTAAGTAGGTTAGTTAGTCAGCACATTTTTACACCTGATGAGAGAGTGCTCTTGGGAACACTCTTGAAACAGATTTGTAGTGTTTTATGTGTAAATAGTTATTTTTATCCAGTTTTAACTTCATGTATACAGCTCCTTCTTGTTGAGCACTTTACTACGAAGGAATCAATTCTTATTCTACTATATATATATATATATATATATATATATATATATATATATATATATATATATATATATATATATAGTAAGACAAAAGGACAAACTTGGGTTACTTCATTGGAACTTTAATCACGACAAATTTGTTTCGTATGGTAAGCGGAACCTACCACACTCATCAGGTGATTATCGCGTCTGATGTTGATGCCTTGGTAACATGAAATTGTATAGGTCTTAGTTTGAATCATTATACGGGTGACGTCATAACAATAATATGTGGTTTAGGTTTACACGGTTATGAATAATTAGACTAGCTGATTATTGGCTGCACAGCAAGTGTTTTTTTCTATGTCTACATGTTGATATGAGCTCGTTCCTAGTGTTCAGTGTGCTTAGTTCTGGGTGGCAAATTATAATAAATTTTTCATACAGGCATAGATTACATCTTTTGGTTTTATTGGAATAGGGCTTGCATTGCTTAATTATTCTCCATTTAGTCGAGTATCGGATGTCAGATTCTTTTAAGTTCCAAATATATTTACTAAGTTCAGTGGCATGTTTGTGTTTTACATTTCTGAAAGAGCTGGTGTGGTTATTATATCTTGTTTTGAATGCGCCTTCAGTCAACCCGATGTAGGTTTTTTCTTCCCCGTTATCTTCTCTTGTGACTGTCGCTTGGTAAACGATCCCTACGGTTTGGCATAATCCGGCGAGTGGGCAGGTTTCTTGCTGGCGGCAGTTGCACTCTTTCGTTGCAGTTGGGTTGCTTTTGGTTTCTTTAACAAGCAGAGACTTGTTGTGCGCTGATATAATGTTTTGTATGTTGGTCATGCAGCTATAGCTTAACTTTAGAGTGTTTTTGTTGAATATTTTGCGTAGAGGGTGGTTCTGTGGGAAGCATTCGTCGATGGTCTGTAGGAATTTGTGACCGATGTTAGTGGCAACGTTGGCGCTGTAAGGCGGATTAAACCATATAATGTTTCTGCTTCTCTGGCGCTTTGGTTTCGGTGGTTGAGGGTTAAAGTTAAGCTTATAGTCGTATCCGCTTCTTTTTAGGGCTTCTTGGTACGGGGGAATAGCTGCATCGAACGATTGTTTATCTGAAGAAATGTTAGACAGCCTTCTATTGATGGCTTCTGGTACGCTGCGGAGTATTGGTGGCGGGTGATTGCTGTGGCGATTGACATACTGTGGAATGTTTCCGGGTTTAGTGAATGGCTTGTAGGTTCCGGATCTTAAATCTAGTGTGATATCCAGGTAGTTCACACACATATATACCCAGAATCTTATCCCGGCATTACCACCATATATACAGAACTCGTGACTAGGCTCTCGGCAACGGCTTCCGTAGCTCAGTGGTCAGAGCACTGCACTAGCATCGCAGGGTCGCGGGTTCAATTCCAGCCGGAAGGCCTTGAAGTTGCGTTTTCATACGCAACTGGTCCCGGTTTGGTCTTAAAAAAAATGTATGTATTCCAACACTCGAAATTTTCCTTCACCACAAATCCTTTCAACATGTAGATGCCAAATATTACCTATATATATATATATACCGGTATATATATATATATATATATATATATATATATATATATATATACGTATATATATATATATATATATATATATATATATATATATATATATATATATATATATATATATATATATATATATATATATATATATATATATAATATATATATATATATATATATATATATATATATATATATAAAGTAGAGTGCTGCGTAGACATTGTTTTGAATATACAGCAAAGTGAAAAGGTGGTAACCCAGCAAGTACATCAACGTTGTGAGAACGTTGTGAGAACGTTGCCCTTACGTCCGGAAAACGTTATATCGAACGTTCGCACAATGTTTTTTTGTCGACTCCGCTATACGTCGTCATAACGTTCGCTGATAACGTTCACACAACATTCACACAACTTTTCACAATGAAGGAAAACCTATGAATTGAAAATCTTTCATCATGAAAGTATCTTCGTTATACAAGCGCAATTTCTTAGCGATTCTTTCTTAAGACTTAACAATTCTTATCGATTCGATTTCTTAGCAATCATGGCCAAGCGGTGAATGTAATATATATTATTTACATTCACCGCTTTGGCCGTGATTGCTAAGAAATCGAATCGCTAAAAAACAATCGCTAAGAAAAAATCGCTAAGAAATTGCGCTTCTATAACGAAGATACTTTCATGTCGCCACGTGAGATCTTCAGATATATTTTCTGACCATATGTGCAACAATTGTTCAGCATACTTGGAAAAACTTAACATTATAAAAAGAAATATCACACGGAAAGTCCTGAACGCACAAATGCTAGCATCGATCTCCCTACCGCTGCCGCGGTAAACGTGGACCAGACCATTGTGCCCAATATGGTCCCTGAAAATCTGGTTCCCTATTCCTCGACTTCGGTCGAGTTTTCACTTGATAGTGATGGTGCTGCTGCTCTTACTTTTTCGGAGCAACGACACCCGAGTAGTGTGGAAGTCGTGCCACCTGCTCCTATTCTGACACGCCGTAAAATCCGTGTCCGTTCCTCGTCATCCGTTCCTCCCGTAACGGAGGCCACTTATAGCCAGGCTCCATCACCGGCTGCGTCTAGTGATCTAGATATTCCAGGTCATGAAACCTGGCCGGAAGACGGCTGTAATAGCCAACCGGTTACTTTTGAAGGTACTCCGGAAGACACACCTCTTCCTTTTTCTTCATTGGAGGACCTTGGTCTCCTTTCTGACCTTTGCACTCATGACGAGTTCTCAGAAGAGGACTTGGATCGGGTACGCGATTTAGAAATGGAAACGTTTTTGAATCAACTTGCCGACAACGCTTCTGACTTACTTGAAGTGATTAGTGAGGACGGGGATTACCCCGATCCCACCTAATTGTCACCACTAAACGATTTCACGTTCAAGTTAATGACAATAAATATAAACGGTCTTAATGACCGTATTAAACGGAACACTTTTATTGAGTGGCTTAAGTGCGTTAAAGCAGACATTGTATGCCTGCAAGAAACGCACGCTATATCACATGCTACATTAAGAGCATGGTTTTCTTCTTCTGGGTATGCGGTTGCTTCCTCGTCCATCTCCAATAAACGAGTCGGCACCGCTATCCTTATACATTCTCGTCATCAGCTCGAAAAGGTGCGGCGCGATGAGGCTGGCCGTTTCGTGCAAGCAGAGGTGATGATAGACGAGGAGAGGGTACGTTTTGTATCTCTCTACGCTCCAAGCCGTAATCCGGAGAGGAACAAGTTTTTTTCTTCACTGCCTGATTTTGTCGACTTGGCCGTACCCACTTTTTTATGTGGGGACTTCAACGCCGTACTGGATCCGACGCTGGACCGGCGCCACCCGCCGTCGTACCAGCGTGCTACACCAAATTTAGTTGCAGAGAGCGTCTCTGCCTTGCAGTCACTTCTTTCTGCGACAAATACGTTTCCAGTATGGCGCACCCAACACCCTGGTGTACGTTCCTTTTCATGGGACCACGCCTCAGGAGAGTGCTCCTCAAGAATTGATATGGTTTGGGCACCAATCAATCTTCAACAATATATTGAGGACAGTGATTATTATCCCTCCTTTTTTACTGACCACCGTTACTTATTGGTCACATTCACCCTTCCATCTTCTATCGGTATTGGGCCCGGGTATTGGAAGCTCAATACTTCCATACTCAAGGACTCGGACTACTGCAAATTAGTCAAATCTTTTTGGTCCTTTTGGCGCACACAGAGCAAGGAATTCCCCAACCCTCTTGACTGGTGGGACATGGGGAAATTTTACCTGAGAGAGATCACAAGGAGCTTTTGTAAGGCGAAAGCTTTAGCCGCGTCAGCCCTGAAAGTTAATTTAGGTCACCGGCTTCAACATTTACAGCGTCTGTTTGATGCTGGGGACTCGTCTGTTTTCGAGGAGCTTTGTTCTGTTCAGGAGGACTTACGCTCCTATGAAATCAAAGAAGCTCGCGCAGCTCAGATACGCGCAAGATGCCGATGGGCCGAAGAGGGGGAAAAGTCCTCCGCTTACTTCTTTTCCCTTGAAAAGAAACACCGGGAAAGAAAGACAATGTCCGCCATAAAGGATCCTGTCACTTCCCTCGTGCAGCACGACTCACTTGCCATACTTAAAATCTGGCAAAATTATTATAAAGATCTTTTTACGGCAGAAGAGTGTGATTCCACTGTTCAGGATCTCCTTCTGTCCAAACTGGTTAAGAAGCTCTCTGCGGAAGGACAGGCGAGCTGTGAAGGGCTTCTCACACCTGAGGAATGTAATGCCGCAGTGATTGGCATGGCTACTGGAAAGACACCGGGGTCAGATGGTTTCCCTATCGAATTTTATTCGACTTTCTGGGATATTCTCGGCCCAGACCTAGTAGAGGTTTTAAACTTTGCCTATTCAACCGGCTCGTTATCCACCTCACAGCGACGTGGGTTGATCATAGTATTGTACAAAAAAGGAGACCGTTTGGAAACCAAAAACTGGCGTCCAATTAGTCTGTTAAATACAGACTATAAGATTGCAACTCGGGCTATTTCCGGTCGCCTCCTGTGTAATATCTTTAGTGGTATCGCCGGACCAAACTTGTGGCATACCTGGCAGAACAATAGGGGAAAACCTGAGCGTTCTGCGTGATGTCATCGACTTGGCTGAGGCACATCAACTGCCCGTAGCGTTCCTTTCACTCGACCAGGAGAAAGCTTTTGACCGGGTCGATTGGGCTTTCCTGGCGCGCACCCTCACTACCATGGGTTTTGGGCCCAGCTTTTGCCAGTGGATTCAGTTATTCTATACTGACGTTGAATCCTCGGTGATCATTAATGGCTGGACGTCCCCCTTTTTCCGTCCATCTCGGGGAGTAAGACAGGGCTGTCCTCTGTCACCCCTCTTATACGTCCTGTGTGCTGAGGTACTTGCATGTAACCTGCGTTCAGACCCTGGAATTTCTGGCCTTCGATTGCCAGACTCGCTCCAGGAACTGCGGTGCTCTTGTTACGCGGATGACACGACAGTCATCGTTACGTCTGATACCTCGCTTCCCGCAGTTTTTGCGGTGTATGAGAGCTACGCTAAAGGCACAGGCGCGAAGTTAAACCGTGGCAAGTCCAAAGGTTTGTGGCTCGGGGCGTGGAAACATCGCACGGACACCCCCCACGGTTTGACTTGGGTAAAAGACCTTCCGGTACTTGGGGCCGTCCTCAATACCTCTGATTATGCGACGGTAACCTGGGAACCTCGCATTGCTAAGGTGGAAAAGAGGCTTTCCTCCTGGAAAGGGCGCAATCTCTCCTATCAGGGAAAGGCCTTCATTATTAATTCACTTGCCCTCTCACAAATATGGCATTTATGTACCGTCTTTGTCATGCCTGGATGGGTGGCATCCAGACTTGACAAAGCCATTTGGCCTTTCTTCTGGGCTGGCAAAAAGGACTTGGTTGCTAGACGTACAGTAACCACATCAACGTCGGAAGGCGGTTTTGGCGTTGTTGATTTTCGCTTGAAGGCAGATGCTTTGCGGCTCCAATGGCTGAAGCGGGTACATTCTGACTCCGGGGCGAAGTGGAAGGATCTTTTCCGCTACCTGTTAGGTCGAGGCTTTAACCTACGTATCGATGCTCTGCTACGGCTTCGGTCTTTTAAGCGGACATCAATCCAAAGCCTCCCGTCTTTCTACCAACAATTACTGCTCGCCTGGCGCTCCTATCAAGGCGGCACCAACGGCTCCCAGCTCGCAATTGGTACTTCTAGGGACGTGCCTCTGAATATCGAGGATTTTACGACTCATAAAGTATACGGTGTTGCATTAGCAATACGTCGTAAACCTCCACATTGTGTGGAGAAGTTCCGCCCTGTGTATGGCGACCTATACTGGCCTGATACTTGGCAGCAAATTCATATGCTGTCGTTGGAGCGTGGTGCAAACGATCTGAACTGGAAGATCGCCCACGGTGTCCTTTACACTGCGGTTCGGCTTGTCCGATCGTTCGGCTATCGCCGTATGGAAATCATGTGTTTTTGCGGAGCGAATGAGGAGACATTGGAACATCTTTTCTTTGAATGCTCTTTTGCACAGCTGCTCATCAACTGGGTCTTTTTTCAACTGACCTTGTCAGTTCCAAATGCCGCACCATTTACAGTCCAAGAACTTCTTTTTGGATTTACAGGTGCGCGTAAAACATCCACGCCAAAAATCATTATGTGGATGTTGCAGTTGGTGAAGCATCGCATATGGATCGCCCGCTGTGACTTCCGCTTCCGTGACATTCCGCCTGATGAGAGCAAATGTCTTAAAGTAATCATTGCGCGCATTAAATTTCTTCTGAGTCTGCACGCAAAGAAACATTCCTCGCCGCGCCGTCGGGCCATTTTTGAAAGAGAATGGCTTGCTGGGGGGTCCTTGGGTGTTTTTAACGGGGAGAAGCTAGACTTCTCTTTTTAACCTTTTTAACCTTTTATCCTTTTTATCTTAAACCTCCCTTAGCCTCTGCTTTGGGATAAATTAGTTAATGTAGGATAAATTTAACCCCTTCCCTGGTCTCTCCTTAATTGGTCTGTACTGGGTGAAGTAAACACTATAATTACGAGGGTGGGAGTCGTACTCTCAGCATGTTCAGCAGCTATGTAAGCTCCCTCTGTTTAGAATATTCATTGCACCTACGTCCTCGGAATGTAGGAATATTCTACTCAAAATAAAAATATACCCAGAATCTTATCCCGGCATTACCACCATATATACAGAACTCGTGACTAGGCTCTCGGCAACGGCTTCCGTAGCTCAGTGGTCAGAGCACTGCACTAGCATCGCAGGGTCGCGGGTTCAATTCCAGCCGGAAGGCCTTGAAGTTGCGTTTTCATACGCAACTGGTCCCGGTTTGGTCTTAAAAAAAATGTATGTATTCCAACACTCGAAATTTTCCTTCACCACAAATCCTTTCAACATGTAGATGCCAAATATTACCTATATATATATATATACCGGTATATATATATATATATATATATATATATATATATATATATTTATATATATATATATATATATATATATATATATATATATATATATATATACGTATATATATATATATATATATATATATATATATATTATATATATATATATATATATATATATATATATATATATATATATATATATATATATATATATATATATATATATAAAGTAGAGTGCTGCGTAGACAGTGTTTTGAATATACAGCAAAGTGAAAAGGTGGTAACCCAGCAAGTACATCAACGTTGTGAGAACGTTGTGAGAACGTTGCCCTTACGTCCGGAAAACGTTATATCGAACGTTCGTACAATGTTTTTTTGTCGACTCCGCTATACGTCGTCATAACGTTCGCTGATAACGTTCACACAACATTCACACAACTTTTCACAATGAAGGAAAACCTATGAATTGAAAATCTTTCATCATGAAAGTATCTTCGTTATACAAGCGCAATTTCTTAGCGATTCTTTCTTAAGACTTAACAATTCTTATCGATTCGATTTCTTAGCAATCATGGCCAAGCGGTGAATGTAATATATATTATTTACATTCACCGCTTTGGCCGTGATTGCTAAGAAATATCACACGGAAAGTCCTGAACGCACAAATGCTTTTTATTGTTTCTTATTAACAACAATTAACTTATTATATTAGTGAAATGCTCTCAGACGCCGCCATCTTCGTCATCTTCTGCCAGTACATTCATACCAGTAGCTTGACGATTCTATAAGAGACAGTTTGTATGATTTAAATACATTCATAGCTATTTCCTATCATTCCTATTCTCAAGCGTTACCGTGAACATTCACAAATTATTTTGAAAATAAGCATATCGATCGTCATTGCGTCAACCGTTACAGTCAACCGTTACAGTCAACTGTTAGAATGTTTAGTAATTAATTAAGATGAGAATTAGCATTGCAGAACAACAAAAATAAGGAAACGGCGTTCTCTGAACAAAATATTTCACTAATTAGACGTTTACTTACCTTACAAAGGATTATATGGCTTTAAATAACCACGGATGGATAAAGCATTGAAGACCAAAGAATCGACTAACTTGTAATTGAAATTGCTTTTGACTGAATAATGCGTGAAAGCATGGCGTCCGTCCGTTTGTGACAACCCAGAGCCAAGCATTTCCGGCCGCGCAGAATTTGTGACATGCCCGAACGTCACAAACACAACGTACTGTGAACGTTGTCAGAACGTTTTTGAGTAACATACGGAATTCGAACGTTTCTCAAAAAACAATGTTTGCTATCAAATTCAAGCAGTTGTACTAAAAAGATATTTAAGCTATATATACAAACATTTTTGTTACGGATAACCTAACGTTGAGGAGACGTTATACTAACGTTTTTGCGGCACGTTAGATTCCAACGTTGCTTGAACGTTCTTTCACGGTTTATGACACCTATGTGTAATATAATACCCAACGTCGAGGAGACGTTGTGTGGTTGAATTTGGGGGCAGTAATAACTGTAGTGGGATTGAGAAAAGGGCATGTATTGCAGCGGGAATGGCCGCAAGAAAATGTTCCCGCTGGTGCCGAGGTATTTTGTTTAAGGGCACTATGTACTAAGGAGTCACGAATGTTTTTATTACGGCGAAAAGATACCAAAGGGTTATCGGTGAAAATGGCTGACATTTCAGGATCATTTTGTAAAATGTGAAAATTCCGATTAATAATATTTTTAACTTTAAAATTGAAAGGATGAAATCGGTTAGAACTAAAGGAATTTTGTTGTTTGAAACTTGTTCCAAAGGTGGTTCAAGGGCATCTAAACGGGGGACGAGAAAAGCTTTCTGAACGGCGAGGTCTAGAAGGTTTGTAGGGTAACCACGTTGAACAAAAAAAGATCTCATTTCCATTGCTTTGGCTTGAAAATCTTGGTCGTCGCTACATATAAGCGGCGAAGACGCAATAATTGAGAGCAGGGGATGGATTGCTTACTGCTTAGTGTGGTTGGGATGAGAGGATGAAAATAGAAGATAACTATGGTAGTCAGTAATTATAAGCTTGTACGAGACCGATGTTCTCAGCGAATCACCATCAATCGAAATTAAAATATCAAGGAACGATACAGAGGTCTCGCAGATTTCCCACGTGAACTTCAGAGCAGGATGAAAATCATCAACAAAGTTGATGAACTGCTCTAAAAGGACACGTGAGCATGACGCTGTTCCTAAACAGTCATCGATAAATCTGCCGAAGAAATCAGGCAAGGGACCCGTGTATTGTTCAAAGATCTGTTTTTCAACATAACCAACAAATAAGTTAGCATAGCTTGGACCCATTTTGGTGCCCATCGCAACACCACTTATTTGTTGATAATGTTCACCATCAAACGAACAATTGTTAAGGGTAAGCTGCTAAGCGGAGTAACGTGGTTGTGGGGGGTTCTAAATGAGTGCGCTTATCAAAGAAAAACTTCAGAGCTTCAAGGCCATCACGATGGGGAATGATAAGGACTTAATTGACGTCCATGGTGAAAATAAATTTATCGGAACTACTGAAACGCAACTGGTCGAAAATTTGCAAGGCATGTTTGGTATCTTTGATATAAGAAGGCAACTTCTTAACCAAAGCATACATAACGTTGTCTAGAAAACTGGAAATGAGGCAACTACAAGCGGAAACAATCGGCCTGCCAGGATTGTTAGGTTTATGAATATGTTAGGTTTAAACTTGGCACCACATATCATCTTGGTCTTAACGAACGTTTTTCTTTTATTTACACTGTAAATGAAAAAGGGCTGAAAAGACCCAAAAAAGGGGGCAGAAACGGTGACCCCAGAATAGATCTTTTTTTGGGGTTAAAATTGCACCTATAATAAGATGGCCCCTTAGGGGTGATTTGGCCCCTCCAGGGTATGGGCTGTTTCAGCTTTAAGTAGGGGCGGTTTTGGAAGAAGCAGGGGCTGTTTCAACTTTTGACCAGGGCCATTTCAGAAAATCGTGGGGCCATTTTGGAAAATCAAGGGGTCGATTTGGCTCCTATTCGGAGGCATTATGGCTCCAAAAAAGTGCCGATTCAGCTTGTGGAGCAGAGCTATTTTGGTTCCAACAATAGAGAGCAGTTTCAGTCCCCAATCAAGGGCTGTTCTGGAAGAAGCAGGGGCTGTTTCAACTTTTGACCAGGGCCATTTCAGAAAATCGTGGGGCCATTTTGGAAAATCTAGGAGTCAATTTGGCTCCTATTCGGTGGAATTATGGCCCCAAAAAAGTGTCGATTCAGCTTGCAGAGCGGAGCTATTTAGGCTCCAACAATAGAGAGCAGTTTCAGTCCCCAATGAAGGGCTGTTCTGGAAGAAGCAGGGGCTGTTTCAACTTTTGACCAGGGCCATTTCAGAAAATCGCGGGGCCATTTTGGAAAACCAATGAGTCAATTTGGCTCATATTCGGTGGCATTATGGCCCCCAAAAAGTGTCTATTTAGCTTGCGGAGCGGAGCTATTTTGGCTCTATATATTAGTCATTATTCGGACCCAAAACAAGATAATATACAGCAGATTAAAAGTTAGCAAAATTTTTGAACCGTTTGGACCAGTATGGGGCTTGGACCTGCAACCAGATTCGAACAAAAGATTAAAATACAGCTACTGTACAATATTTAGAATGAATAATAATTGTAATAATTTTCATTTGCGAAGTTAACAAAAGAAATAATATACGGAACCATAACTAGCAATATTAATAACCTGAAGGCATTGTCTAATATCACATTGATTACTGTACTTGCTGTAACCTATTTTGTGAATAACTTGCGTAAGAGTTCGACTGTCTGAACAAATAAAGTTTTTCAATTCATTGATAACAATAACCTAAAAATAATAGCCAAAATATAAACATGGTTCTCATGAAATACTTATGAAAATGCATTGAAAAATTGCAACCCTTTTGCTTAGTGTTGCCAAGAACTACAGTTTCCAAAAAGGATAACACACCCTTGGCATTACCATAATCTATATTAAAACATAGAAACTTGTCAACAAGGAAAGAACAGCCTCAAAACAGCATTTGTTTGTTATTATACTCCAATGCAGTTCCAAGGACCACAATATGAGGTTGTTCCAAGTTTGACACAACAAGTTTCACTTTTTCATGCTCCTAAAAATAACCAATCAGATAAAAAATTAATCTGTTGCCTTTCAATATTTTTCGACCTACAGTTCTAGTACAAACATAATAAAATCTTGAATAATTCTCTATGAAGAAAAAATTCCAACTTTCTTCATGACGAGAAACGAAAGACATTTAGGGGGCGGGGCGGAGGAAGGTGTTGGGCACTATACTATTACCAGACTACCAACAATAAATTTTCACGGTTATTTTCAGGAATAGAATTGTCCAGTAATTTAACATAGTTTAATTCATTGGATTTCTGACTCTGCACTCCCCATCCAATCAATAATTTATTTTTTATGGAAATGAGAAATAAATTGGTTTCCATCGCCTGTTTGCTTGTTTAATATACTGCACAACACTGTTTTATATATAATACTGCTGTTATGAATGTGGGAGAACTTGGAGTAGACAGACGATACATGGACGATCGTCAAGCTCGTATCCTCAGAAAAATTATGTCCCAGACAGGAATCGAACCTGTAATATAACACTGTTTAAGTGTTAAGTTATTTATTAAAATAGAGGCCTCCATATTCATATATTTAAAAATACCGCCATTTGTCGCGTAGTTTTCAAAGCCGAGTGTTTATTTACAGTTTAAGAGACTGGTAGCTAAACAAATGGCGGACAATATATCGAACCACGATACATGCAAATATACCGTCTAGTATGCAATGAATTGCACTCGAAATTATGCGCAGATTCCGGAGAAAGGACTAATAATACAAGATTCGACACTGAGAAAACGCAGAGATCACAAATACACGCAAAAAATCATATATACAACCGAAGGAACTGTCTCTTGGGCAACTCGAATCAGATTGAAACCAGCTTGTAAACTGACTGAAATGGATGTATTTGAATGGCATGGGAAGCAAGATCAGTGGTAATTATGATTCTCCATATTTGTTCTTGTTGAGCATTTGGTCAAAATTCGTTCGCGATAAACGCATCGTTCAGAACGTAAAAACAGGTTTGCCAATGACATTTCAGTGACTGATACTTCACTTTGCTTGTATCAGATTGAAATGATAGGTTTTCTCAAACATCTAGAGACATATTAAGACATTTATTTATTCTCCCTATGTAATTACTATTCGGGTGAGGATTGTGTTGTATACAGTACATTCCCAACACGCGTGTGTGGCCTTCATTTCTCGCCATGCAAACAAATGCCCAGAATAACACTGATGTACAAATAGCACAATTACAGTATGTTAGACTGTTAGTTATACAGTGACGCTTAAGAGATTTGTAACACCTGGCTTTGTGCGTGTAGTCTTAGTGTACATGCACAGAAACTACACTCACATGTTGTGTAAGACAATTCTGATATATAGCAAAATTATAAGTTGTGTAGTTGTGTACTGCCGAGGTTTTAATGCATGTATGTGTGTATTGTATGCATTGTATGTATGTAGAGTATGTGTATATGTGTGTATGTATGTCGAAATGTCAGTAGTGCATTCCTGCAGTTTACAAGTTATATATTTATTTCAAAGAAACAAAACACACATTTTTTAATTAACAAAACTATACAGGACAGATACATACCATGATGGGCAGTTTGAATTTTTCTATCCAGTTAGTCTTAGCCTTGAATAATTATAAAGAGCATGGTTGTGATATACTGTATGTTCAATTTTACAATCTACAGTGTACAGTGCAGTGGTAAATATACACTGTACATGTATTCCAACACTAATCAAACATACAAACCAGTACTGCAAGCCTGCCTTTGGCATCAGCAAATAATTTGTCTGTTTGCAACTTGCAAATCATGATACATACCGTAGATGTGTGAAACTAGCATTAATGTCACTAAATACCTCAACTTATTTTTTGGGCGTTGATCCAAACACTGAATTAATACACAAACCGGACACTTTCTTGAGGTGTTCCACTGCTGGTAATTTTGAAACCTAATTTAGAAGTATGCCAAAGCTATAAACATCTGTTGCAGCACATGGATGATACAACCCGTCATATAATGCACAGGGTTAATGACAATGTGTTGATAGTTACCTTTGTAAATTTTCTTTTATTACTTGGAATTTTCTTTACTACACAATTTCATATATAATTTGCCTAATTTAAAATTTAAATATACTATTTTAGGTTCTAATTGCATAGCAGAACTGTGGATAACCATAATATTATCTGACTTAATGTCACAATGGAGAATACCCATTGTGTGTAAATAAAAACATCCATCACAACACTTGCCCAGGCTATCCAACTAATTATTTTACACAAGAGAAATAGGAGCAATACCTTTCAACAATGAAAATACTGTTCAACATTTTGAATCAGTCAGACCACGAAATTCCATAATAAGTAATTTGGGATTAATATTTAATATCAAGGCAAACACAAAGGGAGAACATCTGTTGGAAACTTGAGTCAAAATAGACATCGACATGAATTACACTATATCACCTCCCGCGACTGGTAATAATATTATTATCAGGTGGGGTCTGCACACAGGCTACAACAAGTACAGATTCACCAGAAACATGTAACCTCGTAAGCTTACAAGCTCCAAAACAACCCTTTCCTAGAATGATTCCCTTTTCTTTATCATTCAAAACTAAATTTAGCTGATCTCTTATAGCTTTTACATTTCTTAACTTTTCACATTTTAAGAATTGTAGTTCTGCACTGCATTTTTCTCTGGTCCTCTCCTTAGCTTATCATTTTCAGATCTCAAATAAACTATATATGACTTCAGGCTATTAATTGCCTTTTTCATCTCTCTTCTATTAAATAAAAGTTTCTCCTCCTTCTTTAGTTGTTGTCTTTTCTTTCTATTCTTTTAGTGCTTTTACAGATTCATATGTATTCTATATGTTTGGAAAAATATCAGTAATCATATTTCTAATCTGTACAGTTCTGTTCCTACACAACATCTTCGCACCCACACATCGTGTTTAGGACAGAGTTCCAGAACATGAAAATGTTCTGCTCACAGCCCTGCAGGTTCCCAAAGAGTGTGCAGCCCATGTATATCATAGTACAGACCGTAGAAATGTGATTAAATAATATATTTCTAAATCAAACATATAACATTGATAGATTTTTTATATACAAGTGTAAAGCTAATTAAGAAACATTATTTTGCTTCAAGGGCAGCATAACCAGATAATGGTATATGTTGCGCAGTTCTACAAACTCTTGAAACCTAAAAGTGATCTTACACTCTGGGGAAAAAGGGCCGCCAAATTATAAGAATGCTAATAGGATATAATACATTTCCCTGTCCATTGAATTTCTATCCAATAAGCTGAAATAAACCACCAATGTGAATGTCCATAATATTTGCCAGTTCAGGCATTCAGAAACTGTCCGTCTATTTATTTATTAATCCTAAGCTTCCTATAACTTGTTGAATAATTTTCTCGATAGAACTGTCAAAGATTCAATGATAAAAGATCTTTAAATCGTAGGCATTAGACACAATTGCAATAATTAAGTCTTAACTAGCTTAAATAGGAGAAGATTGCACATACACATCAAAATTACTAAGGTTAAATATATTGGAATGTAAAATATGGCAATTTTAAGACTTACATGCACAGATGAAGCCACGTTGGCGACAGCCGATACACCTACTCGGGAGAACTAGCTTGGTTGGGAGAACTATCGGCAGACGATGGCGATTGTCATTGTGACTGGATACGCCTGGGCCTCGGCTAGAAGTGTTTGGTACATGTACACCATATTAACACCATCATCTTCATTCTCGCCGTCACTCGCACACGCACACTACAAATATAACAAACACAGAAGCTGGAATTTAATACTACAAGGCTCGTATTCGTTTTGTAGCTTATATACGCAACAATTTGAATAAGCTTAGTAGCGAAATCGACAGTCCAGTGATCAGGTCGACACGGAGATCAGCCATGTTGAAAATTCTTCAGCGGACAATCCAACTACGAGGCGTTTCTTGAACGTATTTCCTGAGAAAAGTAACATCTTTATAACACTAAGTATTAAGTGAACAAAATACTGTATCGAACGCGAGTTCAGCGTTAGATTTTATCCGATTTTCCTTCTTCGAATGCAAATATAAATCCCAACGGTCACTTGTAGAATAGGCATTTCTACGCATGCTCTGAACCTCTGAATGAATATATCGCGGGCGCATACATTCTCGTTCCCAGAGCCCGGGTCGTCTGCGCCGGGTTTTCGAATAGATGATAGAAATTGTTAAAAAGTTACAATGTATAAAATTTGCGAAAGCGAAAATTTTAACGTGAATTCTTACCTTCTCTTTAATTACGTCGCTAAGAAATCCCTTGAATTTCTGGCGAAATTTAAATGAAGGAAAAAAGTGTCTCATTTCTGCGTCAACTTCGTACAAGGCTGTCATGTCCTCGCCATTTAATTCTTCACTTTCTACATATACAAATATAAAAAATCACATTTATTACACAATATTGATCAAAAAGATAGAACTGCAATATATAGTGTCATTGCAGTAAAAGTATATAATATCGCGAAACTTACCGATACGTTCCACGACCTTCTGGTAAATCATGGGACAGCAACCAATCTTTTACTTCTGAACATAAAAATGTTGTCTGGAAGCATCCATATTGATGTAGCACGATGTAGCTGGTTAAGTCTAACTCGCAAAACGGTTCAAATGTATGTATCTACTAACCAGAATGGCCCATATTTATACTATTGTCTTACTGGCCAAACATGCCACTTGAAATTAGATAGATGATATTCTCGACCAATAAAAACTATCGAGAAGATAATATCAATGCTTTCACGCGCGTCGCTTTAACACGCGTGAGCCGATTACACAGAGAGAACTATTTGGCAGGAGAGTCGATTTGAGACACGGTCGAGTCGACTTGAAACGCGCGAGTCGATTTGACACGCCCTAGTCGATTTGACAGCCGGGAGTCGATTTAAACACACGGTTCGATTTGACACGTGCGAGTCGATTTGACACGTGCGAGCCGATTTGACACGTGCGAGTCGATTTGGTACGCGCGAGTCGATTTGACACGCGTTAGTCGATTTGACAATTGACATGAGTCGATTTGAAACTCGGGGGTCGATATGACACGCGGGCGTCGATTTGAAGTCCGGGAGCTAAATTGGCACGAGGGAGTCGATTTGACAACGGAGTCGATTTGCCACCGGGAGTCGATTTGACAAATGGGTCGATTTGACATGTGTAAGAGCCGATTCGGAAAAAGAGAGCCAAAATGAATTCATTGGGGGCTGATATGGACATCATAAAGTGGAGCCGTAACAGCACCGGGAATGAGAGTCGTTTTGATCTGTGGGGCTGAATTGGAAAACGGTGGGGCTGAATTGAAAAATGGCAGGGCTGTTTTGGAAACGGGTAGGGCCAAATTGACTTTTTAGTGTACCTAAAATGGCCCTGTTAGTGTCGATCTAGCTCTCGAATCCCAAAATGGCTTTCACGTAGGGCCAAAACAGCTTCGGCTCCAACAGGGCTAAAACGAAATTTGGGGTCGTTTCAACCCTTTTTCATTTACAGTGTAATTTCCCACAAGTTTTTTGTTATTTTAGTTTGCTTGGAACTTTTTTATTATTAGCTTATGCATTTCAAGTTTTGTTTCTTATTGCTTTAATATTGCCTAATCCCCTTAATATTGTACCTGTCATTTCTCCCTCCCCCTCTGATCGACTGTAAAAATAGCAAATGATTTAACTTTTCGCATTCATTAATTATTACTTTGTTTATCTCCCGTGCATTTGATTGGCCACTTTCTACTTGTGACACCCTTTTGGCATATATATATAAGCCCTATTTATTTTATTTCATCTCGTCTTACTCTGATGAAGGGCTCCGCTCGAAACGTCAGTATCTCGTCACTAAATTCTTGGCAGTTTACCACATTTCACTTTGCTATATATATATATATATATATATATATATATATATATATATATATATATATATATATATATATATATATATATATATATATAATATATATATATATATATATATATATATATATCAAGAAACCCTTAGATAACTTCTTCAGGTTTATAAACATCAATATACCGCGCCTTCAAAAAATAAACTCTGAACACATTTGCTTAATTGTTTTTAACATTGCGGGACCCTGACCTTTATCAAAATGACACAAGTTACAAAAGTGAAGCCCTATTTATAACAGATTACAAGATAATGATATTGAAAAAAGTCTCTCAGGTTCAGTATAGGAATAAAGCTATTTAACGTGTATGTCCAGAATCCTATTGTTCATTTCAATAACATATTAGTTTTATGAATAATTTTAACACTCACATCCTCTAAACCTGCATGTCCCAATTTAAAAAAATGCACATATAAATGCTCTCCTGGTGTATGCCCAAAGTGTGTTGTCAGATTTGTAAATTTGTTGATGAAGGTAATACTTTTCGTTCGAATGATCGCACATATATTAATTTTGCATTTGATTGTTTGTAAGAAATGTAATAAAATCTACGTTGGTTGTACTGTGACACTTCAGAAAGTACTTCAACAATCACAAGAGTAGCTTAAATATATATGGGATTGGTCTGGCATTACATGTGCAGTTATATTCCAAGGACAAAAGTGTTTACACAGAAACACTAAGTGTAGGCCTTCGAGTTCGAATCACCCGCTGATGACGAATACACCGGGCGATTCGAGTACGAATATCCCGCTCATATCATCTCTCGGGGTAATATTTCGTCGAATTCCCCTCGCTTCGGGTCTATAAATGATAAATATTATTATATTATATTATTATATTGTGTTATTATTATGTTATTATATTATATTATTATATTATGTCATTATATTATATTATATATATATATATTATTAATACTAGTGTTTGAGCAAAACTTGTACCCAGACGTCGCCCTATGTTTGGATTTACTACCACTGTATAAAATAATCTATAACAAGTTACGAAAAAATCTGTTTTAAACACACTGTAAACTATTAAAATGAAATAAAATACACCTGTAGTAACTTCCATGAAGAGTAATTGTTGTCTTTGTTGCTTTTTGGTACCAATTTCAAATAATTGTAATAAATTTATGCAAATTTCAAAACCCTGTTCTACGGCACTATATATACCTAAGAAAAGGAAAGGATGGGAGCTTCAATCACAACATCCAGCCGACTCACATTTGATTGTCCCAAATTTCGTGGACAATATCAGGTCCGAGCACATTCAAACTCAGCAAATGTACAGGTAAGTAAATTTCCTAACTTTTTCCATCGCCAAAAGTAGAAACAGATTCTATACGAGTATAAACCCATCATAAAGTTGACAAATGATCCGTAAAATATCGATATGAGGATGTGTGACATTCTATGTGGACATTCATGATCGTTGGCAATTTATATTAAAACTAGGTTTGAACCAATGAAATAGTAGTTCCAGGCCGACCGCGTGCCAACGATTTTATGAATGTCCACGTATAAAGAATGTCACGCACCCTCATCATCACAGGAAACTAAATCAAACTATATACACCGCGGTCATTTTCCTTCGTCATAGAGTGTAACGTAAAGTGGGAGAAACTGCAGTCATTGCCCTTCGTCATAGAGTGTACAGTAATGTGGGAGAAACTGCAGTCATTTCCCTTCGTCATAGAGTGTAACATAAAGTTGGAGAAACTGCAGTCATTGCCCTTCGTCATAGAGTGTAACATAAAGTTGGAGAAACTGCAGTCATTGCCCTTCGTCATAGAGTGTAACATAAAGTTGGAGAAACTGCAGTCATTGCCCTTCGTCATAGAGTGTAACATAAAGTTGGAGAAACTGCAGTCATTGCCCTTCGTCATAGAGTGTAACGTAATGTGGGAGAAAAAACGTCTCACTCTCAGACAAAGGGTCTTTGCTCGAAACATGACGTCATACACATTATTTCTGCAGTACACTAACCTTTTAAAGTTTTCGATTTGTATATCTATACTTCTTACGCATGCAGCACAATTTCTTGTTTTATTTTTTACCTTTCCGAACTTCTGCCTGTAATGGTTATATGTGGTGCTTCCTGGTAATATAATAAAAAACCGTTGTTTCTCCCATAACTTATGAAATGTGGTTGATCATTTGTCTGCGTAGTCTTTATCCACAAGCATGCTGTGATGGACGTCATGTTAGTTGTCGCACTGGTACTAATGGCATAATTATTTGTATTCCTTTTCTCAAAAAGCAAAGACTTGCATGGACCTGTAAATAAAACGTATAGTACAGCATTAGGGCATATTAAGTACGAATTACAATAGATACAATAACTGCAGTACATAGACTTAGAGTGTATACATAAATATATATTAGGTATAGAAGGAAGTTTAAATATGTACATAATTATATAAAAGCAATATAGTAAGATACAATAGTATTAGTAACAACAAGGGTTAGAAGAGAGCACGTTACGTGAAGCGTGACATTTTAAGCAAGTAGATTTCTAAGTGCAATAGTTATCTATGTCGTAATTATAATGTTTAACTGAATTAGAATTTCGTATTAAGCTTGGTAAATTATTCCATAGTTTAGGTAAACGGTTAAAGTAACTAGTTTGAAAGAGTTTAGTACGACACTTAATTACGAACTAACACATCTAATTCAGATGAGGCTTTACATGAAAAAAAAGCCAGCATTAGAGATTTAAAATACAATAAAGAACTCAATAACGTTGTCGATTTCATTCTGAAGGTGGAATGGCCGTTCATATTGAAAATTATCATGCAGTTCTGTAGTGATCTAGCAGCGTTCGATGAGATCTTGGCAAGGTGGTAAACCTTGTTTCTCATATGAACGCAACGGAATTTTAATAAGGGAAATATCTATCAGACGAGATGTCACTTAGATGACCAGCTCGATTAGTGAGACCATATAATATATATGAACATTGCCTTAGTTTGTGTTAGTAAACACGAATTTTCTATTATATTCGTCCTAGCACATACGCTTTCGCAATTTTTAAGTTGGATGGCGAATGTTTAAATATACATTAAAAATCTCAGTCAAAATTCCTGAGGCACAAAGGAAAATTATCACAATATCGTGTCTTTATATGTATTAAGGATACACTTGCTGTCCTCGATCGTAATTGGAATATTGTAATATGAATATCGTAATTGGAATATTGTAATATGAATATCGTAATTGGAATATTGTAATATGAATATCGTAATTGGAATATTGTAATATGAATATCGTAATTGGAATATTGTAATATGAATATCGTAATTGGAATATTGTAATATGAATATCGTAATTGGAATATTGTAATATCAATATCTTAATTGCAATATTGTAATATGAATATAGTAATTGGAATATTGTAATATGAATATCTTAATTGGAATATTGTAATATGAATATCGTAATTGTAATATTGTAATATGAATATCGTAATTGGAATATTGTAATATGAATTATCGTAATTGGAATATTGTAATATGAATATCTTAATTGCAATATTGTAATATGAATATCGTAATTGGAATATTGTAATATGAATATCGTAATTGTAATATTGTAATATGAATATCGTAATTGTAATATTGTAATATGAATATCGTAATTGGAATATTGTAATATGAATATCGTAATTGGAATATTGTAATATGAATATCGTAATTGTAATATTGTAATATGAATATCGTAATTGAAATATTGTAATATGAATATCGTAATTGGAATATTGTATGAATATCGTAATTGGAATATTGTAATATGAATATCGTAATTGGAATATTGTAATATGAATATCTTAATTGCAATATTGTAATATCTATATCGTAATTGTAATATTGTAATATGAATATCGTAATTGGAATGTTGTAATATGAATATCGCAATTGGAATATTGTAATATGAATATCGTAATTGGAATATTATAATATGAATATCGTAATTGGAAAATTGTAATATGAATATCGTTATTGGAATATTGTAATATGAATATCGTAATTGGAATATTGTAATATGAATATCGTAATTGGAATATTGTAATATGAATATCGTAATTGTAATATTGTAATATGAATATCGTAATTGGAATATTGGAATATGAATATCGTAATTGGAATATTGTAATATGAATATCGTAATTGGAATATTGTAATATGAATATCGTAATTGGAATATTGTAATATGAATATCGTAATTGGAATATTGTAATTGAGTATCTTAATTGCAATATTGTAATATGAATATCGTAATTGGAATATTGTAATATGAATATCGTAATTGTAATATTGTAATATGAATATCGTAATTGGAATATTGTAATATGAATATCGTAATTGGAATATTGTAATATGAATATCGTAATTGGAATATTGTAATATGAATATCGTAATTGTAATATTGTAATATGAATATCTTAATTGCAATATCGTAATATGGAATTTCATAATTGGAATATCTTAATATGAAATACCGCAATATTAGAATATCTTAATATAAATGACGCAATTAGAATAACATAATATCGAATATAGTAACATGGAATATCGTTATAATATGGAATATAGTAATACATAATTTAGTACTAGCAATACGATAATCCCTTCGCCCGCCTTTTCTACCACTACCCCCACCCCACCGCTAGAGTTTCTTTTCCCCATCCATGGTTCCCAATAACTAATACTTAAAATTAAGCTGGTTCGTCGTATGTAGATTTTGAACGCTATCTCGGCCAATATTTACTCGATTTCAATTCTGAAAACAGTTTTGGAATTACGGAGTCTAAATACATCACGTACGTGTCGCTTATATTACGAGAACGTGCATACCCTTCGTGAAAACGGTTTATGTACATAGAAATTATTTGGCAATCAGCCAGCCCGGCCGCCTAGTCGTATATATCCTGCACGTTAGTGCAGAAGAGCTACTATGGTCGTGGCTAGATGGTACACTCGCAGTTGAGGTGACCGTGAGGTACTAGGTCTGAGTCGTCTTCTGGACGATCTTTTTTAGTATCCGCGAGAGGTTGGACGAAATGAGAGATCGGACATGCCTGTATGATGAAATACATCATGGAACTTTCAACTGCTAACTCCAAAACAACTTAGATCCTAACCCTAACCCCCGTTTTTCTAAACCCACTCCTAATGGTTTTCTAATACTAACCTTAATACTAATACAAGGATCGTCCAGAAGACGACTCAGACCTAGTACCTCACGGTCACCTCAACTGCGAGTGTACCATCTAGCCAAGACCAAGAGCTATTGCTATACCCTCGGCGTCCGTGTCTGCGTCCGGGCCAAATGATAAGGTCAGCGTTAAGATAAGGTCAATATTATGAAATGATAAGATCAGCGTTAAGATGATCAATTTTCAATGTGTTTAGCATTGAACTAATTACGTATACACCCCACACGATAACAAGCTTTTTCTCGAGCTTTCACTAGCTTTTTTGTAGTGGCGAAGCAGGCCATGATAACTGGTCATGATATGTAAACTCTAACATGAATTACATATTATTATTCAAAATTCAGAAATATATTGTTTTCAAAATATGTCCGCAGCATTGACACTTATAGACAACATGCGATCTCAGTAACTTGGGAGTCCGGTCTTTAAACGGAAAGAAACTTGACAAGCGTAAAAAAGCGATTTAAAATATATAACGCTTAGGGACAGTAATATTACTGACAGATGGAGAAAAAACCTTATCAAGAAAAACGCTAAGACAAAGGTCGAAGAAAACAGCAGGGTAACCATTGTTAACAAGGAAACCTTTAAGCTTAATGACTTCCGAATGAAAAATATGGTAGGATGTGCAAATCTTAAAATAACGATCAAGCAACGTGTAGATCAGCCCACGTTTAAAATATAAAGGAATAAAACTATAAAAATTAGTGAAAAGTCCCGTAAATGTAGGCTTACGATCTATAGAGACATCTAAAAAGGGATATATATATATACATATATCGCTAAATCGTAGAATACCCGTCCACTTTATACACAAATATCCAGCATATATCAATTAGTGTAAACATATACGCAAATTACACGCAATAAACTGTATACGTTATCTCGATCAATATTTAACCAATTTCAATTCTGAAAACAGATTTGGAATTAGCGAGTCTAAATACATAACACACGTACCTGTTATTTTACGCAAACGTGTATACCCTTCGTAAAAAGCTCTTTATGTAGTTCTTCTGATCACAAATCGATAATGGCCGCTAGCATTTCTCTGCTCAAATATGGTCCGACTCAAACGGATCACCCAAAACGACCTTTTACTTCCTTATAAGGATCGAGTTGGTCCTACCATGTGTGGCTTATATATATATATATATATATATAAAAGAGTTAGAATATTTTCGTCACTACTCTGAGTTTCACGCGTAATGCGATCTTCAGGCAACTGGCAGTTCAGCTTCAACTTGTCGTTAATATATTCGGCGGGTTAAAAATAGTTCTGATGACGTTGTTGTGTGTTGATCAACTAATTAATACTGACGAAAACATTCTAACTCTTTTATAAACGCTCTACCTCTAATGGTATCGAACCATCCGCCAGCTTTGTAACATTCATGTTACAAATCTGTTTTAGTATATACATGTATGTATGTATATATATATATATATATATATATATATATATATATATATATATATATATATATATATATATATATATATATATATATATATATATATATATATATATATATAACTACAGACGGTACGGTTTCGGCCTTTTGGGCCTCATCAGTGTAGTGCTGATGAGCAGGATGAAGATGACTGCTATATACAGTCACCCTTGATGCACACAAAATGTGGGACATCAAGAACCATGCCAGAGCGCTCAACTGCAAGCAGTGAGCGTGCGCACAATGCGTAAGCGACAATGGTTCATCCTGTAGAGCGCTCAATATGACCTAAAGGTCATAGAGCGTATCTATATATATATATATATATATATATACGAACTATTCGTGAGAAATGGAACCCTGCCACCGCGAGATTATCACACTCGCTTCGCGACCTCGGTTGCGAGGGGATAATTTCAGAAGTGGATTTAAGAATCCCTTTTTTATTTATTCCTTTTTACTATACAAAAGACCGTGTTTTATAAGGACTTACGTGATTACAGTAATAATTTCGATGATCAAACATTATTAAAATTATTAATGATTATTTCACATTTGCCAGATTATCATAATTCCATGCTGTAATGTTTGTTGGAAAATATTATTTTATATAACAGAACAATACATGGATGCTTGGATATACAGAATTTCTTTCTCCTTTTGAACTGGATATCAGCACTCGTTTGCTTTGCTCACCAGCGAGATATTCTGTTGATCACTCCAAACCAATTTCATATTTCCGCACAGCCATTTATTGCTCGGCTCGGTTTGTTATTTTTTCGCCACACTAAATTGCAAGTTTTAGTAATCCCCCATCAGGCTTTGCAAACGTACTCCTACAGAATACCTTGGCTATATTGCCTTCGACAAGTTATTTTGAATTTTGCAAGTGATATTCCTCAACTGGCTTCGTCGTAAGTATATGCTCACAACGCTTACAACTGCACATTGTCGATCGCAGTAAACCTACACAAAGTGCACCGATACTATCGATCGCAGTGAACCTACACAATGAGCAATTTCGACACGGGTTCTTCTGCGATCAAACAGCTATGAATGTCAATGAATACAAAGTTCATTTTAACAAACGGCTTATATACTCTAGGTATTGTGCAGGAAAGTATTACCTTGAAACTGAATGTCCAAGGCCAAGCCTTCAGTTGTGAACTTAGTAACCGACAATTAACACACAGCAGTGATATAAGGTATATAAATGTGACCTTCCATGGAAAAACGTACGTTAACGCTTTGGAAAACGGTTTAAAAAACGTTCATAGACCGTTCGTTATACGTTTACACGCTTGAAGTTACCGTTTAAACGTATCCAACGTAGACATAACAAAGATTGACGTAATGTCCTTAGCTGTGCCATCGTATGGTTTTGTGGATTTAACATACGATAAGCTCAACAGTACTGTAACATCAAAATTAAGAACGAGAGCTCAAACAGATCGCCTTTAGTCGCCATTAAGTTCGTTTACGGCGTTGAAACTGCCGTTCTACTGAACCAATTTCGACAAGCTTGGTCTCTATCGTTTTGTTGCAAAATGAAATGTCCATATACATGTATTGAGCAGTTACTGATGCGTGTCTTGAACTTTAGAATATTATAAAACGCTCATCTGGCCATAGATCATAGTACCCTCTCTTAACTATGCACCGGATACATAAATAATAGATCCTTGAGGTGCCCCACATGTTATGTGTTTGCTTTCTGACGGAACGTTAACAATGGAATGATCTTTAAATAATACGCAATTTTCAGTATTTCATGGTTAATAGTATCAGATTTTTAAATCAATAAATAGAATAGCATTGATCAAGCCATTGCCATATGAGCATACACCAATTTTCTTTGGCATGAACATATCATTCTCGGATAAAGACCTTAAATCGTAGGCCCTCGGAACCCCTATCAATTGGGCTTTTAGCCATGTTGGGGTATTCCGTTCACCTAAAAGAGTGATAAAGTAAAGTAAAGTAAAGTAAAGTAAAGTAAAGTAAAGTAAAGTAAAGTAAAGTAAAGTAAAGTAAAGTAAAGTAAAGTAAAGTAAAGTAAAGTAAAGTAAAGTAAAGTAAAGTAAAGTAAAGTAAAGTAAAGTAATGTTGAAGTCGCCATGACTTATTAGACGGAGGATTGTTTGGGATTCAATATAGCATAAAGAATATCAATAGAACCTGTTGGGAGAGAAGCACGAAGCATGTGTTCTTTCTTTATTAAGATTTATGTAAACATAAATTAGTTATGTTCATACATGTGATCATTTGTTTATATTCAACACCCCCACTTAAATTGATGATCATATAACAATACAATATAAGTGTACAACTAAAATTACAACATTTTGTAATACCTAATTTATCTAGATTTAGACATACGAGGTATACAAAAAGAAGCTTTAATGTCCTATAAGAGCTTCAATAAATTTACTTAACTTAATCCTTGTTACAGGCTTTGTAGTCAGGAGGCAGTGTCCAGAAATGTGCTTATTTATGAGTTTCGTTAAACTTTTTGAGTAGAAGCTGGCAACATAGCTTAAAATTTTCGTCTTGTCGTCTTGAACAAGAATATCGCTGTTTCCACTTTCAACTCTTACTATTTTGGCCGCTAGGGGCCGTTTTCTCCAGGCCTTCGCTCCTGCAACATGAAAACGAGGCTTAACTATAAATATTCGTAAAATCATGGAAGGCAGCTGTCAAACTCCCCAATATTTAATAGTATTAATGTACTTATTAGGCCTACTTGGCCACTGACACTTATTAAGAAATAAAGAGGAAAGTCACGTGACTAGTCACGTGCTTAGTTAATTATTTTTTAATACTATTCAATAACTTCAAAATATTAACCAGAAATTCTTCTGAATGGATGATTGTAACGGGAATTTAACATATTACTATGATATTTAGCATTTTAATAAACTTATTTCAAATATGAATATTGCAGGAGGTACGATTTGCGGACCTGTGCTTATTGATTAGTTCCCAGGCCACATCGTGGTGAACCTTTACAGCTACTCTATACAGCCAGTAATTCTGCATCAATATCTACAGCTTCAACATCATCGTTGTTTAGCTCCTCATCATATTCAGCATCATCAACATTTCCCTCCACATTTGACTATTTTAATAAAGAACGCATGGCGGCTTCGTTTAGATGTGATGAAACTAACAAGAGGGGCTCTGACGGATTCAACGGTTGAACAAACGTAACTTTATCTTGAAGAAATAGCTGAATCTTCTCTTTCAACTTGTTTCCCCTGTAAACGCCCGATTCTAGATGGTAATGCGACTCAAGCCGATGGGAAAAGGATGTTCACACTGCTTTCAGCGAGTAGATACGGCCCCGACATAGTCCCTTTTCAGGTGAGGACATCATTTCTTCAAAGCAGGTATCTCCAGGATCACTATTCACTTCTTTGAAGCCGGTTATCAGTGTTTCTTTGAAACCTTGTGTAACATTTCAGATGATATTTACCTTCTGATGCTATCAAATCGTTCACGCCAGCAAGCTTGCAGCTCATCTCCTTATCAAATACGGCTTTCCGGAGTATTTTCGCTGATGTTTCCATGGTTTGTACTTGGCTTAAACCTTTGGAATCCATTTGGCAGAACATACATTTAGACCAGTCCATGCGATCAATTGAAGATCTCCTGGAGGCTCCTACATCAGCCGTGTTTTCTTCTGATTCGTTAGACACTCGGTTTTGGAGACGCTGAATAATGAATATGACCTCCAGGAGATCTTCAATTGATCGCATGGACTGGTCTAAATGTATGTTCTGCCAAATGGATTCCAAAGGTTTGAGCCAAGTACAAACCATGGAAACATCAGCGAAAATACTCCGGAAAGCCGTATTTGCCACGATAAGGAGATGAGCTGCAAGCTTGCTGGCGTGAACGATTTGATAGCATCAGAAGGTAAATATCATCTGAAATGTTACACAAGGTTTCAAAGAAACACTGATAAGAACACAACCGGCTTCAAAGAAGTGAACAGTGATCCTGGGGATACCTGCTTTGAAGAAATGATGTCCTCACCTGAAAAGGGACTATGTCGGGGCCGTATCTACTCGCTGAAAGCAGTGTGAACATCCTTTTCCCATCGGCTTGAGTCGCATTACCATCTAGATTCGGGCGTTTACAGGGGAAACAAGTTGAAAGAGAAGATTCAGCTATTTCTTCAAGATAAAGTTACGTTTGTTCAACCGTTGAATCCGTCAGAGCCCCTCTTGTTAGTTTCATCACATCTAAACGAAGCCGCCATGCGTTCTTTATTAAAAGAGTCAAATGTGGAGGGAAATGTTGATGATGCTGAATATGATGAGGAGCTAAACAACGATGATATTGAAGCTGTAGATCTTGATGCAGAATTACTGGCTGTATAGAGTAGCTGTAAAGGTTCACCGCGATGTGGCCTGGGAACTAATCAATAAGCACAGGATCCGCAAATCGTACCTCCTGCAATATTCATATTTGAAATAAGTTTATTAAAATGCTAAATATCATAGTAATATGTTAAATTCCCGTTACAATCATCCATTCAGAATAATTTCTAGTTAATATTTTGAAGTTATTGAATAGTATTAAAAAATATAATTAACTAAGCACGTGACTAGTCACGTGACTTTCCTCTTTATTTCTTAATAAGTGTCAGTGGCCAAGTAGGCCTAATAAGTACATTAATACTATTAAATATTGGGGAGTTTGACAGCTGCATTCCATGATTTTACGAATATTTATAGTTAAGCCTCGTTTTCATGTTGCAGGAGCGAAGGCCTGGAGAAAACGGCCCCTAGCGGCCAAAATAGTGAGAGTTGAAAATGGAAACAGCGATATTCTTGTTCAATACGACAAAACGAAAATTTTAAGCTATGTTGCCAGCTTCTACTCAAAAAGTTTAACGAAAATCATATTTTTTTCATCTGCCTCCTGACTATTGTGAAGATGTCTGACAAGTTTTCTTCAGAAGCTATATATATAATATCTACAGCTCTAGACTGAACCTCAGATCTTATAAAGTGGTACCTAATGTCTATGTGTTTGGATCTTTGATGCTGTACAGGATTTTTTGCTAAGAAAATAGCACTCTGGTTGTCACAATAAATAGTAGTTGGACTAAGAGTAAGTTTGCTAACAAGCTCCCCTAGAAATTGCCTCAGAAACTTAGCCTCTTGAATAGCTGATGCCAAAGCCATGTATTCGGCTTCGCAAGTTGATAACGCCACTGTTGGCTGTTTTCTGCTCTTCCAAGAGATGGCAGACCCATTTTCAGATAGCTTAAACACACATCCTGTGATTCTCTTGCGATCCTCAGATGATCCCCAATCTGCATCACAATACCCTAAGAGTTTTAATCCTTTCTTTGATTTCGTAAATGTAAGCTTATTTCCTAAAGTTCCTTGAAGATAGCGAAGTACATGCTTAGCCATACACACTGTAAATTGAAAAGAGTCGTTTTGACCCCAAGGAGTCATTTCAGCACCTTTACTCGAAGGGTCATTTTGACCCTTCAAGGAGTGGTTTTGACTCTAAGGGTTGTTTTGACCCCAACATGGGGTCAAAATGACACTTTAGTGGACTCCATGAACTCTTTCTAGGAGTTATACGACTCCTGGAGGAGTCGATGGACTCTTTGTTAGAGTCATAGCACTCTTTGTTGGAGTCACAGCACTCTTTGTTGGAGTCCGAGGACTCTTTGTTAGAGTCATAGCACTCTTTGTTGGAGTTATTATGCTCTTTCTTGGAGTCATTGTAGTTTTTCTTGATTTGTGGATAAGTTGAGGTAAAAATTGGTAATTAAATATATAAAATTATTCTATTCAAAAATATTTGAATAATTATGAACTATTCTGTATTCTGTTTTAGTAATACATGAAAAACAACTGAATAGCTGATTTCACTAATATCATAAATGAAATTGAATGCATCATTGTCTTTATATATGGTTGTCTACACACCAAATCTGTCTAACATTACACCAATCTGGTCTAAAATAATACTGAAATCCTCAGGCTCCGCCAAGCTGACAACATTGTTAAAATCTCTCTGAACATGGTATAAAAATGCCGACCGGTACTTTATTCCACCTAGCACGTGATCAGAGTGACACGTGATGTTATGGCGCAATATTTCGATATTCGTCGCTTCGCGATTTTACATGTTTTGCGTACGAAGAGAAGCTCGTATCTTTATAACTTTATTTGACGTATGAAACCTATCTAGAAGCGAGATGAAATACGTATTGATCCACTGGACTTCTACCAACTAGACGACTATCCTTACTAAAGATTTTGTTCACGATTATGCTCGTTAATCCGAAGAAAGAAGGCATGCAGTTGATCACTGTTGTTTTCACAAAGCAGTTGTCAAACGGTCAAACCGCCTAAAGGTGGCTGGAAAGCGTATCTGGGGCGCGTGATTGCTGCGACTGGTGAGTTGTATATAATTTGTTAATGACTTTGGTGATAATCTACTGCTCTCTTAATGTTTAATAATACTTAAATCTGTGTTTCATAATTGCGAATCACCATTAATTTTGGACGCCATTGACATTATTCGTCGAGTGAGTCGCTGTTGAAACATTTATATTGATCAGCTTTCGTCAATTGCTCATAAGGCCTTTGAAAGTTTGCTGAAAAAGGTCTTATGAGCCAGTTAAGCCCCTGAAGAAAAATGCACCAATATTACTGTACTAGAACTGTTTATTATATGAAATCTTGCTATTCATCAAAGCAATTAAACTGATTTAATTCTAAGAGAAACTGGTTGCTGGTTGGCACTTAGTTATGACAATGTTGAAGTTATAATGAAGTAAAACTTTGAGTGTGAAGATGCAACTGAGATGGGTTGTGAAAAATATAACTTCAAGGCACAGCTCTTGGGATTATGGAGTCCTATGACAGGAGCTTCATGGCAACAAGTTCAGTATGATATGATGGTGGTATTATGCCATTATGAAGTGAATGGATATTTTACTGAGAATATTTGGCATTTACACTACATTAATTGGATGACATATTAAAGGTATAGTGAAGTGTGATAAACCGACTGGAACCAGTTAAGAAAAATGCAACTACAAGACTAGCCTGTGTCACACCCCTGACTCGTCTTGGTACGAGTAAGTACGAGTACTTACTAACTAGGCTTCCTTATGGCCCTTCTACACGATACAATTCATTGTATACGATTGTCATTCTGGCATACATTGTTGTATACGATTGTCGTACTGGCGTATGCAATTGTTTGCACACAACATAATTCTTGTTTCTGATTCGATGGTGAATGTTTACATGCGTGTACAGTTTGATCACATACACCAAGATGACAATCGTATAGGACAAATCGTATAGGACAAATCGTACTGTGTACAGATGGTCCTTTAAGTACTTTGGTCTAATATAGTTATGCATTCATGTTTAAAACCATCAGGAGCCACCTTAATTGAGTGTAAATGCCAAATATTCTCAGTAATAAACCCATTCACTTCATTCGTGGCATTTCCACCATGGTCGTACAGGTATATACTGAACTTGTAGCCAAGCTCCCATAGTTCAGTCGGTTAGTGTGCTGGTGTACTGTATATTGCCAGGGTCGCAGAGTTCAATTCCCAGTATTATCTAGTTTGAATTAGTTGAGGAAATATTGAAATAATATGTATTTCCCCCTGTACCGTAATTTAGAGAGTGAGATTTTACATTATATCTGTCAAGTTTTTGCATGGCATATTGAAGTGATATGTAGTTTCTTGTGATCGACACAATGTGCTATTTGCACATAAATCTATTACTGTAATTCATGAAGACTTCCAATTTATTATCAACCTTATTTGGAAATATATTCTGTCCCAGTTATCAGTCACAGGGAAAAGCAAGGAAGGCCATCCTGCTCTGGACTGTGTGAAGGTCAAACTAATAATTGGTCAGAAATTGGCTATACGGTAATTAAAAAATTGAAATTGGTTATAATTACATTACAGCAAAAGATTGATTCACTAAGCAGAAAATGCAATCAGATTATAATAAATATTAGTGCCCACCACAAAACATGGATAAAAGCCAGGATATACAGTAATGTATGAAAAAATGTACGAAAGGGATTCTCAATTAATGCTCAGAGTGCCGATAACTTACTTTAGGACTTTCCTTGGAAAAAATATGTGTTGTTGTGCATGTGTTTAAATTTTAATTTTTAACAATAAGAGACCTATTATGCCTCTCAAAAAGTCCCCTCAAATCTTTAATAATACCAGGTTTTTGTTGTAATCTAAATTTAGTAACACCAAAGCCATTGGATAATTATCATTCAATGGTATCAAGACAACAAACTTAAACTAGTGGTCTGTCGCCAATGCTAATTGGCTATGCTACTATAGGTCTATTTGTGATAGACCACTTATAGTGAGATTAAGCACCAGTTTTGAAAATCAAAACAATGCAGAAACTTTGCAGTTTGTCTTTATTTTCATATTTTAAGTTTGACTGACTAGTTTATTGATACAAAAACAATTAACTTGTGATGAGCGTTAGACAACTTGGCTTGCATCTAATTGTTAAATTGACTGGTACCGTATGTATATCTGCCTAATTTATCACTATGGTTCTGGATTATACTGTAGGTCAATGTTATAGGTCAAGTGAAGGGTTGATTCTGCATTCTCATCTCTATTACTTCTCTTTCATTATTTCCTTTCAAATAAAAAAGTAATTAACAAAAGCAAGTATTTAGAGCTACAGTACTGTACCTCTTCACTTGATTTTTTTAAAAATACTTCTAGAAATATCTCTTTTATACCTGTAGGACTATATCCCTCTTATTAATATTTTAAAATTTATATATTTATTTATTTTCAGCTCATGTCCTGAAGCACTTCTATAAAGCAACAGAATACACCAATGAGGCAACAATGGCATTATGGCACAAACATGGAGAAATGAAAGGCGTGCAATTGGTAGGAAGATAAAGGATGAAAACAGTTAGAACATTTTATTGAAACAAAACATTGATAATATAACTGAAAATTTCATGTTTTTATAATGTTAATTGAATTTTTAGTGAAAATTGACACTACGTTTAGTTATTTCTTGCAAAACTCTTCCAAAGTCTTTGACACATTGACTCATGCCTTCATTAGATCTATAATTCCTCTGATGAATTAGAACACAGTAACTAGGTCCACAGCTTAGCAGGAATTAAATAAACGTAGTGTTTCAACCGAATATCGTTACTTAGTTTTAAATGGGCTTTTAGTGAAATATGTGTGAGTTACTAAAACAAGATGTTAATCTGGGCCAGTTGTTTGAATGTCCATTAATTGGGTATGATAATATGTTTACCTTGATTAGGACTGATATTGTACTATTGAGAAATATGTTTAAGTACATTTTAAAACCTACCAGTACAGTATGTTGTTGACATATTTAGTTAATAAATTATTGAAAATATTGACATATTTAGTTAATAAACTATTTTACATAATCTTTATTTTTGTTTCTGTGTATATGCAATATGCATGTATCATTCAAATTACAGGAATCATTCAAATAACATTGTTAATTTGCACAACTTGTTATAAAGTAGAATGAACTTCATAAAGGGTACCAATGACTCTTCAAAGGAGTTGAAATGATCCAAAAAAGGGTAAAATTGACTCATTAAAAGGTGTCGTCTGACCCTACATAAGTGTAGAAATGACCAAAAAGAAGGGTCAAAATGACTCCTTCAAAGGTGTCGTCTGACCCTACATAAGAGTAAAAATGACCCAAAAGAAGAGTTAAAATGACTCCTTTAAAGGTGTCGTCTGACCCTACATAAGAGTAGAAATGACTCCTTCAAAGGTGTCAAAATGACTCCTTCGAAGGTGTCAAAATGACTCCTTCAAAGGTGTCAAAATGACTCCTTCAAAGGTGTCAAAATGACCCCTTCAAAGGTGTCAAAATGACTCCTTCGAAGGTGTCAAAATGACTCTTGTAAAGGGTAGAAATGACTCTTTAAAGGAGTAGGCCAAAAAGGTGTCAAAATGACTCCTTCGAGGTGTCGTCCTGGGGTCAAAAAAATGACTCCTTCAAAGGAGTCAAAATGACTCTTTTGAATTTACAGTGCAGAGATGGGCATTTGTGGGATTAGACATGTACTGAGATAACTTAGTCACAATGAATGATAGGTCAGGTCTAGTTGACGTCATTACATAAATCAAACTGCCTACGATTTCCTGATAGAGTTGCTTATCAGCAAATTCTTCCTGATTTTCAATACTGGTCTTATTTACTCCTAATTCACTTGGAGTTGCCCTTGGCTTGCAACCTTCCATTTTGAACCTATTCAAAATAGAGGTGAGCCGAACATCGGCAAAACATCGGCAGAGCCGATTAATCGGCTAGTTTTCTCACAATCGGTCATCGGCCGATTGTCTTTCACCATCGGCCCAACGGCTGCCGATTGTCTTTGTTAACTATCGTTTTTGTATTTCTGCTTTCTCATCCTCGCACTACTATTTATACTCTTTTTTTATGTCGGTTCTTCAGGTATTGCGCCAACGCTAAAACCGATTAACCTTTTTCAGGCGCGATTTATTATTGAGAAATAACCGCACGTCCGCAAGGTTTGGTGTGAGAAATTATAAATAGAATGTATTTGTGACAATTGCAGTATCGGATATCATATATCCTGAGATTCCAGCAATAGCATTACACTCAGTCGTCAGAGTTGTGTAATGGCAAGCTCTTCTAATTCTAAAAGTATCGTTTGGGAGTATTTTAAAATTTGCGAAAATGACGAAACGAAGGCAGAATGTCTGATTTGTAAAAGCAGTGGTGTTCGTTCTTTGTTGTCACGAGGTGGAAAGCAGAAAAAGAGTTTCACAACAACCAATTTGAGAAATCATCTACACTCGCTACATCCCAGCAAGTACATTGAAATGACAAGCAATGAGACGGCTCGAGCAACGAAAAGAAAAGATGACAGTGCAGAAGAAAATACTACCGCAACCATGAGGAAAAAGCTAAAAAGTCAGATGAGTCTCAAAGAAAGCTTTAACGCGCAAGCTGGCTGGGATTTCGATAGCGCCCCTGCCAAGCGTGTTAGCAAGCTCATTGGTGAGATGATTGCTATAGACAATCAGCCTTTCATGTTAGTAGAAGATTTGGGTTTCTTGCGCCTAATAAACAATGTCTGCCCAAAATACAAAGTGCCCAGCCGTCATTATTTCAGCGATACTGTCATACCTGAGCTGGTGAATCGCGCAGAAACAGCTGTTGGAACATTTCTCGAGAATGTTACCGACATTTCCTTCACTTCGGACATCTGGACATGTTCCCACAACAACAACTCATTTATCTCGTTAACTGCCCACTGGGTTGACTGGGAAAAACAAGCGGCTAGACAATCGTTTGTCCTGCAATCCAGCTACTTTCCTGGCTCGCATACCGGTGAACGGATTGCCGAAAAGTTTAATTTAATGTTGGAAAAATGGAAACTGGATCCATCAGTGTGTCACCTTGTAGTCACCGACAACGCTTCGAATATTGCAAATGGCGTATCAATTTGTGGCATGAAGCAGGCTCCCTGCTTTATACATACTTTACAACTGGCCATTAAAGATGCCATTACTTCCCAGCGATCTGTCACTGACATGATAGCCAAGAGTCGCAAAATCGTTGGCCACTTTCACCACTCTGCTCTTGGATGTACGAGACTTTTGGAAATTCAAGCAGAATTGGGTTTGCCAAAGAAAAAATTGTTGCAAGATGTGTCAACGAGGTGAGATTAAAATAATTTTAAACAGTCTGATTGACAGTCAGACTGAGTCAGTCATTCAATCAATCAAGGTAAAGAGCCCCTTGTATTTGTTTACATATTCTGTGACACAAGTTGACATCTAACACTAAACAGTTTATATTTTGCTTGTAAGTTGTGACTAAACAATATGTTTTCGCATGATTTATTATTCCAGATGGAACTCCACATATTATATGTTGGAAAGATTGTTGGAAATGAAACGTGCCGTGGCTTTGTACTCGGCTGAGAAAACGATCCCGTGTCTTACTTCAAACGAGTGGGACATTATGAAACGGCTTCTTCGCGTACTGCAAATGTTTGAAGAGTGCACTAAGATTATGAGCAAGCCAAATGCGTGCATCTCCGAAGTCATTCCAACGGTTTGCGTGCTTCAACGATTTCTTAACAGGGACGACGGAGAAGCAAGTAGTGGCGTAAAAACTCTAAGAGCAGAACTGTTAAAAGCCTTAACAACTCGATTCGAATCCAACGCGACGGACAAAAACTTCTTGCTGGCCACTGCTGTTGACCCAAGATTTAAATTCAAGTTTCTACCCAGTGCATCGCAAGCAGTCATGATCCGCGAAACCAATCGTTTAAAGCCAGCAGAAAACGAAGAAACGCCCGCTATACCAGAGCCAGAGGTTCAAAATACATCGCAAGCACAAAACCACGATGACCTCTGGGCTTGTTTTGACGAGATTGTCAACGACAACAACGAAACTGAGGAGCCACTTCACGACGATGTCACTAGTGAAATTTCCGCTTTCCTGGCACTTCCATTACAACCACGAGTCTCCTGCCCATACGCATGGTGGTGTAAATATCGTCTGGCATACCCAAACCTCTTCCGAGTTGCTTCAAAATATTTGAGTGCTCCCAGCTCTAGCGTCGACTCGGAGCGTCTGTTCAGTGAACAAGGCAACATATATACAGAGAAGAGAAGTTCGCTTGCTCCACACAAAGCAGACAATTTATTATTTTTACATCACAATTTGCCGAGATTACAGTTTGACTATTAGTATTAAGGCCTAACAGGCCTGTAAATGTAATTTTGCATTTTGGTTTTACATTTTTTCATTAATCTTTACCTTGTTTAGTTGTTTAGTTGTTTGCTTAATAAAATTATAAAACGACCGCAAAACGGAAGCACTGAGCAACCGTTCGCAAACATCGGTTTTTGCCGATTAATCGGCCGATTGTGACTAAACATCGGCTCTTAACAATCGGTATCGGCAATCGGCTTTTTTTTAACATCGGCTCACCTCTAATTCAAAATCCTTTCAATGTATTTTGTTTGATCCATAGTTATGGTTGTGCCATTTAAAATGAAATTGATACCAAGAAACCATGAAAGTCTATCAAGATCTTTCATTTTAAACCTACAACTTAAATCCATTTTCACTTCATTTAGTAGGGAAATTGAATTTGATGCAATAATAATATCATATACCCATATAAGCACAATAATTATTACATCAATTTGACGTCTGATGTAGACGCAGGGGTCGGGAAAAGTTGTGAAAATCCATCACTGGTCAAGAAAGTGTGCAACATATGATTCCAGTTGCGCCCACAGGCACTTTGTTTCAGACCGTAAAGAGACTTATTTAGTTTGCAAACTAACCTTTCCCTTGTCTCACTGTATTTTACAAACCCTTCTGGCTGTTCAATATACAGTTCACAGTCTATTGGTGCATTTAGGTATGCCGTTTTGACATCCATTTGATGCACTTCCATATTAAGAACTAGAACTAATTGCATCAATATACGGATCGAGGTTATCTTTGCGGTAGGCGAAAAGGTTTCAAAATAATCAACTTCAGGCACTTGTGAATACCCTTTTGCTACATAACGTGCTTTATACCTTTGTTCACCACTTTGACTTTCCTTCACAGTATACACCCAACGAGCCCCCACTACACTCTTACCTTCAGGCAATTTTGTGAGCGTGTAGGTATCGTTTTCTCGTAAAGATTTCATCTCTTCGCTCATAGCCTCATGCCATTTTTCAGAATCTTGTGACTTAATTGCCTCTTCATATGTTTTAGGGTAAACCGATGTAGCACAAAAATAGTCTACACTGTAGTTCATCAAATCATTGTCATCAAGATCATTGTCCCCTATGTAATCACTCAAATGGTCAGGTGGCCTTCTAGTACGCCTAACAGGGTATCTCAAATTTTGATTCCCTTCATCTAGTGGAGCTGGCTGGTCAACAACTTCATGTTCAAGTGGACCTACATCAGCATTCTGGGGGTGAGGAAGAACGTTTTCCTCTTCAGGTCGTGCTGGAAGGGGGAAATTTTCCTCCTCAGGTCCTACTGGAAGGGGAATATTTTCCTCCTCAGGCCTTATATGCCTATCAAAAAATTTGTCATTACTTTCATGTTTATCATAATCGTGCTCATTGCTGTCACTTCTAAACTTGTTGGTAAACTTCACATTTCTTACCTTTGCAACTTTCCCACTTTCTGGGAAATATACCAAATAGGCAGGACTGCCCTTGTCGTACCCCAAAAAAATACCCCTCTCACACCTTGCATCGAGTTTTGCCTTATTCTGAGTGTATGCAAAACACTCGGTACCAAAGATTGCCATATTTGATATATTTGGCTTCTTCTGGGTTAGTACCTGGTAAGGGGTTTGTTTGATACGACTGTTGTAACACCTGTTACGAATGTAAGTTGCAGTCATGACTGCATATGGCCAAAATCTTTTGTCAAGATTTGCACTTATGAGTATAGGCACCTCGCCATTTCAAAAAGTGTTCGCCAATTCCTTTCTGCAGTCCCATTTTGATGTGGAGAGTAAGGAGCAGAAGTCTCATGTTTGATTTGATTTTTCACAAGGAGAGATTTATATGCATTGCTAGTAAACTCTGATCCATTGTCAGATCTAATGCATTTTATATTCCCATAAAGGGAAGAGTCTGCTAAAAATCTCTCTGTGGCACTTAAAGTATCAGACTTATTCTTCAGGAAATATGTAAAGGTGGTTCCTGAATAATCATCAGTTAGTCCCAAAACATACTTAAAACCTTCTTCAGATTCTGGGGTAATCGGGCCTGCCAGATCTGCAAGCACTAACTAAGGCATTTTTGCCTTACTGTCTGGATCCTTATTCCTAATGTTGGTCATTTTCCCCAAAGTGCATACTTCACAATCTCCTAGCCTTGTCTTATTACTGATTGACATGCCCTCAACAACATTCTCTAGCTTTAGAGTATCCTTAATATTGCGGTGCCCTAAAATTTCGTGCCATGTTTGTAAATCATGTTTCTTAGACTTAACAGAGCATAAATAGTATAAGCGACCTCTCTTTTGAATATCAAAATCTGTACCATCACATGCACTTAAGACTGCTTGTCCTGGCTTAAAAGAGATTGATGAACCATTCTCAGATGCTGCTTGTACTGAAAAATATCTTGGCTAAATGAAGGTATATACAATGCATTGTGTAAGGTTACATTATGTTGATTACCTACTCTATCATATAGGAGGACCTTAGCATCTCCCCTATTTAAAGCAATATTATTACGCCTAGTGCCATCTGCTAACTCAATAAAATGCACTTCTGGATTAAAAGTTTCATCAAGAATAATAAATTTACTTTTATCGTTAACTATCTGGGTCGTAGCGCCACAGTCAACAAGTAAACTTGCCTTCAAGTAGTCCGCGTCGTTGTCTGTAGGTACATCACTCACTCTAAATACAAAAGATTGTTCCTGATCCTGAACGGTCTTCACTGAATTCTTAGTGTCCGTTTCTTGGTTGAGGTTCTTCTTTCTGCATTCCTTTGTATTGTGAGTCCTCGTCTTACAATGGTGGCACCATTTCTTAGATCTTGTGCATTGGTCTGCTTTGTGTCCTGGTAACTTGCATACATAACATTTGACTTTCGCGTTATAAAAGCCCGCCTTCATCACGTTCTCCTTCGATGTGGGTTTCTCGTTTTCTTCGAATGCCCGTAGTGCAACTTTAAACTCGGGATAGGATGGTTGCTTGTCTTTTTGTGTGATCACGGTATTAAACGCCTTAAAGTCTTGAGGAAGTCCTTTCAAGACCATTGCTATTAGAAGAGCATCGCCAACTGCTTCTCCGGCATTCTTTAATGCTGCCACAGCCGCCTCGGCTCTTAGAAAATAGTCAGTCACACTCTCGGCTTCCCCTTTACTAAGCGTGGTTAATTCGGTATATAACGAGATCACTTTGGGTTTCCCACTCGACATATAATGTTCCCTGAGTATGTCGATAGCCTTCTTGCCGTCATCTTTGGCATCTATCATGACTAGAGCGAGTGACCGATCGTCTAGTACTTGTATCAGTTCAGCATAAACATCGGCATTCTTTGTTTCATCTGGTTCCTCGCTTTCCACAGTAGATTTTAATTTTAGAATGTGTAGATAACCCATGAATTTTGTTTCCCATAGTTCGTATTTCCTTTCATCTCCATCGAAAAAGTTTCTCGCCCTGGGCCCATAACCTGTTGAAGTCGCCATGACTTATTAGACGGAGGATTGTTTGGGATTTAATATAGCATAAAGAATATTAATAGAACCTGTTGGGAGAGAAGCACGAAGCATGTGTTCTTTCTTTATTAATTATAATTTATGTTTACAGAATACATTATGACATAAATTAGTTATGTTCATAGATGTGATCATTTGTTTATATTCAACAAGTAAAGTAAAGTAAAGTAAAGTAAAGTAAAGTAAAGTAAAGTAAAGTAAAGTAAAGTAAAGTAAAGTAAAGTAAAGTAAAGTAAAGTAAAGTAAAGTAAAGTAAAGTAAAGTAAAGTAAAGTAAAGTAAAGTAAAGTAAGTAAAGTAAAGTAAAGTAAAGTAAAGTAAAGTAAAGTAAAGTAAAGTAAAGTAAAGTAAAGTAAAGTAAAGTAAAGTAAAGTAAAGTAAAGTAAAGTAAAGTAAAGTAAAGTAAAGTAAAGTAAAGTAAAGTAAAGTAAAGTAATGTTGAAGTCGCCATGACTTATTAGACGGAGGATTGTTTGGGGATTTAATATAGCATAAAGAATATTAATAGAACCTGTTGGGAGAGAAGCACGAAGCATGTGTTCTTTCTTTATTAATTATAATTTATGTTTACAGAATACATTATGACATAAATTTTTTATGTTCATACACGTGATCATTTGTTTATATTCAACAAGTAAAGTAAAGTAAAGTAAAGTAAAGTAAAGTAAAGTAAAGTAAAGTAAAGTAAAGTAAAGTAAAGTAAAGTAAAGTAAAGTAAAGTAAAGTAAAGTAAAGTAAAGTAAAGTAAAGTAAAGTAAAGTAAAGTAAAGTAAAGTAAAGTAAAGTAAAGTAAAGTAAAGTAAAGTAAAGTAAAGTAAAGTAAAGTAAAGTAAAGTAAAGTAAAGTAAAGTAAAGTAAAGTGGAGTGGAGTGGAGTGGAGTGAATTAACAAGTGCAGTTTATGTCGAGTGTAGGGTCTAAAGCGTGATTACAAATCAGAAATACATTATTATTATTGTTGAGATATTTGTAAGTTTGATTGAAAATTACTTTTTAATATTTAGCTATCATGCACGGAGATTGGCCTGTAATTGCCAGAATCCGCCTTAAGAAACCATTCATACAATATAGACATGAAAGAAAAAGAGAAATACATGAATAAAGCTGCAGTGATATTTAAAAGTGATATAAAATTATTAGTCAAAATAACCAGATGCTATTATAAAAGCTTGAACGGCAAGAAAAATATTAGCATCATAATTTATAGGGTCGACAAGCCGTTCAATAAAATATTAAGTCGATCATATGAATTTGTTCGATTCCACACATGGCCTGTACATTGCACGATGGAGGCAAATATTATGTCACGCAGAGCAGCAAAACGAGGATATATAACAAGATAATAGCGATACCAGCTTTTATAGCTGAAGGGTTTACCCTGGTAAAATAAAATTACATTACATTACATTATCACCAATATAAAAATATTTGCTAGTAGGAAATGTATTAAATCAGTTGGTATATTAAATCTGTGCTATTTTTGTGCAGTAAAAAGTTTTTGGTAACATGGTCTCTACTCGATTTGGTTGAACCTATTTTTTTCGAAACATCAGCTCTGTTTTTGATCAACTAGTTTTTGTTCCGTTTTTATGCAAGTGAACTTATCTTTACTTTTTATGAAACTTATTTTTGATGAGGAACTCAACACACTGTTTCTATAATGCTGTTCTTTAAATTATGAGAGAATACTTACAAATCTCACAGCGTTCTCCTTCATAGCCATTTGAACACTCACATCTGAAGCGTTTTCCACTGCTTGTCGTGGATGGTAGACATTTTCCTCCATTAAGACAAGGATTTGATGTCATGCAGCAATTCAAAATATAAGGAGTTCTATTACCACATTCTTGATTACCGACCTGCATGAAATAGATAGATGGAGATAGATAGAATGATACACATCATTACAACTTTGCTGTATAATCTCCTTTCACTTAATTTTCTACATCCTAATTCATGAAGTAGTGTAACTAATCGCTTAGTATATATGGTGCTCCCAATATTATTCGGGCTGCATGGTTTTGCAATTGTTTAACTGAATAGCTAGACCCTGTCCAATGGCATGCCAAAAAATGGAGCAATAATCAAAATAGGCTCAGATATTGATTTATATACATGAATTAGATGATCCTTATCAAGTATAGGCTTCATTTCACGAAGGGTACTAAGACTTCTTAATACATTCTTTTTTACCTTAGTTACTTGCCGGGGTATGCAAAGTAATATTTTAATCTATTTCAAGACCTAAACATGTGGTGATCTTTACCTTTTTAAGCGATATTCCATCAACTGAAATATGTATATCACAATCCTCTTAACATGATAATCATTGCCTTCATCCTATGATCATATATTCGGTTTTCAGAATATTCAGAGATATTACATAGATAATTTTCCATGATTCCATTTCAGGTGAAATGTGCAAATATCAGCCGATTTGAAATAATAACGATTATATTAATAACGATTTGAAAGCATTTCAACCTAAGGGTGTCTATTTTAATATATTAAAAGTTTTAACAATTGGTGCGCGAAACATGACGATAGCACCAGGGGTGGAGTGGGTTCGCCCACTGCCAATTCGACCTAAAGCCGGGGAAACACTAGGCGAATTTTCACGGCGAATCGTTCTGGCGAACCGATCGCCAGCGAATTTCGCTGAGTGTGTCCAGGTTTATGCATTCGGTAGATCATCGGCCGAGTCAATTCGCCAATATCAAGCATGTTTGATATTTATCGGCCGAATAATTATCGCCAGCGACAAATTAGGTGAGTGTGCCCACCTGGGCGAAGTGTATCGCAAGCCACATAATTTATTAGCCAATCACATGCCTTTGAAGCGACATATATGACAAAGAAAGAAAATGGCGGCCATAACTGATGATTCATCGTGGAGCTTAGAAAAGGAAGAGGAACTGGTCATATTATGTGAATCTAAGCCAAATTTATATGATACAAGTCTGACAGAATATAGAGATCGTGTCCAGAAACAGGATGCGAAAAAAATTATTGCTGATAAACTCGAGATAAATTCCATGGGTCGGTCGTCGTCGTACCCATGGTTTTAGCCAGTCCTTCCTATTTTCCCAGCGCTTTCTACGTTTGCGCCTTCGTCGAAGCACCAATAAAACACTCACTGCAACTGCTATTTTTCGCTTGTTTCTCGACACCGCCATTTTTTTTCATAGACGAATAGCTCATCTACACAAACTGGCATTCGCCTTGTGTATCCACAGCGTCGCGCGAATAAATTCGGCGGCGAATAGTTCGGGCAACTATAGGCGAATATAATCCAACTAGTGTGTCCCCAGCTTAAGGGGCGATTTTCCACTGGGCGAATATTTTCGCGCGAAGCGAATTTCTATGTTCAAAATATTTCTGATTAGTTCCAGCTGAGTGCTCATAAGAAGCGTTATGACGTAATTGGACTGAACCATATTGTAGTTGGGACAAGGAGTGAGTCGATAAGGAGTCTTTGGTGTTCATTTGAGTATTCTAAGACAATAAGCCAGTTCGTAATATTTGACTGCGCATCAAAATGATGTGTTCTGCGCCGGGATAAAACTTATTTCAATTCATAATATGAATTGGATATGGAATTCAGTATAACGAATTTGCAAGTGTAAATAGAAATGAAAATGAAAATGTCTATTGTGGATTTAGCCTGATGTCATGAATTGAAATATATTTTATCCCGACGCAGAACACGTCATTTTGATGGGCAATCGACATAAGAACTGGCTTATTAGATAAATTTACCCAAGAGTATTGCATAATATGTGGTGATTTGAACATTGACAGGCTATCAGATGAAGGTCAGAAACAGCAGATACTTAAACTATTTGTTCCCTCATATCAGCAAAAAGTTGCACCTTCTTACAACCGATTATGGATCACTTCTGCATCATCTGTACACCAATATTCCAGACGAATACGTTACAAGTGGAATATATTAATCATATTTTTCAGACCACAAACCGGCGTGGTGTGCCTTAAAATAGATGAGACATACACCCCTGTACCAATCTCGTTCCCAGAGCCTCCGCCGCGCCACGCAAACGGAGGCTCTGGGATAATCCATCACCGGAAGTGTTTTGATTGGTTAACTAAGGATTGCCTTTAATTAGATTAACTCTTAATAACGGTATTGTACTTCGTTCTTAATATGGCAGAGTTTACACCAAAAAAGTTATCTTCGGACAAACTTTTAGTCGTGTCGTGTTTCCAGAAAAGCTCAAAAAACTTGTCCACGTTTAAATGGATTGACATTCTACGCGAAATGCAAGAAAGATCACCTGGTCTAACGTTAAAGAAGACTCTCAAGTCGCATTATGTTAGATACAGAGCGTTATCCATCCATGGTGCAAAAAATTGCCTCAGTTATTCTTGGCTCAGAAAATGCGACCAAAAAGTATCTTGATTTCTCCAACTAAATCATCGGACGTAGTGTTTATATTGCAGAACAGAAAGGAGAACACAAGCCATCGAGAATCAAAACAAAGATTGATCGAAGATTTTCCCACGCCTCACGAACGCCGCGTAAACTTGTATATAGCGTCAGGTGTGTCACGGTCGTTTATAAAAAGATGTTACCGTTAATTTTTGTGCTGTCAAGTCTTTTATTGTTTGAAGTTTTAACAATCAGCCAACACCTATTAATAAATACACAATGCAGTGTTTATCGACCTTTTTGATTTCTTCGCGAGTTACATGAATTCTAAAATCATATTATTTTGTGTCCCAAATCCCAATTGGTTGCTATTTAAACACCAGACAACAATTTTTTCCATCTGAAGAGATCCTCGAGAGTTATTATAACGTGTCTAGGGAAGATTCTTGCCGAAGAACTCGATATTAGCACAGATAGTTCTCACGTCCCAGAAACTACGCTCGGTCTATTACTGCGCATGCTCTTTTCAATCGACGCCCTGTTTTCCGGCCCTCTGGCGATGGATTATCCCAGAGCTTCCGTTTGCGTGGCGCGGCGGAGGCTCTGGGAACGAGATTGCCCCTGTACATACTATAATACATACATCATAATGTTCGCTTCATAATATGTCTTACACACAGGTTAAAAATTAAAAAGTTTAAAAACTACGAAACGTAATTTTCGACTACAATGTCATCCTCAGGGTTCAAATTAACCATTAACTAACCTTCGCCACAGCTTCAAAGCTGAGTAATCAAACAGTAAACCTTAATAGCGTTGCGCACAGATGACGTATTTGTCAATGTTTGTCTGAGTCTATAATTAAATTCACGTCCTATAAACAAAAGGAAATGGCTCATTTGGGAGTCAGATTTGGTTTGTTTGTCTGAGTGTCTATAAATAGTAACTGTGCGCTTCGCTATTGCAAACAACCTGTTAACAAATATTTTTTGTATACTATAATAAAATTGTCGTATATTAAGTAAGAAAATATTGGTGGTAGCATATAGGAAACGAGACCATTGATTGTGTTATAAAACAAACAATGGTTATAATCAAGCTTTATAAGCAAGCTTATAAGCGAGCGTTAACGTAATTGATATTCATTAGCACGGCTGTTATTTAATGTGTCGAATCTGATATCAAGATAAATTGCAATGTATAAGGAACTTTCTTATGACGAAAGTATAACGTTTCCAACCACATAAACGCTACAAACATCCGAGAAATTGAAGAAAATTTTATTATATATGTTTCACGTTTGACAGTTTCGTATAGTCTCAACAATGTGTTGTTGTCGAACAACTTTTAAAGCATATCGCCTTTGAAATTCACTTAATAGAGCAAAATTATACGCCTTTTTATCCGTCCATCCAGGTTTTATCATTCAAAGTTTGAATTTGACTGCACAACACGACAATAATACAACGCCGTGATGCACAAGTGCATGAACTAGTTGTAAACAGTTTTACGAAAAATATCACAATAATTGTTCACTTCCGTGAAGAAAACAAGCGCGCAAAGTATGACCCTGACACTCACTCTTTAAACAGAAGGGTTGTGAAATTATTTCCATACAAGAAGTAACTAATCTACAATATTTTGTATGAACAGATAAATAACATAACTACTTTTGATGTAATAAACTCAAAGCTTGCGTGAAGATGGTTTTAACTCGTTTATGATATTTTCGGTATTTACGCCAGCCAGCTGTTTGTCTTCCCGCTGCTGCTAGGGCAGGCTATTTCATATTACTAACCTCTATTAATAATTCCTTGTTAGCAAGAGTTACCCATGCCATGGAGGGTGGTTCATCGGACATTTAAAAATAACTTTCGGCTATATATAAGTTTTCGATATAATTCTCCTTCGATATTATCGCCAAGTTTAATAACTGACGTGTTATTGAATTAACCAAACTAAAAACATAAACGACACAACATCCCTTCACCAAATTTACTTAAATATTATAGCATTACCTCTGTAAATTCTTGATTACCAAAATTGTAGTTTATACAGTCCTTCCTTGGCTTCAATAACTGTGTTTCGGTATATTTGCTGGAAGAGCACAGTTGACATTTTGCGTCATCGCAAATTTGAAAGGAAAGACAACGACAGTTTCCCAGGCAATGCCCCAAACAATTCTCTATAGTAATTCCTGTGAAGTTTAAAAAGCTATGACCATATATCACTTGATTCTGATCTATGTCAAGAGACAGTTTAGCTTGGTAGCGGGCATGATCAGTAAATGAGAAAGCGTAAAACATATGTGTTAGCAGGAGCACGACGAACCTGTAATTAATGACAAGAAATTTACCATTAGTAAAATGAATGACACCATCTATAGTATATATGGTTGCAGCAACGGCAGTCGAGACCTACATTTTCTTCAAAAATAAAGCTTACCTTGACATTGTATTATGAAAATGTTATCCTCAAAGCTGTATATGCATTTATTCTCCGTTTGTTTTCACACTCCTATAACTAGCGACGCGAGACTGAATGTCGACACTTCAATAGCAGGGTCTAATTAAAACGTTTTATTATTTCATAGTTTTGCCTTGTCATTCGTCCTCTCAAAAAATCAAGCTGTGATGAGAGTAATAAAAAGATAATGATTGCCTTAATATCGTTGTTCCTTTTCTCAAAGCATTGTTTAAAATGTCTCCACGTACTGTCTTGGGAATATTAACATAGGCCACTAACAAAATTGCAGTAAAATTTGTTGTAGCTCTGTCAACATGGATAACGGCCTCAAAAAATTCATTTTGTAATGTCTTCATGTTTATTTAATTGTCATTTAAGAAGACCAAATTAATAAGTATTCCTATACTGTTTATTCAAAGTTCAAAAATATACTATTTTGTTAGAGAGACCTACGTCAAGGTCACCTAGAAAAATCATTGAAAAGTTCTACGCTTGTATTTGTAAGATTAAGGACATTTTCTTTGATCTCATTAAGTTAGTAGAGGGAGATGGTTTGGAAGCTCCATTGTCTTTCAAGATGAGGCAATCGTCATGTTATTGTATTGGAAAAAGTGTTTGTTGTTGGTTGGAGAAAGAAAATGCTATGGATACGTGACAGCGAACGACTCACAACACGTGACGACGAAGGACTACACTAATTAATTCCGAACGTTGTTATTGGATGACTGCTTCATTATACAGAAAATACAATACGTTCAGTGACCGTGAAAGTGAACAACAACATAGAACAATGACTTTTGCGAACCTTCCAAACCATCCCTCCTACTAACTATGGTTTAATAGCGTGTTATTAGGTTTTTGCGCGTACGGTATTTGAAAAGGGGGACTACAGGGAAATATTTTTGGGAAATTACTGTAGGTAATGCGGGACCATAGGGAATTTTTTTGTGAAATTAGGTTATAAGGGATGACAACAGGGAAATTTTATGGGAAATTAGGTAAGGGGGACCAAGGGGAATATTTTTGGGAAATTAGGGAATTTTTTACAAATTACAATTTTCGGAAAACGTTCTTTGTAGGTTTACGATATAGTAATTTTTCTGGTGATGTTTCTTTCATCATAATCATCATCATCATCATCATCATTATCATCATCATCATCATCATATCGAGTCTCCTCGGACCATAGCACGCCAAACACCTTTATCCTGCGTGCAACTCTTGATCTCGTTTGCATCTGCAAGTCCATATTTCAGATCCATAAAGAAGAATTTTGATCTCCCGATGCATATAATCTCGCGACTATTTATAGTGTAACAGGTGTATTTCAACATCAAGTAACTGGTCTTTTAAAATATTGAAATATTACTTCTTAAAAACATTGATACTACTACTCTTTCTAACTGCAATAGGCAGAGTATTCCATTGCTCAATTGCCGATATTAAAAAGTTTTTGCCGTCCTCCGTCTTCTTTATTAAATCCAGACATCATTTTTTACCTTGTCTTGGATACATTTTTCATAGCTTAAATGAAGGATGAATCCAACATAAGGATAAAGAAAGAGCTTTTGTTATCGCATTTATTATATTTTGCAGCGGGCTTTGCTCCAAGCAGTAGACCCCCTATACACGCCTTATAAATAATGGCAGTAAACCAACCTTTTAGAGTTTTAAAATTGCAAATTACTATATTAGAAAAGATCTTGAAAATATGTTGTGAAAAGTGCTTAAAGTAACAAATCGCATAATTATTAAAATCTTTATATTATTTACACTCATACCCGTTATTACAGGAAGCATGTTAAAGTATTTACCAATGCAACACAGTTCAAAACATGATGCCCCCTATACATCCTTTTGTTCAAAGCATGATGCCCCCTATACATCGAACGTATTTTACGTTGGTGATGCACTGCCGAAATAGTAAATACAGTAGGAGAAAGTAAAAAACGCCGTACCTGTTATACCCTGCAACAACAAGCGGCCTTTGAACGAAACATTAAAGGATATTGGCAACAAAAATTAAGTTTGTCTAATATGAAAGAACTGATAAAATGATAGTGACACCTTTTACAACTTTTCCGTATTTTACTTCGTTTTTGAAATATTTCAGTTTGTTTGATATGTAAATAATAATAATAATAATAATAATAATAATCATGTTTATTCCACATTTTCGCAAAAAGAATTTGAATTACATTGTGGTTACAAAAAATAAAAGATTACTAACTCGTTTACAACTTCATGACTTTATAAAGGACTGGGTTAGAAAAGTTTTGCTTAAGTATCGATCATTACATTGTGAAATTTATCTTATCACTAATTTAATTTCTCTAAATATCTAACTAACTTTATCTATTAATAAATATCTAAATGTAAATATGATAAGAATTGATAAAAACATTTATAGTACTATGTATTGAGCATTAGAACCGTACTTGGGAAAAAGCTACGGCGTAGTCTTTCAGTCCTGCATTTAAAAATCGTGTACTTGTTGGCATTCCTTGTTTGGTAATCATGCACACATGGTCTCTGACGTCATGTGCAGGGTAGATAATTTTCACTCATTAAAAGATTAGTTCCATCTTCAAGTTTGTTCCACAAATTTACTTGAAAATGTGCGTAGAATAACTCCTCATGATAATGAACGTTATAAACTTAGCAATCACTGAGATATAAGACTTTTTAATGAGTGAAAATTCTCTACCCTGCACCTGACGTCAGAGACCATTCATTTACATATCAAACAAACTGAAATATTTCAAAAACGAAGTAAAATACGGAGAAGTTGTAAAAAGTGTTACTTTATCATTTTATCAGTTCTTTCATATTAGACAAACTTAATTTTTGTTGCCAATGTCCTTTAAATCGGACCTCGTCTTTCTTATTTTGACCGTACATCAACCTTTTCGTATTTTTGATTTGTACATGACTGTTAAGATTCCTGTTAAAATTATTTTAGGAAAGCATAAAGTGGTCACTGGTCGCGTCTCTATTTATTAATTCTTGATAATTTTAAATCAATTCTTGATTTATTTTAACACTTCAATAACTGTGGAGTGCATGGACGAGCTTTTCCTGTCATCGCGTCCATGCTTAATTTGTCTCTCCTGCAGTCGGAATATTTCGCAAAGTAATGGAAGGAGGCTTTAATTTTTCCTTTATATAAAAAATGTTGAACCTTCGCTTGTTTAGTTTAGTTTAATCAATATATTTAAAACAGGATATTAAACACTTCAGTGTTGGTAGTTACACTGTTATAAATGTGTGTCCTGTGAGATTATAATATACAATACAATTATAATTATAACTATAAGATAAAATAGAAATATATGGTTACAATGTACATGTACATCTAAAAAACTGGGGTATTTCATCATAATAAAAAGCTATTTACATTCTTTATAAACGATCTATAGTTTTTACTGTCCCTGATATATAACGGAAGGTTATTAAAATGTAGAGCACCACTGTAAAAGAAAGATTTCTTAGTAGATTCCAAAGTAATCTTAGGTAATCTCAATAATTTGCCTTTGTTTCTGGTGTTAGGACCATCATGGTTTACAACTGAAAGTAATTATTAAAATCCTCACATAATAAATTATTAAGTGACTTATAAACCATAGCACAGCAGTGTCGTTTCTTAAATTGTTCTATTGTGATGATGTTAATGTTAGATTTACCTCTACCTCGTGATAATTGTAATTGCTCTCTTTTCAAGAAAGGAAAGGCGTTGATTCATTGTGTTTGTTAAACATGTAAATGAAACACAGCAATAAAATAGGACAGGGAGGATCATGCAGCGATAGACAAACTCAGCAACATATATGTTCAATGAGCTTCTAATTCGTGACAGCAGCTTTAAACGACTTGAGGCTATCTTGTACACTTTATCCAGATGACAGGTCATGTGAAGAGAGGGATCTACGGTTACACCAAGATAGTTATATGATGTTGTCCGATTGTATTGCAACGATACAATACTTTGAAATCCTCAACTTTCTTCAAGCGGTTAGAAGTTCCAAACAGCATTGCTTCGGTCTTACCTTGTTTTAAATTAATTACAAGTTCATTATCATCCAACCATTTGGACAAATTGCTCATATCCTGAGTCAGTTTATGTTGAATATTATTCACATTCTTATCTGAGGTATAAATAATTGCGTCATCAGCATACATAATGATATTACTATGTTGTAAACAATCGGTGACATCATTAAAACGGAGGAGGAACAGTAAAGGACCCAAAATGGAGCCTTGCGGTACACCACAAATCACATGATGGTAGTTAGAAATTGCACTGTTATACTTGACTGCATGTTTTCTGTTAAACAGATAATCAGTAAACCATTCAAGTTCCATATCAGTAATCCCATATTGTGGTAGTTTTGAAAGGAGTTTTTCATGACTGACTTTGTCAAAAGCCGGTGACCATTCCCTTGTCCAATTCCTTTCTAATGTTATCGATAAATAATGTTATGGCGAGTTCAGTAGATCTATGACAGATTGAAAGCAAACTATTATCCTGTAGATGATTAATTAATTGTCTCTGAACACATTTCTCCAAACTTTTTTATGGTATTGAGAGAACTGAAATAGGTCGATAATTATCAAAACTTGATCTATCGCCACACTTAAATATTGGTGTAACTTTGGCTTCCTTAAATTCCTGTGGTATCAGACCAGACCGTAAGGACAAGTTAATAATATAAGCCAGTTGTTTAGATATTTGTTTCGCAGTGTCCTTGAGCAGACATGGAGGCAAATCATCAAGGCCAACTGCTTTATTGTTCTTCAACAATTTCAATTCCTTGAGAACGTCAGTTTCTTGGACAATTGAGAAATTAAATTCAGGTAAAGATTCACATTCTATTGGCTGTGTATAACTCCAAACAAAATCCTTCAGGCTTGTGATTTATTTTGGAAGCAATATTAGTGAAAAAGTTGCAAAATGCATTTGCGATGGTGACATCATTTGTTAGAATATGTTCGTCCAGTTTAAACGCAGAAGTTGCAGAGGATTGGGCTTTCGTTGGAAAAACATGCAGTTTTAATAAGTTTCCAAAAGCGGTCAGGTTTAGAGGTGTTTTCATATTTTATCAAATGTCGATTAAATCTGGCTTTTGCAGACTTAATAAGGTTGTTTACTCTGTTTTTGAGATGCTTATATTTTGACCAGTCTACACCTCCTTATTTGTTTGCCTGGCCTTTCGCAGAAGGTAGTCACGAGTGTTCATCTCTTTCTTGACATCAGCTGTTAACCAAGGACAAGGTTTACCTTTAATTCTTTTCTCAATGACGGGAGCATATTTATTAAAAAAACGAGAGAAGAATTTGTGTCATACTTTGCCAGGCAATAGACACATTATATTTTTCCAGCACTGGTTTCTTCAATATCACGAGACAGCTTATCAGGACAATAGTTACGGTAATTACGGCATTTGATTTTAATAGGCTTTTATTTTAGGTTATTTATTTTCCTCGAGCATCCAACCATGTCATGATCACTAATACTGCTAGGTATAGTTTGGATATTAACCAATTTGTCAGGATCAGTTGTGGCTATAATATCAATAAGAGTTTTATTATGCCTAGTAACTCTAGTTGCTGTAGTAACCATTTTCTTGATACCATACATTGACAAAATATTCTTAATTTCTTTATGACCATTTTTGACAAGAAAGTCATAGTGAATATCTCCCGTGAGAATACATTCTTTGTCTTCAGCTGTTGCGGCGGATAATATATTATCAAAATGGAAATTAAAATCCTTACAGAGATAATTTGAACTATCTGGTGGTCTGTATAATATACCAACAAAGAAGGATTTTGCTTTGGGAAACATTACCTCAAGCCACATGCATTCAATTTCATCAATTTCAAGATCATACCTCCCTATGATATGGAGTTCCATTCCGAATATATGCGCCTACACCACCACCAGATCCGTTTGATCTAAATATTCTCTCATACAAATAACCCGGTGTCTGCATTTCAGCTTCATTAGTCGAACAATTTTTATGGGTTTCACTCAAGCCGAGAATGTTGATATTTTTAGATGAGCATAAAAGTTCCGACAGGAGATCTTTTTTATGAAGTAGACCACAGACATTCTGATGTAAATTTTAAATCCATTGCACGCAGAAAACCGAGTTAATCTTATTTGACTTTCCGTTGACACAGTTGGATATTTTTCAGAGGGATCTTCAGAAGACAAATCTTGCGGTAAACAACTGCCACATGCAGTCACCATCATCAGGGCCAAGACATTTCGTATGAAAGTTGAGCATACACGAGGAGCAAACAACATTGCTCTGGTTCTTTCGAATAGTCTTTCTACATGCCTGACATTTAACAGCTGCTGGGCCCGGACACGTCTCGATGTCACCAGACAAGAGTAGTAGAACATGAAGAAGTCTTCACAAACAAACCATGCTGGAAATTTCAGAGAGAAGAATACACATATGTTTCACTCCAGGTCAAATCAAAATCACAATATTGCTTAAAAGGAACTTGTAGAGAGTCAGAACTGACAAAACTATACTTCCTTACTATAAACACCGCTAACAAAGTTAAAATTCCGAGGAGCGGTAAAAACGTGACCAAGCGCGGTCCGCCTTCTTGTTTTTTGATATTTTGTTAGTAACTTAACATTTAATTTTAAGCTAACGGAAAGTGCAGCTACTTCCCCGCCTGTGAGGTTTTCTGAGTACGACCCTGACGCCATGGCGTCAGGAACTACTTAAAGGAATGTTGTATGACTTTCCAAAGTATAAAAAAGAAACGCTTTTCTCAATTTCAACAACATCCTTCGTGTTTACATCACAGTTTATATAAAATAGCATATTGGTGTTCTCTCGTTGATTACATTTACATATAAACAAAACATTTAACATGAACATTAGATTTGTGAGTCTTAGACTGCGTTTACACTAGAGCAAAAGTTATCGGATTTGTATTGTTTTTTTATTCCCATGAGGATGCAAAACAATATGAATCCGGATACTTTTGCTCTAGTGTAAACGCAGCCTTAAATTTGGTAGTTTGAAATTAATTTAAACTGATAAAAGTTAATGATTCTACTTGTCCGTGTTAAATCGAACACGTCTAAAATATAACTTCTGCCGACTAAAATATAACTTCTGCCGACTTAAACTCGTAAAAAATTTTTTTTTGTGGTGTCGCACCCCCCACACCCCCCGTAGCTCCGGGCCTGCATGGCGTTTTCATCTCTACCTGGAGACATCTTTTGTTCACATAGAGCGACTTCTTTCTGTATCAGAGAATATACTTACAGCTCTTTCATACACAAAGCTTCGTATCAATTTTTAGCATACTAGAGAGGATTTGTATAATTCAAAATATTTGCTGCCACTAATCTTGCAACTTTAACTCATTCCCAGACCTCGTGCGCGAACTATGTAGAGGCGACGTGAATCTCGATTTTTAAAAACTTGGATTTTTGTTCGCAATTCCGGGGGTTCACGGGGGGGAACCACGAAACACGATGGCATTTTCACTACACGTGGTCTTTGTCGAAATTTACGGTAAGACAATCAGTTTCTCATTTATTTTCCGACATGTCTCTAGTTGCTTGTGGAAGTATTCATCAAGGCCATGAAAGTTTTAGTAGCCAGTCTCGAGGAAAGCAATGCTCTTTTATGTGTTTATCAGCGCTTTTAAAAGCACAGACCATTCCAGTGTTCGAGTGGAATACGGCAACAATAGACAGCCTTTTAACTCAAAGAGACGACATCCCACACGAGGGTTTTTTATCGCTGAACGATTTACCGTCTGTTGTTCGTTGGTCAAAAGATGAATGAAAATCAAACACTAACAGTTTGTCACTTCCTTCAACAAGGAAACTAAAACAGACATGTTCTTTGTTTACTGTGAATTAAAGTTTAAAGCATATAGGATACACCATCTCCTCAATCTTTGGTCTAACATCTGACTTGGATTTGAGGAAATAGTTTCTACAATGGTTCGTGCACAAAGCTGTATGTGGATACATGTATGTCTGAAACTGTACATGGAATTGTCTTCAAGAAATTATTTACCTCAACTATGTGAAAATTCAGTGGACAATGGAATTGTCCGCTTTGTGAAAATTCAGTTGACAATGGAAATTATTTGTGTGCCATGGATAACCATATTTGGTATACAGTAAAATACAATATTACAAGTTCTTTGGGAAAATAAAATACAGTGGTTGCAGTGGACCGTGGTGTATTCCCGAACGACAATTACAGTATAATAAGTGGAGTCGTGGACATATGCAATGAACTATAAATACATCACAAAGATCTCCTTGAAAGTATTGCATTTTCAACAAGAAGTCCAATAAAAGTTAGACGATATAAATAATCGTGCAAAAACATCGTAAACATCTGTTGCATACATACCATTACTGGTATTTATTTAGTCAGCGCCTATTTGTTTAGCGCTTGCTTTGCCATAACATATCAGGCACTCGCAATTCCACTGACAGCTTTGCCACAGTAAGAAGCATGATTTATTGTGGCAGTGATTTATCAGAAATTTGTTTACCAATCACCAACTACATACTGTAGTCAAGGTATAGTATATGCAGTCAAAAGCCTTGCCAATTATATTCAGATAAGCGATAGTCATTTGTGATTTAAGTCTGCTCAGTGTATTTAAATATATTAAAAGAATTGAAAAACAATGTGTATATAAACATACTACAGTGGGTTCATTTTGGAAATTTTATCAAAAATTAGGCTTCCCATGACTTTTGAGGTAGTACTTTCTTTGCGATAGTAACTTCTATTTGTAAAAATATGGAACGCACAAACATTATCAAGGTTAGAATGATCAAATAGGAAGATTTAACTTACCCTAATGTTGGATACTTGATGTGATTGTTATGACTTTCAAAAGGCATTTAATCTTCGAAAACGATTGTTGTACTATACTGACATTAATGGTAAGACTAACTTCGTTCTCTTGTTCTTTATATATATGACGTCATCGCTGAGGGTGACCACGTGCTTCATTTCTTTTATGTCAATTGTTCATAATGTAAACTTCATTTTATTGACAATTAATAATTAATTTACAATGATAAACCTCACTTTTACAGGTATTTTACCAATGTCTACTTGAATTGATTTTATATGATAATAAAAAATTGGATGTTCATTAGTTCTGGGTTATTCCATTCCTTGTCACGTTTACAGAAAACATAGTACGTGCTCCTTATACACAAATTCAAGCTCTTTTAACATTTCAACAAAATCTAGTGATGCCGACTGTCCGAAAACTCCAAGTGTACTGATTGATAAATTGACAAACTTAACTTTTTTACAGATTTTGCGCTGATCTTTAATTAAATTTAAGTACTTGCGTTTCTTACGGGTAGCGTTGATCTGAAGATTAGACTCAAATCCGACAGTAAGTTCGAGAATGTAAAGAATTTTGTTTTCAATTGCTATCAGAAGGTCAGGACGAAATTGATCTCCAGTAAGAACAGATGGACTGATAAAGCCAGTGAATGTTGTACAGATTTAAATGTGGATGCGATGAAATTTAAAACAGAGTCGTGTCGCCAAGTAAATCGGCCCTCATTGAGATATGCTTTGTATCCAGCAACAACATGAAGACAACATGATTATTAACAACATGATTATTAATTATAATAATAATAATACAAATCTTTATACAGAAAGCCTACGTCACTTAAACGCGATTTTCAGTAGGGCTCTGGTAACAAAAGAAAAGTATAAATAAAAAATAGAATCAACTATTAATACATACAGTATAAATCTTCAGCCCCCCCCCAAAAAAAAATCAGGACAAGAATTGCTAATTTAATGTTTCCCCCCAATTGTATTAGTAAGACTATAGAGGCTAGGAGAGAAGCTACTTAAGGTAATCTACCTACGGGCTTCATCTACCTTTACAAACGGGTGTAGCCTGACGTGTTAGCCAACCACTAAACCCGTTCCACGTGAGTGTTATCTGTTAGATTGGTTCCCAGACCTTTCTGTCAGTACTACCTGCAAAAATGGCGTCACCTAGTAAGAGACAGCAGGCAACTCTGCTCGCTGTAGAATTAGATGAAAAGATTTGCTCAAATTGCTGCAAATTGCCTTTCCGAGCTTCTAGATTTCAACATTTTCCGGGGCATGACCCCAAAGCCCCCTTAAAATGCGGTCAATGATCATCAACTTCAGCCACCCAACTTTAAATCCGTTCCTACGCCTCTACTTCCTAAGTACATCTATTTAACAATTAGATAACGAGTCCGAGTTGTGTATCAGCGAATAGTCAACGAAGGCGAAGCTGAGTTGACTATTCGCTCATAGACAATGAGGACGAGTTGGACTACTACAAATCATGCATTCTCCAAAAATTTATCCAAAAACTCATCTGAAACCTCCCCAAAACGAGAATTTTCTGCCAATGTTTTGAGCGCGTTTCGCGCCATCATGGTCTATCACGAATAGACAACGGTTGAGTATAGCCAATCAGAATGCAGCATTTGTAATGGACCATGGTCAGTTTCTACTAAAACTTGATTGAGCACAATAAACCATGAACCATTTCATTTACAACATTAGAATAAGAAAACAAAATGATGAAAACAAACTTTATTTTGATGATTAAAAATAACTTCTCTTTGCGGAAAATTTGGAAAGTTTGGACTCTTAAAATTCCCGTGCTCCATCCAGAAATGGAGTACACACAACAGCCAAATCAGAAGAGGCGTTATATATTAGTAAATCTATGATTTTATGAATAATGTTTCGTACATTGGAAACTATTCATGCAATGCTGAATTGAGAAAAATATCTGGAAATCGTAAAATATCAGAACTAACAGCTTTTAAGTAGAAATCGTATTTATTATATAATAGACAGTTTCTTATTGATGGGCCACTAATAAAACTGATAATCACACGTGTGCGATTATTTATGGTAATCATACATGTTTCGATTATCGTGTTTTGAACAAATCAGCAAGCTGTATTAAGCGCCGTTGCGGGAAAAGAAACTTCGGCCATTTCAGTAGCAGTATCGACAGGTTTTTGAAGTTTTACTATGGATTTTAATAGAGATGACGAGACAGTTTGTTGTGGAGAGCCGGACCAAACCACAAACAATTAATTTAAGTATTAAAGTATTTAAGTTAATCATTGATTTCCGGTTTAACTAAACTTACTTTTGAAAATAAAATGTTTGTAAAATCGCATTACACTCTTGTGCTCTATTTTTGTTGATTATATAATAAACAGAAAAATACATGGATGCTTGGAAATATGAAATTTATATCTCATGTTGACCAGGATATCTCACTCGTTCGCTGCGCTCACTTGTTCGATATCCTGGTCAACACTCGAAATAAATTTCATATTTCCACACATCCATGTATTATTCTCTATTTATTCAACCTCTAATAATTATTTAAATGTGTTCTGATTATATCGTAACATGTACATCTAATTCCGTTTAACAGGTCTCCATAACCTGACACAGTAAATAATTAAATTCGAGTCCTATATGTTACTAAGGTACCACTATTTAGGTAAATAAATCTGAATTGAATATCTATTTTTGCCTTACCTCTCTCAGAAACCTTTCAGTAAAATCAAAGATAAAATGCTTTTCTTTGCTTACTCATGTTTTGAGAGCAACTTTTGCATCAACATATTCCTGTATTTTATTCATCAAAATGAGATAACAATCGCCATGCATATATTGAAACTATAGCTACTAAATAATAAATTGCCTCCTATATGTTACTAAGGAAGCAAACAACTATATTTTTAGGTAAAGCAATCGAAATTTGCGTGCATATAAAAAATGCATATAAAGAATCAAAGGTGCATATTATAAAGAACAATTAAGAAAAGCGTATTCGAAAACTGCAGCTCTCCGAAGAATTAAGCGATTCATACCGCAAGATGTGATGATACGACTGTACAAGTCTTTTATCTTACCACATCTTGGATACTGTAGTCCGGTTTTGGTGCATGGTATTGGTAAGACTGAATCTAGAAAACTGGAAGATGCAAATTACTATATCTTAAGAACGATACTGGATGCAACCAAGACCCGTTCCTATGAAAGCCTTCTTGATCAAGCGAAAATTAAATCTCTCACCAAGCGAAAATATTTTCAATCACTAGTTTTACTTTTTAAATGTATGAAAGAACATGGACCTCAAGAACATTGAACAATTACCATTTAAAACAAAATGGCTTAAAAATTCCTACTCGTTAATAATCAGCCGATTGTGGAATAGTTTACCATTAACAATTCGTCAAGAAGATAATTTTAATATTTTTAAAAATCTGCTAAAAGAAGTTGAGTTTAGACCGAATATTTATCTGGATTAATCCCACTCTAATTATGTAATATATATTCATATGGAGCTACTACAAGTACTTTTTCTACTATTGTGTAATACATAGCAATATCAACATATACTCCACTAGTAACCTGTAAAATCTATTCTTAATATTGTTCTATTTTTATTGTAATTGTATTAGATATATATATACGTGCGTGTTTTAACGAGAATTTTTTGCTCCTAGGCGTTACGTATTCAATTTTATTAAAAATTCTCCATAAAAGGCACTCAGATTTTCCATTCAGATTTGACTACATATATTTTCTTTTCAGGCTATTTTGATTTATATTCCGAATAACCATGAAATTTCGCAACAACAGTTCATGCACCGGAATCAACTTTAACGTGAAAATCGGCATGAATGCGAGTCGTTTCATCGGATGCTGCAAGTGTTTGAATTCAAAAATTCCCATTAGTTTCCAGATTAAAAAGTATCCGGATTCGTCGCAAAACTGTTTGGGATTCAATTCGTCATATTGTTGAGACCTCGTCAGAGGAAAAGTATCTTGTCTTATGACTTCAAAACTTAAGCCAAGTCTCAACGCCAACATAAGTTCTGTCTCACTTTCCCTATTCTAACTTTGTTTAATCCCACTTAACCCTGACCTAAGTTTCATTAACTTGGCCAACATTTGAATTTAATTTCTTGACTAATCGTTATCATATATATTTGACCGTTTGTAATCGTTTTTTAAATTTTTGACCGTTTTGTAACCTAATACTGAATGAACGGTGTATAAATGTATGCCTACTGTATCATATAATTTAAATCGCTCTGAAGTTGTTGCATGTCGCAACGAAACGTTAGCTAACAAATTTCTAATTTCTGTCATGTCATACTTTCGTAATTGGATTCTTTTTGTTGTTTACACAAGAATGAAACAGAAACAGCTACGACGAATCGCGATACTTTTGAATCTAAAGTAAATATTTTGAATACGAGCACATGCAGCGTCGAATCCTAAGAAATGACTCGTATCTGGGATGAATCAGTATATTTTTATCACCTTTTTAACAACATTTATCACCCTAGGTATCCATAAATATCCTTGTATATTCATCTCTTAAACTCACCTCATCTGACTATTTCTTAGTGTAAATGCTACATGAATCTGAACATTTTTATCAATATAATTCCTAAAAAATTCCGAAATATTTCGGTTTGTTTGATATATAAATGAGATGGTCTCTGACGTCAGGTGCAGGGTAGAGAATTTTTACACATTAAAAAAGTCTTATATCTCAGTGATTGCTAAGCTTATAACGTTCATTATCATGAGGAGTTATTATATAACGCACATTTTCAAGTAAATTTGTGGAACAAACTTGAAGATGTAACTAATATTTTAATAAGTGAAAATTCTTTACCCTGCACCTGACGTCAGAGACCATCTCATTTACATATCAAACAAACTGAAATATTTCTATTATTATATAAGTAAAATACTGAAATGTTATAAAAGGTGTTACTCTATCATTTTACGAGTTGTTGCCAATGTCCTTTAACTAAACTTGCAAGTTCAATTGCAAATGTTAAGTTCGTGGATTGTATTAAAAACACTGTGAAGTGTGCACGCCTTTTCAAAACCTTCGCGTTGGTTTCGTGAGAAGAGGAGAATAAAATTAGCTTTTCATAGGGGGTTTTACTGAGTTAGAATCTAAGAAATTTTCTTTGAAATCTCCTTTGGCTATTCATAAACATTTGAATATTGACTCAATTACCCAGGGTTAAAGCTAAAACTGCATGCCTTGGCATTTGCAAAAAGAAAGCTAGAGTGACATATGGTGGGTTGTGTAAATTAAACACGAGTGTGTGTCTATGGTGTGGCTGAGAGAGCTTGATCCGCTGAGCATCACTATACAGATCAAAAAAGAAAACAGAGAAAGTAGTAAATTTATATATCACTGGCGGATATATCAAACCGGGCGCAAGCGACTGATGATATTTCAGATCGAAATTGAAATAATACTGCTGGACACTCGGTCAATTTGCCCGGCCGGTGCCTGGTTTGTCTGATGTTTTGCCTGATATATAGAACGAAACGTTAGATCCTCTTAACATTTTATTATGCCTTTTCTTCGTATTTTATACTGGGTTTAATTAAGCAAGAATTATAATTAATTGAGCAGAAGATTTTATTTTATTTTGATGACCTGAATTTAAATATATACAAACTATAAGAGTAGTGCAGAATTTGTTTTCCAAATTCATACCTTGCTACGTCACTGCCCCTTCCAATCATCGTTGACACTAAATATATTACTGTTATATGGTAACATGTTTCCTTATTAATTAAATAATGTATGTGTATAATATCACTTTTTTCTAAGTTTTACTGTGATATCGTAATATGCTGTGATATGTGATATTGTGATATCGTAATATATATTTTAAGTACATGCAAGTCAAATAAAGTGCATACATTTGAAATTCTAGCATTTACATCTTCATTGCTAGTACTATACTCGAGAGCTTAATGATCTCCCGCAAATCTTAATAAACATTGAATACTGCAATGAACGAATGCCAACATTAATGGTACAGTCAAACAGGAGAAATGTCTAACAGCATGTTGCAGGTACTTCATAAACATCTCCTTTCACTCCAAATCTAAATTCATTCCACGATATTACGTTTCCATGCTTGGTTTCTAAGCAGGTTTTCGACATCTCCAAAATCTCTTTTGGAGAAAGGACTTTATTGAAGATATTAACGTCTGCCATTTCTCCCTGGAACGCCTGATATAATTTGAATCCACCTCCAGGGCTATCTTGGTCTTGCCCCAGGACCCATGTCCCTCCAGCCGGGATAGTTATTCGTATGGCGACATTTCCTTTGCCCACAATACTTCCATTTCTGTAAATCGCGTATGCTCCATCTTCAGATTTCCACGTAGCGCAAAGATGATGCCAATTTCCATCATTAACTTGCGAATTCTGATGGCTATAAAAAGCAAAGTTTACTTCAAATAGCTTTTCAATATTGACCCATAGCAAAATTATGGAAGTTATTCTGAATATTAGAAATAAATTTAGAAAAATTGCAACTTTTATAAACTGAAAAGTGTATATGAGAATCTGTATAAGAGTTGTTTTAAGAAACGTTGTGTCAAGTTACGGAGGATTGAGAATCTATGTTGGAACACTAACGACTAACAGGTCATTTTCTCCATGTCAAAATAGAGATGAAGTGAATTGAAATGATAGAATGATCTGAGATTATTGTTTGTATTGACAACCTGTTTAGCCTATGATGTTCCAGCAAGCTCATTGTGAGCTCAATATATATGTAAAGCTCACTTCTCTGGTATTACCTAAACCACAACAGCATGGGTACGAGGCTGTACTAACTCCGTTGCGACTTTGACTTCAATAAGCCCACCACTTATTTTTTTGCAATTTTGCACAATATCACAACTGCCTTGGATTTCGAGGCAGCACTTCCCTTGCGATAGTAACTTGGTAAAATATAAAGTAAAATGGAAAAGGCAATTTGAATCTCCGCAGACATGTTAGCTATGTTGGTTATTGAGCGAGGCGCGTAGTGGTAAGGTATATATTAACCACTAACCTTATTAGTTCATTTTTGTAGGGTTATGTAGAATGTCCAGTGTCCAGTGGTGATCGCCCTTCGTCAGAGAGTGAAAGTAAAGTGAGAGAAACCGCGGCGATCATCGCCCTTCGTCAGTGAGTATAACGCAAATTGGGAGAAACCGCGGTCATCGACCTTAACCAGATAGTGTAAGTTAAAGTGGGAGAAACTGCAGTCATCGCCCTTCGTCAGAGAATGTAACCTAAAGTGGAGAAACCACGGTCATCGCCCTTAGTCAGAGAGTGAAAATAAAGTGAGAGAAACCTCGGTCATCGCCCTTAGTCAGAGAGTGAAAGTAAAGTGCGAGAAACCGCGGTCATCGCCCTTAGTCAGAGAGTGTAACGTAAAGTGAGAGAAATCGCGGTCATCGTCCTTCGTCACAGAGTGTAACATAAAGTGGGAGAAACCGCAGTCATCGTCCTTCATCAGATATTGCAACGTAAAGTGCGAGAAACCGCAGTCATCGGCCTTAGTTAGAGAGTGTAACGTAAAGTGAGAGAAACCGCGGTCATCGGCCTTAGTTAGAGAGTGTAACGTAAAGTGAGAGAAACTGCGGTCATCGGCCTTAGTCGTAAAGTGGGAGAAACTGCGGTCATCGGCCCTAGTCAAACAGTGTAACGTAAAGTGAGAGAAACCGCGGTCATCGCCCTTCATCCTTCATCATGTCGTAATGTGGGAGAAACGTTTCACTCTCAGACAAAGGGTCTTTGCTCGAAACATGACGTCATACACATTATTTCTGCAGTACACTAATCTTTTAGAGTTTTCTATTTGTATATCTATACTTCCTACGCATGCGCAGCACAATTTCTTGTTTTATTTCTTACATTTTCGATTTTTTGCCTGTAATGGTTATACGTGGTGCTTCCTGGTAATATAATGAAAAACCATTGTTTCTCCCGTAATTTATGAAATGTGGTTCATCATTTGTCTGCGTAGTCTTTATCCACAAGCATGCTGTAATGGACGTCATTTCACTTGTCGCATTGGTACTAATGGCATAATTATTTGTATTCCTTTTCTTAAAAAGCAAAGACTTGCATGGACCTGTAAATAAAACGTATATTACAGCATTAGGGCATGTTCATATATAATCCCCATATGTGAGATGACCCGTTCAGCAAGATATTTTTCAACACGACTTTGTATTTTATTTATTTTATTAATTATTTATTACACTTTCACCTAATTGATACAAGAAGGTGCGGAACAGTACAACAGTGCTAGGCTCCACATTAAGTACGCCCTTTAAATGATAACTAGAAATACGAATTCGCAATAATCCCCTCGCCCGCATTTTCTATACCAACCCCCCCCCCCCCCCCTATGGGAATTTCCACATCCATGGTGCCCAGACCTCGCACGCCGTGGCCGTGTATTTGTGTTTTGCAAACATTCACAATTTGCAAAAGCCCGTTACGTCGAAGAAATGTTTGAACTTTTATCTCGGCCAATATTTAACCGATTTAAACTCTGAAAACAGATTTGGAATTAGCGATTCAACATACATAACATACGTGTTTACTATATTACGAGAACGTGAGTACCCTTCGTAGAAACGGTTTATGTACTTAGAAATTAGTCGGCTTTAGTCGCTATAAGCCGGTCAATATTATTTTGAACGTTATCTCGATCAATATTTAACCGTTTTCAATTCTGAAAACAGATTTGGAATTAGCGAGTCAAAATACATAACATATGTGTCTACTATATTACGAGAACGTGAATACCGTTCGTAAAAATGGTTTATGTACTTAGAAATTAGTCGGCTTTGTCGGTTATGATAAACCGGTCACTTCATCGTATATTATTTTGAATATCTCGATCAATATATAACCGTTTTCAATTCTGAAAACAGATTTGGAATTAGCGAGTCAAAATACATAATCTGTCTCTTTTGGAAAAAAACCTTTGAATCATGTGACGGTTCAATTTAAATATTAATTCAAATCTGAGTATCTAGTTACCAGGACCAAATTTTCCGATGTCGCGCGGACGGCGGTTGATCATATATATATATATATATTTATTATATGTCTTGCGAGTCCGAACTGGCGTATTTGAACGCTGATTGGCTAACGTGCGGGTCCGTACTTTACCGTACGGACTCGGTGTACGGACCCGCACGGTATTACTCGATTAAAAAATGTTACAAAAAATTTCTTAAAATAAAATAATTATATTCTTTTCAAAATGTTTTCCCTTTTGGTTGTTTTGTTGTCAATTATATCGAATCGCGACTGTGAGACCGCTCCGCTCGCGCTGACGTGGAGGAAGACGTACTGTACACGATAATGTTTTCTCTAAATTATTTCTCGTTGTAGTCGAGACATAATAAATTCCTTATTAACCTCACAAGCTCGGTCCGTACGGGAAAATATTTTGCTTTCGATCTTTTGAGTACAGACCTCGCCCTTCGGGCTCGGTCTGTACTCAAAAGATCTCAAGCAAAATATTTTCCCGTACGGACCTCGTGCTCGGTTAATAAGTACTTAATATAAACAAATAAACTCGACCGAGATCAGGGGTCCGCTAGCATCTAGCGTGATAAGGGACTAAACGCCGGTCGATATTCACCCTCCCTCGCCCTCAGGCCTTCGGCCTTCGCGCCGGGCGAGGGGAAAATGAATAGATACAATAACTGCAGTACATACAGTGTATACATAAATATATATTAGGTGTAGAAGGAAGTTTAAATTTGTACATAATAATATAAAAGCAATATAGTAAGATACAATAGTATTAGTAAGGTAAGGTAAGGTAAGGTAAGGTAAGGTAAACTTTATTTAAAATCACACGCTAGCCGCGTGTGGATTACATTATTTGTTCAAATATATACAGTTACTAATTAAAAAATGAATTATTTACTAATTAAAAACCGAAGCTAGTTCTACATATACAAATAGATAATAATATATTAAATTAAAAGGTCTGTATAGTATTAAAAATTGTGAGCGTCGATTCCATTTTTTAATATTGGTAATGAATTTGATTCACGCAAATCTGCGGGTAAAGAATTCGACAGTTTAGCTCCATCATAACAAAAACTTTTCTTAAGATTTTCAGTTCTACTGTAGGTAAAGGTAGCTGCAGTGAGGTAGAGGAGCCCCTAAGGTCATGATCTGTGATGTAACAACAAGGATTATAAGAGAGCACGTTACTTGAAGCGTGACATTTTAAGCAAGTAGATTTCTATGTGCAATAGTTATCTACGTCGTAATTATAATGTTTAACTGAATTAGAATTTCGTATTAAGCTTGGTAGATTATTCCATAGTTTAGGTAAACGGTTAAAGTAACTAGTTTGAAAGAGTTTAGTACGACACTTAATTACGAACTAACACATCATATCTAATTCACATGAGGCTTTACATGAGAAAAAAGCCTGCATTATAGATTTAAAATACAATAAATAACTCAATAACGTTGTCGATTTCTTTCTGCAGGTGGAATGAGCCGTTCATATTGAAAATTATCATGCAGTTATGTAATGATCTAGCAGCCTTCGACGAGATCTTAGCAAGGTGGTAAACCTTGTTTCTCATATGAACGCAACGGAATTTTAATAAGGGAAATATCTATCAGACGAGATGTCACTTAGATGGCCAGCTCGATTAGTGAGAATTGCCTTAGTTTGTGTTAGTAAACACTAATTTTCTATTATATTCGTCCTAGCACATACGCTTTCGCAATTTTTAAGTTGGATGGCGAATGTTTAAATATACATTAAAAATCTCAGTCAAAATTCCTGAGGAAAACAGAAAGGAAAATTGTTACAATATCGTGTCTTTATATGTGATAAGGACACACTTGCTGTCCTCGATCGTAATAGCGTTGAGTGTGGCCGCTATAATAGCTCAAAATGCAGACAAACAAACCAAATTTGACTCACAAATGATTGCAAATGAGCTATTTTCTTTTGTTATGGCCGCAAGAATTATGGGTAAAAGCGGACAAACATTGATACTGACGTCGTCACGACGGAGTGCTATTGTAATATTGTAATATGAATATCGTAATTGCAATATCGTAATTGTAATATTGTAATATGAATATCGTAATTGCAATATCGTAATTGGAATATTGTAATATGAATATCGTAATTGCAATATCGTAATTGTAATATTGTAATATGAATATCGTAATTGCAATATCGTAATTGGAATATTGTAATATGAATATCGTAATTGCAATATCGTAATTGTAATATTGTAATATGAATATCGTAATTGCAATATCGTAATTGGAATATTGTAATATGAATATCGTAATTGCAATATCGTAATTGGAATATTGTAATATGAATATCGTAATTGCAATATCGTAATTGGAATATTGTAATATGAATATCGTAATTGCAATATCGTAATTGTAATATCGTAATATGAATATCGTAATTGCAATATCGTAATTGTAATATTGTAATATGAATATCGTAATTGCAATATCGTAATTGGAATATTGTAATATGAATATCGTAATTGCAATATCGTAATTGGAATATTGTAATATGAATATCGTAATTGCAATATCGTAATTGTAATATTGTAATATGAATATCGTAATTGCAATATCGTAATTGGAATATTGTAATATGAATATCGTAATTGCAATATCGTAATTGGAATATTGTAATATGAATATCGTAATTGCAATATCGTAATTGGAATATTGTAATATGAATACCGTAATTGTAATATCGTAATATGGAATTTCATAATTGCAATATCTTAATACGAAATACCGCAATATTGGAATATCTTAATATAAATGACGTAATTAGAATAACATAATATCGAATATAGTAACATGGAATATCGTTATAATATGGAATATAGTAATACATAATTACTCGGGCTTTAGCCGAGTTTAGGTTCCAGTGTTATTAGTAGTTTTTTTGGTCATATTTTTTTGGTCGAGTTATGGACCCAACAGGCTTTGCGAACTGAGGGTGACTATAAATAGGCATGTCACGTGTCTTCTTTTTTTCGAAGGGAAGTGTTTTTGCCAGCGTTTACTTGCAATTCGAAGTCAGGAAGTCAATTCGAAGTCAGTAAGTCAATTCGAAGTCAGTTATGTGGCTGGGAAGTATCTTGTTCTTGAATACGCTCACAATGCTTACAATCGCACACGCCGATCGCGGTAGACCTACTCTAAAAGATGCCGAGCGATTTCGAAACGGGTTGGTCCGCGATCTGATGAAAACTTATATGAATGCCAATCTTACTATGAATGCCAATCTTACTATGAATGCCAATCTTACTATGAATGCCAATCTTACTATGAATGCCAAACTTACAATGAATGCCAAACTTACAAAACTAAAAACGAATATAAACTTGAATACAACGTTATGTGTGTCATTGAATTGCTCAAATGTGTCATTGAGAAGCACAAAGAACGTACTTAACGAAGCCAAGTTGCAAGTGTCAGGTAAACATGCGGTGTTGATAATATCACCCGAGGAGACTCGACAACATATGAACGCTGTGTGGGAATTATACGTTAAATATGTCGAGGTAACTTTATTAATATTTATGATTTGTTTTATTTTTGCCTGTACAATTGTTTATTGTGTTAAAAATGTCGTGCAAAATAAAGTCGATGTGTTTCAACATGTTTTGCCTAATAATTCAGAAAGCAGGTTGCCATCGAATAACCCTGCTTCACTTGACATTGTACCTGTATATGAGAATGTAAAAAGTTCCCAGTTATCAGTAGAAGTTTCCGCTGATATTGACCCAGAGACTTTAAACACAAAGGAATGTAGATCTCGTTATGCTAAATTTATTGTGATTGAGGTAAACAAGCGCCATGTTGGTCGACGTGATCGAGCTCGTGATCGAGAACCTAGCAGAATCCCAGCTAAAAAACTCTCTCGCCTTTTGAATAAAAGTAGAAAATTGCGTAAACAGCTTCGAAAACACATTAAAAGAAATGTACCCAGGTCTTCTCATATCCATCGTCTAGTTTATGCATTTAGCCATGAAAGGAAAAGGTTGCTGAGCAATCAAGTAAGGTATTTATCCCAAGTTATTAAAATTAAAAAACCAAAGGGTTTACATGAAAAATCAAAACGACATAGAAAACAAACAGCTGGACCGAAAACTTATGTATTTCTTTCTAAAAATATAAATAAAGAGAGGAACAAGACTTACATGAACTTAAACCACAGAGTGAATTGCTGCAAGTTCAATCTTAGTAGAGACATTGAAAAGAACCCAGGTCCTACTTTTGTTGATCCTAGTAAAACTATTCATGCACCTTATAGTCAAGGTGATGTTGATGTATTTGGTCCAAATGCAGGACAGCAATGTGTAGCTATGAGTTTGTGTGCTTTGATACATAACTTCAGAAACAAATCAATTACTTACACCATAAATCACCCAGAACACCTAGTTCAAATTATGAACCTTGGAAATGAATTGTATTCTGCATTATCAAGATTATCAAGACAATCTTATTTATTGCTAACTGAATTACCTACCATGGTTACAGTTATAAACACAAATTATCAACTTGAGTTTAGTGAAAGTTACTCTGGTAGACTCCATACAACTACTTTGAATGAAAACATCCCATATGTCATGCCCTTAGAATGTGCTTTACAAGGTTTGGTACAAGAAAGTTATAATTCCTTTCTGTTAACAATCGGATGTAATACTGTAGCCATCTATACTATTGCAAATGGTTCACTGAAAATATTTGATTCACATGCAAGAGATTCATTCGGTATGGCCCACCCTTGTGGAACATGTGTATTGTTGGAAGTAAATTCAGTTATAGACTTGGTAGAATATTTCAAATATTTATATAAACCTGACGTTTTATTTGAGCTTAAAGGCATTAAAATTACTGTTGCACAATTTACACAAATTACAAATATACATACAAGCACATCTGAATCAGATCACTGTTCATCAACATGTGATGATGAGACCTTTAATGACAATTTTATTTCTTCTGCAGAAAATTGTGCAATATGCCTCTATTCAATTTGCTTTTCTACTATTACAGCATGTACTTACTGGAATGAACTGACATTGGGTGCTGTCGTAGAACATGGCCTATTTCTTTACGAGAATTCCTTAACAGTTGGAAATGAGTTTACATGTGATTATTTGCCACAAACAGTAAATATATATGGTGCTGATGTTGAGGTAGTATTTAATTCAAGGCAGCAGGACACATTGGTTACTCAGTCTGTTTCTAGTAAACTGGCCCTTAAGAGTTTAATATTAGATAATACTTCAGAAAATACAGGGTTTTTGCTGTGGCTTCAAAACTATTGCTTATCTTGCATTTTTCAGCATAATGCAAGGCAAATAAAGTATTTCTTGTTGGTATGCAATGAAAGCCGAACAATAAATTTATTTGAACAATTTAATGATATAGATTTTCTCATTTATAAATTTTGCCATATTGTCACACATAAACTTAAATGTGAAGAAATACAATACAATATTCAATTTTTGTCATGTTCATGTCAACTAACAAAATCAGAGAAGCAAAAAGTTACAAGAAAAGCATAAGTCTACCACAAAAAAGGTTATTACTGATGAAAAAAGAGATAAATATTATGCAAAAATTTGAACAAGAAAAAAATGATGCTTAAGAAAGCTGCTTTAGACTACTATGGAACTATGGATCCTATAAAAAAAACTACTTAAAACAAATGCACAAAAATATAAATCAATTGAGCATTGAAAAAAAAAGTTAATATTGAAACAAATAGAAAAATATATAAATCAATGGAGCCATTGAAAAAGAAAGTTAATCTTGAAACAAAAAGAAAAATATATAAATCAATGGATCCCATGAAAAAGAAAGTTCTTGTTGAAACAAATGCACAAAAATATAAATCAATGGATCCCATGAAAAAGAAAGTTCTTGTTGAAAACAAAGGCACAAAAATATAAATCAATGGATCCCATGAAAAAGAAAGTTCTTGTTGAAACAAAGGCACAAAAATATAAATCAATGGAGCCATTAAAAAAAAAAAGTTCTTGTTGAAACAAAGGCACAAAAATATAAATTAAAAAAATTATCAATGGATTTACATGACTTGGATGATTATATTTCTAGGTTTCACAATAAAATAAAAGAAGGTCCTTATTATATATGTTCTGTTTGCAATCGGTTACTCTACAGAAAATCAGTCATGTTACTAAATCAAAATAAGTACACAGATGTCCCTGAAACTGTGTTCACTGATGTAAAGTCATTTGATGAAAAAGAATACATTTGTAAAACATGCCATTCGAAGTTGTTAAAGGGGAAAATTCCTTGCCAGGCAATCTATAATAACATGTATGTTGATAACATACCATCTGAGCTTTCATGTTTAGAAAAACTTGAACAAATTCTTATTGCACAGCGAATAGTTTTTGAGAAGATAATAGTAATGCCAAAAGGACAGCAAAGAAAAGTTAAGGGAGCAATCTGTAATGTGCCGGTTGAATGTGATGAGACATGTAAAGTTTTACCACGGCCACCAGAAAGATCAGGTATTATAATGTTGAAACTTAAACGTAAACTTGAATTCAGAGGTCATGTGTATTTTCAAGCAGTGCGTCCTCAGTTCATTCTTGATGCGCTTAACTGGCTAAAAGTAAACAATCCGTTGTATAATAATATTACAATTGATATTCAAAATATCAGTGCAAAACTTACCAGTTTAGAACAAGATGACAATACTTCACGTATAAATTTTGATAAAAATGAAAAGTCCTTCACAGAAAACTGCAAGCAACATGTTACGAATGATGATGATAATGAGGAAAAAGACGACCCATTGAATGAATATAGACAAGCAACTAATGAGACATGTTTACAGTCTGTATTACCAGATTACCCTGTTACAATACAAAGTAATGAAAATTGTTCATTAGGGAATGAAGTGTACAATATTGCGCCTGGAGAAAACAAACACCCTGTATCAATAATGAGAGACATAAAATGTGAAGAGCTTGCATTTCCAGTGTTGTTTCCAAAAGGACAGTTTGGCTTCACTGAAGATAGAAAGATTAAATTGTCACCAGTGAAGTACTTCAATGCTCGTCTTTTACATTATAGCGGAAGGTTTGCAACAAATCCAGAGTATCTTTTCTTTGCACAATTTATAATGGAACAAAAAAAAGTATCAGATAGTTTAATATAGCCTTAAAAAAAATTCATGGCCAACCTGTAACTGCATCACAAATAAAATCAGATGTAAACAAGTTAAAAGGCTTAATTTGTCAAGATCAGGCATATTTGTTTTTAAGGCAAATTCCAGGCACACCACCCTACTGGCAAAAATTTATGTATGAAGTAGTAGCCATGGTAAAACAACTTGGGATTCCAACATGGTTTATGACATTATCATGTGCTGATCTCAGGTGGCCTGAGTTGTTTCAGATTATAGCTAGAACACAAGGTAAAAACATGACTGATGAACAAGTTGAAGCTTTGTCTTACAATGAAAGATGTTCAATGCTAAATCTTAATCCTGTTGTTGTTGCAAAGCATTTTCAACATAGAGTTGAAACATTTTTCACTGAACTTCTGCTTAGCCAAAAAAATCCAATAGGTAAAATAATCTATTATGCACTCCGCATTGAATTTCAAATGAGAGGATCTCCTCATTTACATGCATTAATATGGACGTCTGACTGCCCCAAACTTACATCTGACAACAAAGAAGCTTACATACAATTTATAGATAACCATGTACAAGCCTATCTTCCAGATGAGGAAATAGAACCAGAGTTACATGAGTTGGTTAAAACTTATCAAAAGCACAATCATTCTAAAACCTGCAGAAAATACAAAAATATTAGTTGTAGATTTAATTTTGGCCAATTTTTTACCAAAAGCACAATAGTAGCAGAACCACTCAATGACGATCTAGATGAGGGAATCAAGAGTAATATACTCGACAGGCGAATACAGATTCTGACCTCAGTGAAACATAAAATAGATGAAGTATTAAACCCATCCAAGCCAGATTATAATGAAACATTAAATGATGCAGACATTCTAAAATCAGTAGGTATCACTGAGGATGAATATTACTGGGCTCTATCAATTTCACCAGATTCTGATTTTGAGTTGCACCTTAAAAGACCTGTAAACAGCTGTTTTATTAACAATTACTTTGTTGCTGGTATTAAGGGATTTGCAGCTAATGTTGACTTGCAACCTGTATTCAATCACTACAAATGCATAACATATGTCTGCTCATATTTTACTAAAGATGAAACTGAATGTTCTCAAGCTATTACAAATGCAGCAAAAGAAGCAAAAGCTGCTAACATGAATATTAGAGATGGCTTGAAAAAAATTGGTGCTGCTTTTCTCTCTACAAGAGAAGTTAGTTCACAAGAATGTGTCTACAGATCAATGCCTGAACTTTGGTTGAGAAAAGTATTTCCAAAAACAGTTTTTATTAGTACAGATTTTCCAGAAAAAAGGGTACGTGTGACTAAGGCACAAGTAGAGCTTGATGAACTAGATGATGATAGTACTGATATCTTTAAGTCAAATATAATTCAGCGTTACAGCATTAGACCAACATCAATTCCAGTTGTTGATCAATTATGTCTTGCAGAATTTGGTGCATATTACTATAAAGATTATAAAATTGATTATAGTGAAACAAAAGATTCGCAACCTGATGTTCTAACAGATGATTTGGTTGAATCCCAAAGTATCATAAGTGATCCAACACAATGCCTTCCCAAAAAAATAAAATTAATTAACACCAATGAATACATGAAATGTAGAAAGGTTAAGGCTGTATTAAGGTATCATACACCGAGCAAAAGAAAAGAACCAGAATCTTATTTTCACCATTTACTTATGCTCTATTATCCATGGCGTGATGAAAGTAATCTAATGGCTTCAGATCAAACGTATACATCAAAATTATATGAACCTGATGTCCAAGCTATTGTTGAACACAACAGAGCAATATTTGAACCTGATGCAGATGCTGTTAGTGAGGCTCTTCAAGTATTAAAATCTAATCAGGGCAATATTATTCGTTCATTTGATTCAATAAATGATCAAGAAAATGCAGATTTACAAGGTGAAATGCAAGATGACTCAATCCCACATGAATCATTTAATGAACAATTACCATCACATCTTGACTCAACACCACAATCTAATCAGCATACCACTGGAGCAATTACTTCTTACAACCGACCAACAGAGATCTCTGATGATATATTACGTGAAACTGTGAGGTCCTTGAACATGGAGCAACGTCATGCATATGATACATTTCTTACATGGTGTAGGAATACAATGAAAAACATGAACACCTTAAAACCTATTGATATAGAACCAATCTACCTTTTCTTAACCGGTGGTGGAGGTGCAGGAAAAAGTCACTTGATTAAAACAATATACCATACAGCAGTTAAAACTTTTAGACATCCTCCTATTAACCCTGAATTACCAACAGTTCTTCTCATGGCACCAACAGGTGTGGCTGCAATAAACATTGATGGAACAACAATAAATACTGGCCTTGCTATTCCTATCAATTGTGGTGATAATGTACCTGCAATGTCAGACCAAAAGAAAACACAATTAAGACTATCATTATCTGACCTAAAGCTAATAATAATAGATGAAATTTCTATGGTTGGAAACACTACCTTACTTCATATCCATCAAAGATTAAAAGAAATATTTGGCACTACAAGTTCTCTGCTATTTGCTGGAATTACTATTATAGTTGTAGGTGATCTATGTCAACTTCCACCAATACGTAGAAGATTTGTATTTGACAATTTCAAAAATGATTCTTATAATCTATGCCACCCATGGAAGGTCTTCAAAATGATAGAACTTCATGAAATCATGAGACAGAAAAATGACCAAGCATTTATTGAACTTCTTAACAGAATAAGGACTGCTACTCAAACAGAAGATGACATTCAGATAATCCAATCAAGATCAATAACCCCATCTGACCCTAATTATCCATCAGATGCACTTCATATCTGGGCTGAAAATGCTCCTGTTGATAAACATAACAAGGAAAAACTGGAAGAACTTTCTGGATCCTTATTTATTCTTAAAGCTAAAGATCAATATCCAACAAATGTAAGGAAACAAGATATTGATAGAGTATTAGCAAGAGGACGGTCTGAAACAGGTGGACTTGATTATGAAATTCTGATTAAAGAGGGTGCTAAAGTAATGCTTACAACAAATATCAGTATTCCAGATAGACTAATCAATGGACAAATGGGAACTGTCTTTAAAATTGATGTCAATCAAAATACCCAAAGACAAACTGTTCTCTATATCAAATTTGATGATCCAAATGCTGGTAAAGATTTAACTAACACTTGTGGCAACCCTTTTGCAAGAAAAAACAAAGTAGTTCCCATCGAACCTGTATTAGCAAAGATCAAAATAAGACCAGGTAAAGCATCTTCCCCAGAAATACAGAGAGTACAATTCCCTGTTACACTTGCTTGGGCGTGTACGGTACATAAAGTTCAAGGCTTAACACTTGAAAAAGTTGTACTCAGCTCTGACTTAATAAAACAGAGAGCATTTAACTATGGACAAATTTATGTTGCCTTAAGCCGTGCAACTTCTTTACAAGGTCTGTATATTTTAGGACAAATTGAGAGTAAACATATTAAAGCAAATCCTAAAGTTCTTGAAGAATACCAAAGACTACGAAATGAATGTATGGTACCACATTTAACAACTGTACCACAAGACAATTTCAATATTTTGACCATATCACTTTTAAATATAAGATCTCTCAAAAAACATAGCATTGATATAAAATGTGATTCAAGAATTTTCAATAATGATATCATAGCCCTCACGGAAACACAACTTCTACCTCTGGATTCTGACAATGAAATTCTAAATAATCTATGCCCTTTCAAACTCCACCGTCAAGATCACAATACTGATAAATATTCAAGTATGGCTCTGTGCACAAGAAATACTGTAGAAATCAGAGAGTATGAATATTTTTCCTCACTAAATGCACTAAAATTTGACCTTGTTGATTGTAGATCACAAGAAATGCGAACCTTTCTTCTACTCTATCGAAAACAAAGCTCCAACATCTTACAATATATAGATTGTTTGAAATACATACTCAATAGTTATAATATCAACATTATTCTTGGTGATTTCAATATTAATTACTTAAATGACAATCAAGTTCAACCACTTAAATATTTAATGGAATCTTTCAATTTCACTCAGATTGTAACCAAACCCACATTTATTTCTTCTGGAAGCTTATTAGATCATGTGTATGTTAGGTCAACAAAATTTCAAATAATTGAGAATGATGTAGTCAATGTGTATTATTCCGATCATGATGCTATTAAAATCACAGTACAATATTGTAACTAGAAAATTGTTCTGTTTAATTAATTTAAAAAATCATTATTTTATAAGAAAAATATGTTTGAGTATTGTCAACTGGCAGTGCAGTACAAGATTATTTACATTTGTGTGAGTTTACCTGAATGTACCTGTAGAGTATTAAATTTTACACTGTCTATACATACATGTACATAGCATGAAAAAGAGTGCCTTGCCAAGTGCAGTGAATAGCAGCTACAGTGGCACCTGTCAAGGGGCGTATCTCTTTCATACTATGCTTGGGCTGGTTGTGCCACCAGAACAATGGCTACCCGACCATTGTTCTGGCACAACAATTAAGTTATTGTTAATGTTTTGGCACAACATGGCACAATGGCCAGTCCAATGCCCCGTCAAAGGACACCTACTGGGACATGCATCTGTCCATGGGCAACTTAAACACGATGCAAGGACAACAAAAAAATGTAAGTAATAAAACTATACTGAATCTCTGCCTTGTGATTGCATGTCCTTGAATGCATGTAGTTTACATGTAATATTGCTTTTTAACCCACTTTCTCTTTGTTTTATATCTTAGACAAAACTAAAGATCTTGTAGAATTATGAAAAGCATCAGCAATATCCACCATAAGACATCATTGCCATACAAATCTACAATACATACACTGTTGAAGTTCTGACATGGTCCATAACACCACCAACCAACTATCAATTTATTACTCTGGCATCACATCCTTTAGTAGCAGCACTTGTCTGAAGTAAAGGGGCTCTATACAACCATTTGGTACTAAAAGAATTTATAACATTTTAACATACCTGGTATTATTGAAAGAGCAAATCCCAAAAATACTGGTGTCTGAAGTGAATTAGGACCGAAGTACAACACAGTTGGATTTGTGAGTTGGACTGTTAAACAGTCTGTCAACCACTGGTATTGAATGACTTTATAACAATGACATATCCCGTATTAATGCAAGAACAAACCCAAATAACACTGGTCACATAGTCTGAATGCAGGAGCCTCTAGAACCACATAATTTGGATTTGTGAGTTAATTGGAATATTAAATCTTGCCAACCATCAATTTAAAAGTCTTTATAACATTGACATATCTGGTATTTATAATGAAAGAGCAAATCCTAATACAACTGTTGTCAAGAGAACAGTTTCTATTAGATGACACAGTTGGATGAATTGTCAACTTCAGTCTGTACCTATGGCCGAGGTCTTGCCGTATTGACCGAGCGATTCACCGACGGAAACACGCTATTTATTACGCGAGAAAGACTAGAATAAAACCTTTAAGTTAACTACGCCGCGATGTAATATTCAAGAAAAAACACTCTAATTACGCAAAAGTTAAAGAACATTGGCCGATAGGCGATATATCGAGGATTTTATTGGGATATGACATTGCTTACCCCGCATCATCCATAAAAAAACACAAGTACCCTACTACCCTACTTGAATACTGCTGGAAAAGTTCACCAACGAGGAGACAACGACGTTTATTATATATTTGCATTATTCATATTAAAGGTAAGTTATTTAACATTTCCAATACCTTTTGTATCAAATTTAGTTCACTTTAAGTGCAACATGTAAGGGTTACCATTTTCATTGATCAAAGTCAAACCAAACAGCATGTATCGTTATTCTATTATTTATACATGCTCTCTGAACTAAAATTGGGAATACGTTTCAATCTTTGCTGGATTTCAAGCATCCGAACAGCATTATACGATTTTTGTATCTCTTTTGTGTTTTTTTTAAGTATTTAAAACCTTTAATGCAAAATTTCGGCCTATTTAACGCTTTTAAAACCATGTGAAACTAATGTGCTATTGTTCTTACAGCTTCGCTTCATTCGCTTGGTACCCACGTGTCCTCGTTTGCCATCAAGAATCAAGATGAGTATTAAAAAAACCACAATTGAAGATGTCAAAAGGATGCCAACTCCACGATCACCACAAAAACACTCAACGAACCTAACCTGTGCCATTCTGACAAAAAGTCCAGTGCGGCCAACAAGTAATGGATCAATGTTCACAATGAATTTGTGTGATGATAAAGATCTATCCTCAACAATACGAGCTGTGTGTTTTGATGAAAATTTGTTTGGGAATTTTGAAGCAAAGGGAACTTATGACTTTAAACAGTTTAAAGTAAAAAAAGCATATAGTTCATCCAACAACGTCGAAGTACTGATTGATCAGTTTACTGTGGCTGAAAAAGCCACTGTCCAGATTGACATTAAAAATTGTAGTTTCACTGTATCCCAAATCTTAAGAGGGGAATCATGCCATGTCAGATTCTTCAACCTCAAAGCCAAGGTTACACTACTTGAAGATGTGCAAACTGTTGGCTCATATCCTGACAACAAGAGCAAGAGAAATGTCCATTTGGCTGATAACACAGGTCATATTGACCTTGTATTGTGGAGAGATCGGGCCGACAATACAGAGTTTGAAGAAGGTGATGTACTTGGCTTAGAAAATATGGTTTTATCAGAATTTAACAAACATCTTAGTCTCACCACCACATTAGAAAGTATCATCACCAAGCTAAATGAAAACATGAACATCTCTGCTGCACCACCAAAACCATTGCCAAAATCCAATGTGATCTCAATGCAGACATCTATTTTGGGACTGAAAGAGTTCAGCTGCACATTCAAGTGCATCGGATGTCGCATGGATGTTGATGCAAAAAGAACTGCTGGTCCAATGCTAAAGTGTCAGACATGTTCAACACTATTCCTTAAACAATCCGCCCGCCTTGGTAATCGCTGTATGCTGCTGTTAACAAACAACAAATGGTTTGCTGCCAATACACGAGTAAGTTAAATTTATTAAATAACACAATTCTTTAGTAAGCGAATTACTTATTTTAACATAAAGCTATGTTTACTCATTGTGATTTCTTGGTAAGTTTTCTCAATAAGATTGACATTGATGATCATATTTAAAAATATGTGCAATCTGACCTGTATGTGATCTGAAGCGACATCACCAACAGATAAATCACAGTGTGTAAACATACCGTAATGGTAGTTGTAAAAATAGAGCTGTGCCAGATTATTCGATTGTTTTTCCAATTTTTTCGACAGTCGATTATTTTTAACAATACTCGGATCATCGAACACAACAGCACACATGATGCTAAAACATCCCTTTCTTCAAAGCAACAACCCACCGTACCTGTCATGATTATTAAATATGAATAATTTATTATTAATCGATTGTTGGCAACAGATAATCAATTACACATTTTAACAGTTGGATGCAGCTCTAATTTTAAAGCCATGTTCACATGTGTGAGATAAGAATAAGGAACAACAAAACGCAAAATAAAGTGATGCATTGAAGCATCGACATAGATGAATAAACCAGGCTCAAATGTTTTTATCTAATGCCAATGAAGTGTCAATATGAATAATTTTATTCCAACATCTTCATATTTTTTGCAGGTAATTCAGCATTTATTTGGCTGGGAAGTTTCGAAAGAAGAACCAACTGACCAGGAAATACTAGTTCTGCTAAGTACACAATTCTCTGTAAGAGTGGATTTGGATAGAAAAGTCATTGAGCATGCAATATCTATTGATGACGAGGCTATGGCAGCATTACTATCTTCATCTGAAGAAAATGATGGAAACAAAAAACAAAAACTGCAGTAACATTTTGGAAGTTAATAAGCAAGGGCTGGTACTCTTGAACTAACACAGTACTTTAAACCGTGTTTAAAGGGAAATGGCAATAAAAATGTTCTTTGTCTCATTTCAAAGAACATTTAAAATAATATATGAAGACCTTTTAAAATTTCCCCGTAACTTCCTTAATTTTTGAAATATCTGTGAACAAAAATATCTGCAATCCGCCATCTTGTTTTATAATTAGATCTAATTAAGTGACGTCAAAACCAGGGTAAACATTCTAAAAGTTGTAAATAATTGCCCAAATATCAGTGGAATGCGTTCAAATAGATTGCTAGTTCACTTAAAAGTATACAACACCCAAAACAACTACGATTTAGCATCTATAATGACTCGATAATTGCTGATATAAAAAACATTTCTACCCTGGTTGTGACGTCACGCATATCCAAGATGGCGGAATGTTCAATGTTCTTTGTTAAAAAGAAGTGAAATATTTACAGAACCAAGAACGATATGGAAAATCTGTAAAAGGTCTTGATATATCATTTTAAAAGTTCTTTCAAATAAGATAAACTTAAAATTTTTATTGCCATTTCCCTATTAAACTTATTAATGCTGTACATACACATGCATTAATCGTTTTTTTGTTATTTCATATTGTTTTTATATGATCATATTGTTGAGTTTTGTTATCTTTTTGTTTGTAAATACCAACATGAAAAAAACTAAATCTTATTAATTAAAGTTAGTAATTCATATGCTTCCAAATTATAAAGCAATTAGTATTACTTATAACTTTATAAATTGTACGAGCACAGTATAAATTATATTTACGACCTGTATATGTAATAACTGAGATATTATTAAACTTTCACCCGTTTCAAAGTTCTAAGCCATTTCATCAACGAAAACACATTATTTTTAACGCCAAAAAATCTAGAATCACGCAAGATTTCAACGAAAGAACCTCACCGTTCTTATGCCCAGTGGCCATTTTGAATCTAGTATACATACTTTTGTGGGTGACTGTGAGAATGCCAATAGCCCACGACACAAGTGCCCGAGTTAACGCCTAGCGGGCGTCTTGTTTAGTATAATTTCAGAAGTGGATTTAAGAATCCCTTTTTTATTTATTCCTTTTACTATACAAAAGACAGAGTTTTATAAGGACTTACGCCATTACAGTAATAATTTCAATGATCAAACATTATTAAAATTATTAATAATTATTTCACATTTGCCCGATTACCATAATTCTGTGTTGTAATGTTGGTTGGAAAATATTTTTTTATATAACAGAACAATACATGGATGCTTGGATATATAGAATTTCTTTCTCCTTTTGAACTGGATATAGCACTCGTTTGTTTTGCTCACCAGCGAGATATTCTGTTGAACACACCAAACCAATTTCATATTTCCGCACAGCCATTTATTACTCGTAAAAGAGTGTTGCGTAGACAGTGTTTTGGATATATAGCAAAGTGAAAAGGTGGTAAACTGCCAAGATTTTTAGTGACGAAATAATACTTAGTATTTCGTCACTAAATATCTTGGCAGTTTACCATCTTTTCAATTTTCCATTTATTACTCGGCTCGGTTTGTTATTTTTTTTCCACACAAAACTGCGTAATTCCCGTCATACTTTGCAAACGTACTCCTACAGAATACCTTTGCTATATTGCCTTCGACAAGTTGTTTTGCATTTTGCTGCAAGTGATATTTAATGTGGCTGTCAACTGTCTTCGTCGTTAGTATGCTCACAACGCTTACAACTTAGTGCACACACGCAGTAAACCTATACACAATGAGAAATTTCGACACCGGTTCTTCTGCGATCAAACAGCTATATGAATGTCAATGAATACAAAGTTCGTTTTAACAAACTGCTTATACTCTAGGTATTGTGCTGGAAAGTATTACCTAATGAATATCCAAGACCATATTAGCATTAGCATCATAATTTAGAGTCGAGAAGCCGTTCAATAAAATATTAAGTCGATCATATGAATTTATTCGATTTCACACATGGCCTGTACATTGCACGATGGAGGCAGTCATTATGTCACGCAGAGCAGCAAAACGAGGATATACAGGGTGTATAAATAAAGCGCAACCTCGGAATTTCCCAAGAAATCCAATAATTTGTTTTTATTAGCACAAAAGATTTTAGGCCTCTGGGAATTTAACTGTTGTTGATACTTGTAAACTAAACAACTTACCATTAAATAAATGCATAAATTTCGATTCAATTCTGCTTTACGTGCTCGAGTTTGTAGTAATTACACAGTTATGCCCCTGGAATACGATTACAAGCTATTTTAAATTCCCAGGGGCGAAAATCTGTTGTATTTAAGAACACAGTGGATTTCTTGGGAAATTCCGAGGTTGCTCTTTTTTATACACCCTGTATAAAGGCGCTGTTACACTGTGCAATTTTTCATGCAACTTGTCTCGCAACACTGATCTAGAGACAAGTTGCATGAAAAATTGCACAGTGTAACAGCGACTTAAGAAGATAATAGCGATCACCAATATAAAAATATTTGGTAGTAGCACATGTATTAAATCCGTTGGTATATTAAATCTGTGCTATATTTTTGTGCAGTAAAAAGTTTTTGGTAACCTGGCCTCTACTCGATTTGGTCGAACCTATTTTTTTCGAAACATCAACTCTGTTTTGATAAACTAGTTTTTGTTCCGTTTTTATGCAACTGTTTATTTAGCAGTGAACTTGTCTTTACTTTTTATGGAACATATTTTTGATGAGGAACTCAACACACTGTTTATATAATGCTGTTCTTTAAATTATGCGAGAATACTTACAAATCTCACATCGTTCTCCTTCATAGCCATTTGAACACTCACATCTGAAGCGTTTTCCGCTGCTTGGCGTTGATGGTAGACATTTTCCTCCATTAAGACAAGGATTTGATGTCATGCAGCAATTCAAAACATCATGAGCAGTTCTATCACCACATTGTTGATTACCGATCTTAAATATAAATATAGAACTATGTCGCAAACCTCAAAAATCAAACATTTAGGAAAATCCCTTTATCTCAATATACTGAAGTCCCAAATATATCCCAGACACCCGTTTCACTGCACTACAGCTCATATAAGCATAATCTTTTATCATAATAGGTTTGTCTGTTGACCGTTAGTACCGTTGTAATTTGAGTTTGAATTTTATAATTATATTATATAATATATTATATATATAAATCCTTATAACCTGTAATTTAATCGAGTGAAATGCCAAATATTACTATTATATACTGTATACCTGTATATATATATATATATATATATATATATATATATATATATATATATATATATAATATATATATATATATATATATATATATATATATATATATATATATATATATATATATATATATATATATATATATATATATATATAGTGAAAGTGCAGGTCTTACCTCAAAATGATAAAAGTCGCAACTGTCAGTTTCACGCAATATATTCACTATATATATACCACTTTCACTATATATTCGCTCTACCTTTATGGTATTGAGCACTTTCAACGTTCCGTGAACAACATCACATTCATATAGGTAATATATATATATATATATATATATATATATATATATATATATATATATATATATATATATATATATATATATATATATATATATATATATATATATATATATATATATATATATATATATATATATATATATATATATAAGACACGTACATCTATACTTGCAAATTAGTTCACCGTTTATGTGTACTCATGAAGATTGCATAAGTTTTTCCGAAAGTTTTTCGTATATTTTAAGTTTATACCCTCGCGAAGCGACCGAGAGAAGCGAGGGCGACAATCTCGCCCCGCAGGATCCATTTCCCACGAAAGGTTTGTATATATATATATATATATATATGCTATTTGTGCGATCAGTTGATAACATGATACTAGAATATATAGGTTGTATCTGATCTACGTTTAAAAACTTTATTAAAAAATGTTAAAATCTAAATTTTCGGTCGCTAACTGCGACCTTCTTCAGAGTTCTGTTGTTCAGGCAAGTTCGGATATCCTACTTATGTGACTTTCGCGTGTCCCAAAGGACCTAAGCAGCGGCAAGTACACACGCGGTAATTCAATGTGTTCATTAACTGAATTGTTTTCTCGTGTGGAATGAAATGCTTCAAGGAACATTCGCTTATGGTAATTGCTAACGCCTCTTTCCAAAATTTCAACATCTGTTGACACTACATCATGTCCTGTACTCTCTGCATGATCCTTAATTGCAGACTCGTTTCTTTTTCTGACTCCCGGTTTATGTTCTGCCCATCTCGAATTCCATGACCTTTTTGATTCCCCAATGTATGTAAATGGACACGATTTACATTTAAATTTGTAAACAATACCCTTCACTTGACTTGCTTGTGGTCTTTCTTTAGGCTTTTTAAAAACTTGTGCCAAAGTTTGATATGGCTTAAAAGCTGTTCGCACCTCAGATTTGACCAAAATACGTTTTATTCTTTCTGATACACCTTCCACGTAGGGTAAGCTTACAAAGCCCTTTGGTTCAACTTCCTCTTGTTGTCGAGCTTCGTTTCTAGGTTTGCGCACTTTATCAACAAAACACATATCATACACGTTTAACTTCAGATCTTGTAGGACTTTCTTCCTTTCTTCTTGTTGCAGACTTTGCGTAGAAGGGATGGTTTCAGCTCGATCCAGTAACGTTTTTACCACGGCTCTTTTATCCTGCATTGGATTGTGTGAATCATATGCAAGGTATTTATCTGTGTGCGTGCAGGCTTTTCTATGTACTTTAATTCGTAGTTTTTCACCGTCAAGTTTACTTTCGATTTTAATGTCAAAGAAAGGTATACATTGAATTCCTTGATCGACTGTGGGAATCTCGATTGTGAACTGTATATACATGGATTGATGGTATTCAGATGTTGGTGAAATCGCGTGACATCCTGCTCCTTGAGACATACATTCGAATCATCAACGTAGCGTTTCCACCACTTCACAGGAACCGGCGTTGTTTCCAACGCAATCTTTTCTATTCGTTGCATGACCATTTCGGCAACTACTGCACTTACCGGTGAGCCCATTGCGCAGCCAGAAATTTGATGGTAGTAATTCCCTTCGAATACAAAAAAGCTGTTATCCAGAACAAATGCTAGCAGTTGGCAAATCTGATCTTCCGTTAGGCTGGTATGGCTTTTCCAACTTTCTGTTTCATCAAGCTTCTGTCTTACGACGTCGATTGCCATTCTCACTGGAACAGATGTAAACAAAGACACCACGTCGAACGACACAATTTGGTCCTCTTGCTCCATCTTTTGACTACTAACAAAATCAACGAATTGTTTGGAATTCTTGATCGAAAATTGGTCGTCGTAGAGATGTTTTAACAACGATGCCAAAAATTTTGATAGTTGGTAAGTTGGTGATCCGATGCAGCTGTTTATAGGCCTCATGGGTATCTTTATTTGGCTTTCTTGGTCGATGGTGAAGTGGTCTTCTTTTTCAATAACTGAGATCTTATGCACTTTTGGCAGGCCATAAAGTTCCTGTGAAGTGGTGGAAACGCTACGTTGATGATTCGAATGTATGTCTCAAGGAGCAGGATGTCACGCGATTTCACCAATATCAAACTTTGGCACAAGTTTTTAAAAAGACTAAAGAAAGACCACAAGCAAGTCAAGTGAAGGGTATTGTTTACAAATTTAAATGTAAATCGTGTCTATTTACATACATTGGGGAATCAAAAAGGTCATGGAATTCGAGATGGGCAGAACATAAACCGGGAGTCAGAAAAAGAAACGAGTCTGCAATTAAGGATCATGCAGAGAGTACAGGACATGATGTAGTGTCAACAGATGTTGAAATTTTGGAAAGAGGCGTTAGCAATTACCATAAGCGAATGTTCCTTGAAGCATTTCATTCCACACGAGAAAACAATTCAGTTAATGAACACATTGAATTACCGCGTGTGTACTTGCCGCTGCTTAGGTCCTTTGGAACACGCGAAAGTCACATAAGTAGGATATCCGAACTTGCCTGAACAACAGAACTCTGAAGAAGGTCGCAGTTAGCGACCGAAAAATTTAGTTTTTAACATTTTTTAATAAAGTTTTTAAACGTAGATCAGATACAACCTATATATTCTAGTATCATATATATATATATATATATATAATATATATATTTATATATATATATATATATATATATATATATATATATATATATATATATATATATATATATATATATATATATATATATATATATATATATATATATATATATATATATATATATATATATATATATATATATATATATGTCGCGACCTCTGAAGTTAATCTGAAAAACCATGAAATAAATCGAACAACAAAAGAATACAACCCTTTATACACGAAAGGTAAATCTGTTTGACGAATATCATATTGACAAATATAATATAATATAGGGCGTTTGAGTGAGTAATCGAAGAGAAAACTACCAGCAATAAAGATATAATTTATTTCCTGGAACAATTCACCTGTGGCGATGACGTAACACGATAATTCGTAGCTGTATGCCCCTTGGTGCAGATGAGGATTACCGTGAGGCGAAAGATTTTCTGTGGAAAGGTTTTGGAAATTCACACAAAGTAACCGCTGCCTATACATGAACAAGGCATTACGCTAGCCACATATTCATAGGCTCTCAGCAACGGCCACCGTAGCTTAGTGGTCAGAGCACTGCACTAGCATCGCAGGGTTGCGAGTTCAATTCCTGCCGGAAGGCCTTGAAGTGGCATTTTTCGTAACTTGTCCCGGTTTGGTCTTAAAATGTATATATTCCATATTGTTCAGTTTGACATTTTCGAATAAGAAAATGAATTCGCTTATGCCTATAGAGTATATCTACACCAAATTTGAAGCAAAGTATAATTACAATCTCGTTTTTTGTGAGCGACTTTTTTACGGTAGAGAAAGGTTGTTTATGGTTGATACTAAAACAATTAGACAACTCGCTCTCGTTGTCTATGAGCAGATAGTCAACTCTGGCTTCGACCTCGTTGACTACCTGCTCATAGACAACTCATGGTTCTCATTGTCTAATTGTAATTATATTTATATATATTATATATATTCTAAGGATTTATGGTGAAGGAAAATTTCGAGTGTTGAAATATATACATTTTAAGACCAAACCGGGACCAGTTGCGAAAAATGCAACTTCAAGGCCTTCCGGCTGGAATTGAACCCGCGACCCTGCGATGTTAGTGCAGTGCTGAAGCCGTTGCCGAGAACTAGGCAGTTACGAGTTCTGTATATATAGTGGTGCATGGTAATGCCGGGATAAGATTCTGGGTATATTACAAGTAACATTTGGCATTTCACTCGATTAAACTACATGTTCTAAGGATTTATGGTAAAGGAAAATTTCGAGTGTTGGAACGGGACTACCAGTTGCGAAAAATGCAACTTCAAGGCCTTCCAGCATGCTGCTTTGACCACTGAGCTATTATATAATATATATATATATATATATATATATATATATATATATATATATATATATATATATATATATATATATATATATATATATATATATATATATATATATATATATATATATATATATATATATATATATATATATATATATATATATATATATATATATATATATATATATATAGGTAATATTTGGCATTTCACTCGATCAAACTACATGTTGAAAGGATTTATGGTGAAGGAAAATTTCGAGTGTTGAAATACATACATTTTAAGACCAAACCGGGACCAGTTGCGAAAAATGCAACTTCAAGGCCTTCCGGCTGGAATTGAACTCGCGACCCTGCGATGCTAGCATGCTGCTTTGACCACTGAGCTATTATATATATATATATATATATATATATATATATATATATATATATATTATATATATATAATATATATATATATATATATATATATATATATATATATATATATATATATATATATATATATATATATATATATATATATATATATATATATATATATATATATATATATATATATATATATATATATATATATATTATTATTATTATACTTACCGGCATTACCACCATATATGCAGAACTCGTGACTAGGCTCTCGGCAACGGCTTCCGTAGCTCAGTGGTCAGAGCACTGCACTAGCATCGCAGGGTCGCGGGTTCAATTCCAGCCGGAAGGCCTTGAAGTTGCATTTTTCGCAACTGGTCCCGGTTTGGTCTTAAAATGTATGTATTTCAACACTCGAAATTTTCCTTCACCATAAATCCTTTCTATATATATATATATATATATATATATATATATATATATATATATATATTATATATATATATATATATATATATATATATATATATATATATATATATATATATATATATATTATATATATATATATAGCAATAATAATATATAGAAACCATGGTGAAATGGTAAATATAGTTCCGTTACAAGAACTGTTTGAAATCACTACTAACGGCAAAATCGTTGTTCTAATATATATATATATATATATATAAACTTGGTTATGGCCTTGACTATTGTTTTTAAGCCTTTCCCGCTATATACTACTCTTGCATTCCTTTATTGTAATGCACAAATTCAATTCCAGTTAATAATTAGCATCCAGATCCCCAGCATGCCTCACTTATCGACACAATCACATATGTCTTTCCTTCTTTTACATCTCATTAATAATTTGTTATTGTTTCTCGTATCTGATTGGCTTATTTTTGTCACATGTTTATTTTGGGTATAAACGTTTTATTTCACTTTACGTTTCACTCTTTAACGAAGGTCATTCGCTCAAAATGTTAGACCTCCTACATAGTATTTCTGCCTATCATCGACCTTTTAGGGTATTCCATTATCCCCTCGCCCGGCGCGAAGCGCCGGCCGAAGGCCGAAGGCCTGAGGGCGAGGGTGCTAATATCGACCGGCGTTTAGTCCCTCATCACGCAAGATGCAAGCGAATCCTAATCTCAGATCGGATTTATAGGTATATATATTTAACAATTATACCATGAGCTCGAGTCGTATATGAGCTCATAGCCAACGAGGCGCGCAGCGCCGAGTTGGCTATTAGTTCATACACGACGAGAGCGAATGGTATAATTGTTTTATAATATAGCAAAACATTTTAAGATAATAATCGGAAAAACTGTTGATATGTCGCGGTGAATAAACTAGGGAGCTTCAGATGCGAGTACGAGTACGAGTGCGACTGAACCTATTTACTTCCGGTTATGTAACCAAACGGGATTTTGGCGCGAAAAGATCGTTGTCGGGTCCTTGTTGACAACAAGATTTTGCTTGAATCTCGTAGTAGGAAAACGAGCTGGAAAACTTTCAAATTCTAGGTAAGAAACTTTGCAATAGATTGTTTATTAGTGGAAACAAACCATATAACCAATTTGGTAGCCCAGCGTTGTATTGTTCTATGTATTTTCCTCATTTGTTTTATGTTTATCGATAGATGAATTGTGCGAAAACAAGGGAGCTTTTTCAATGCAAGCCAGAACATGACAAAGTTTTTCTACGTGAAGTCATTACCGAAGAACCGTATAACACGAGGTCTGGAAGTAAGGAAAGGGGAGCTGTTTGGACACGTATATCCGACCACCTTAACAGTTTGATAAGTTACAATTTTCGAGTCACACAAAGGTCTGTCCGAGAGAAGGATGAAAGTACAGCCTCGGGAATTGATGTTGAATTCGACGGAATAACTCAGGCGCTAACCGATATTAAAGAGCGTATTGAAGAAGCGGAAAAGAAGTTTGGTCTAGAAAAATAAAAGCAAGAGAAGGAGGAGTCAGCAGCCGAAGAAATGCGAGTACGAGCGACGGAAAGACTGAAGGAAACGAAGAAGAGATCTAGTAATACTGTTGGCAACGACGAGTCATCACCGTCTAAGCGAAGATTAAGTGGCATAGATATGACCACGTTAATGAACAACTCGTTGGAATTAAAGAAAAAAGAGCATGAAGCCTTAGTCGAAATAAAAAAGCGAGAGCTAGAATTGCAATCACAGAACCAGCAACAGTTTATCGACGTTCAACGCCGGACAGATTCTGCAGCAACAACAGCAAAGCCAGCAGCAACAGCAAGCAATAAACTTGGCCATGCTTCAAGCTGTTGGTGAACTGGTGAAAAGCTTTTCACAGAAGTAATGGGACTGTTCATAGTTTTGGTGCATGCATGTATACTATATTGCCAGGGCTTTATACGATCCTAGCTGCTCATGAACATAAGTATAATCACTTTTGTTTGTTCAGTATTATGACTCAAATAGTTAGCCGTTAAAAAATTGAGTAGCACTTCTTGTTTGCTTACATGTCATTATAAAGTTGGGTTTATTTGCATTTAAAACTGTTTTATTTTTGTGCAACTTTTAATATTAAAGAAATTATAAAAGAAAATAAAGAATACAAAAACGTAGGCTTGTAGTGTTTTATGAGTACTCCTTTCATTAGTTTAATCGAAATTTGTATAAGTATAATCGCTCAGTTAACTAAACTTGAAAATAATATTGCAATGTTGGTGGTGAGACGTTGAAGTAGGAACTTGTATTCGACCCATAAAGACATACGTGTGCGTTTCGCAGGACTCAGGCCTATTTTGAGGTTCCTCTTGAAATCCAGAAAACTAAAATAATTTGTTATGTCGCCAAATACCCATTCAACAGCTATTCTGACCGAACTCATGGAGGAATTAAAGTCCATCTGCTCATCTGTAAGCTGTGCATGTTTGTACGGCGTCTGCAGATGGATTCGAAGTGGATAGGCTGGATCACCATAAATGCACAGAGGCTCTCCATTAGGGCTAAAAGAATACATCTGCAGATCGTCTAGGAGGTTTGACATCCTCAACATTCCTGAATCGTGCCTTTTCCCTTCTATCGAATAAAAATATAGGTGTAAAAAATAAGGACTGATATTAGTGTCAACTCTATACAAAAATAAACAAGAAAAGTTTGGATTTTCCCTTACCTACCGGACCATACAAATTTGCAATTAAACCGTTAAGCGCAACCACTGACTGGAACTTAATAGCGTGTATTCGCGTGTGGCCATTATACATAACACGTTGGTGTTGCTCTGGGCGACTGATAGCTCTGACAGTTCCGTCAACAAATCCCCAGCAATTTTCCAACGCTGCTCCTCGGTTATGGACTGCATCTGCGTATTGTTGAAGCTTAGTTGGAGCAAGACAGGGCTGGTTTAAGGACCGTAAAAGATAACCATGGGTGTTGTAGATGAATCCAGTAACCTCTGTGCATATTTCACTTAACTCGGAGACAGATCTCGGTCCAGTCGTACTCGTGCTCGTTCTCGTACTCGCATCTGAAGCTCCCTATTATTTAATTGAAAGCAACGAACTTCCGCCACATCTCGTAATGTTGTCACGTATGAAAGGTTTCTCGCTGAGTTGAAAACAGCTTCAGAATTTTGTCTGAGAGCCAAAAATTCGTTCAATAAAGAAAAAAAGATCCTTTGAAAAGCCAAAAGGTGGGTCAATTTTTAGTTATTGTATCACGGTTGTGAATATTTGGATGACAAAAGCAGAGATAAACACTTGCTTTAAGGTTATTCATACATCTGCTAGGCAAGTTGACGGCTCGTATTACAATAAAAAAGTTGACAAATTCTTGAGAAATCCTCCCAACAACAAGCCATTTTCCATCATTGACGACCCTACTTTTACCGAAGAAAATTCAGTGTTAAATGCGTTCGTGAAAGACCTTAGTAAAACTGGGAAAATCGCCGGTTTGGTCCACAAAAAGCCAATAATCGTCCAGAGCCAAATTAAGTTGTTGTTTGACAGTGGCGAATATGTCCAGCCGACAGCACTGATCCATCACAATTGCTTCGTGCCGTTTGGTTTTACCTTGGCCTTTACTTGGGACGACGAGGAAGAGAAAACTAGAGGAAACTTAAGCCAAATATGATGGTTTTAAGATCAAAAGAGCAGACGGCAAGTTATATTTTCGAGTTGAACCGGGTTCCCGTCAACAAAAAACCACTACGGCGGTTTAGCCGACGTCGAAGACGAGTCCGACTGGAAAATCTTTGCCCAGCCAGGTTAAGTTTCACAAAGCTTGTACTTTTTGTCCACAAAGCTTGTACTTTTTGTCCACAAAGCTTGTACTTTTTGTCCACACGAATTCCATGTTCGTTTTTAATACGAATGTACATAAATATAATTTGCACTACGCATGACGGAAGTAGCAGGACGGAAGCGCCATGGCGGAAACGTTTTTGTTTATGTCATTAGTATTTAATTATTGTGGAATTGTTAATAAATTTTTGGCTCATTATACAGTGGATGTCTATATTATAAAACAATTATACCATTCGCTCTCGTCGTATATGGCTGATAGCCGACTCGGCGCTGCGCGCCTCGTCGGCTATCAGCTCATATACGACTCGAGCTCATGGTATAATTGTTAAATATATATATGTATGATCAACCGTCCTCATGCGCGGCATCGGAAATTTGGCCTGGATTATCAGCTGATTTCAAGCCAAAACCGTAGTGTTGAAGGACAAGATAATCAAAGACAGACACAAGTAAAAGGTAAAAGGACTATTACTAGAAATACGAATTCGCAATAATCCCCTCGCCCGCCTTTTCTACCCCCCCCCCCCCCCCTACGGGAATTTCTCCATCCATGGTGCCCAGACCTCGCACGCCGTGGCCGTGTATTTCTGTTTTGCAAAAATTCACAAATATTTCCAAAAGCCAGTTTCGTCGAAGAAATGTTTGAACGTTATCTCGGCCAATATTTAACCGATTTAAACTCTGAAAACAGATTTGGAATTAGCGAGTCAACATACATAACATACGTGTTTACTATATTACGAGAACGTGAGTACCCTTCGTAAAAACGGTTTATGTACTTAGAAATTTAGTCGATTATAAACTGGTCACTTCATCGTATATTATTTTGAACGTTTATATCTCGATCAATATTTAACCGTTTTCAATTCTGAAAACAGATTTGGAATTAGCGAGTCAAAATACATCACATATGTGTCTACTATATTACGAGAACGTGAATACCCTTCGTAAAAATGGTTTATGTACTTAGAAAGTTAGGTCGGCTTTGTCGGCTATGATAATCTCGATCAATATATAACCGTTTTCAATTCTGAAAACAGATTTGGAATTAGCGAGTCAAAATACATAACATATGTGTCTACTATATTACGAGAACGTGAATACCCTTCGTAAAAATGGTTTATGTACTTAGAAAGTTAGTCCGGGCTTGGTCGGCTATGATAATCTCGATCAATATATAACCGTTTTCAATTCTGAAAACAGATTTGGAATTAGCGAGTCAAAATACATACTCGGACTCGGATTTCTATTTCCTCAAAAAACTATGTCTCTTGTGACGGTTCAATTTAATCTGAGTATCTAGTTACCAGTGCCACATTTTCCGATGTCGCGCATGAGGACGGTTGTTGCATTATTTAACAATTAGACAACGAGCCCGCGTTTTCTATGAGCAGATAGTCAACGAGGCGGAGCCGAGTTGACTATCGCTCATAGAAAACAAGGGCGAGTTGTCTAATTGTTTTAGTATAAATTTACAACTTTCTAACCCAAGAAATGACTTTTATTTCGCATTTTTCATGGGAAAAAAGGAAATATTCTTTCGAAATCAGGCGACTTTTTCCCCAGAGGTTTATATCAGCGGATAGTAACTCCTGCGATAACCAATCAAAATTGAGGATTTGTGATATAAACTTGTCAATTTATACTAAATATATATATAAATCTATAAACTGATCCTAGATCTAGGAACGGCTTGGATCTCGCGTGATAAGGGACTAAACGCCGGTCGATATTAGCACCCTCGCCCTCAGGCCTTCGGCCTTCGGCCGGCGCTTCGCGCCGGGCGAGGGGATAATTATGTATATTGTGATTGTCAGCGACTCACCGGTCTGTGTTGAGCAATTAATTTGCCTTTTCTGCATAGTTTTTTTTGGTTAGGGTTAGCAATTTGGTTAGGATTAGGGTTAGGTTTAGGATTTTGGTGATATTTACTTGCATTTCGTTGAATTCTAAGAGACTATCGCGTCGTACGGCTACCGTACGAATAGCCATTACCTTCAGTTCAGTGCTTCACTTTATCGTTTATTAAACTTTTTGACTTGACTCGCTAATAAACACGTGCTGCGAGTTTATTAAACGGCTTCAAACACCACCCATTTGATAAGTTCATTGGCGTAGTAATTTTGAAAATCGATGTTGTCTGAGCCGAGAAAATCAAAGATAACATTTAAAACCACGATACGGTCACAGAATAAGTATTGAGCAGAAGGTCCACTCGCGTCGGAACCTTTGAAGTTTTTGTCCTCGCGCATGTCGCTCCGCGCATACCGGCCGCCATGTTGAAAGCAAGTAAACTCCTGCCAGGTGAACAGTAATTAATATGGCGAAAAACGGGTTTGGATCATTTGAACGGCCATATCTCAAAATTTTGCACGCCGATTTTCTTTCCACGGCTAGTACGTCTAAAGCAAAGGTAGGTGATCAATTTTATTGTGGTTAGAAGGCAATTTAACAAATGTTAAACGGGTAATTTTTGCGATTTTATATTTGACAACTCGGTCTGTCCTCGAGTTTTTCAAATTTTCTGTAGCCTATATTTTTACAAATCCCATATTTGCTTGTATTGTTTCTTGTTTTTTAGACTACTTAGTGGAGTTATTTACATTTGATATATTCGATATTTGATCAAACCAAAGTTTTTCTGTTCGGCATTTATAAATTTAAATTTAACTGTAATAATTCACTCAGTCTCAGATATATTTTCTAGAGCACACGCTTGAAAGTTGAAATCATCATCTTTGTTATAATAACACTGGTTGTCAGGCTTCTCTACAGTATTTGACAGTGCTGTTCCCATTTCCTTTGTTGATTTATAGTAATTATTTTAAAGATGTGCCACCTTCACATACTTTCTTTCCTTTCTTTTAGAGGAAAGGTCACGGTTTGCAAATTTCAAACAATAATAAATTCGCATTCTCAAAAACAACTTCGAGAGGGAATTCTTCACAGCACAGGAATATTTATACATTCTTCAATAGCTCCAGGATATTGCCTCCAACACAGGAGCTCTTGGTGAAAATGGAGAAGTGTTGACAAAAATATCTTCCAGCTGAATGATGAGGTCTAGATTGTCTGAGACCAGGGCTTCTTTGCAAGTTGAGCAACAGTGGATCTTCATACATTTATGGAACAAGTAACCAGAAACATATGCAATGGAATTTTCTTTGATGTTTGACATTTGTCTCCCTATAAATAATCAGTTTACCCAATATCCAAGGTTTGAGGAGATATGGAAACCAGTGTTGTTGCATTTGATGTTTCTACATCCCACTGTATAGAGATCTAGACATTTTTTGTAATCACTTTGCCTGAGGATGACTTTGAAATAAAGTTGAAATTTCACATTAGTCTTGTCTTGACTCAAATCTTGGGTTTTCAGGATGTCATTATTTTTTTGGAATATGCTTAGTTTTATAGTGCTTGTGTAAACTGGGCAAGAAGGTCATCCAAGTCTTCTGCACAATTCCCAGCTGAAGAAGTGGGAAAAGAACTGAAAAACAATTTCTTAAGTGTCCGAGTGAATTATACTGCTGTTGGGTTATCATTGTTCCCTCCCTGTTGTATAAAACGTTTGAGGCTGATCACTCCCCTCTTTTGACACCAAGTTATAATAAGCAGTCTTTCTTTGAAGTCCTACTTTTTAACCCCTGAGTTTCCATCTCTGTTATGATATCCTACCTTTTTTAAACCCAAATGACAGACTCCCTTTTAATTAACTCTTCTAAAACACCTCCCTTTTTATTTTCAATCTTCTAACTGTAGTTAATATGCTGTTACAGTTCTAATTGTAACTAATCAGTGTCTCAACATTGTACTTTTAAACATTTTGATTAAACATTAAGACATACAAAAATAATGCTTTCATTGATATTTAACATAATCTGCAGCAACATATAATTATTATCTTTATCATTTGTCAAAACATGCACTAAATCACAATAAATGCCTTGAACAGTTTGGTCAGTTTCTTATTGTGAGTTGAAATCCAGGAACAACAATACAGTCAAATATGTCAGTATACATACAGCAGACAAATATGGTCCATTATGTGTAATCTTAGTGAAACTTAATGGTCTGAAATTGGAGCATTTGAGAGTGTTTCATCAAAATTCCCATCAACTTGTCTCTTGAAGAATGGAAGCTTGCTTTCAATTCAATGAACTGTCAAATGCAGATAAAGTTCAAACATAACATCAACTAAAATGAAGAATAAAAAACGCATATATTATAATAATCTAAAACTTTAAAAAATATGGCAAGGTAGGCAAACAAGACAGTAAAAAGCCTAATTGTCCATGCACAAATATGTATTTACAGGCATTATATTCATAAGAGTAAAAACGCTATAAGAACTCGGCAAACATAAAACACAGAAGGATGAAATCGTATGTATCTGGTATTATTAATGACTGAATTTAACTGAATTTTAAGGAACGCTGCGAGGCAATTCTATTATTAAACTTGGTGTATATTTTAGGCAACGTTGAAGTGTTGAACGACCATATCTTGAAAAACAAGGGAAATCTACACACAATGCACAAATACTAATGAATAAAGCTGTTATTGAGAAAAGTTTATCTCGACTTGACATACCGTAGATTCATTGACAGTGTCATGACCGATTGACCGAAATCATCACTCAGAACTAGCTAAATTCCACACAAAAAAATTGTGTATGTACCTTCTAACCACAAGTAAATTAATCTCTTACCTTCCATTTATAATAAATCAGAGTAAAATGAAAATCGCCGTAATAGTTTTCCAGTTAGAGCTGTTTTAGTGACCCAACTTCGTGTTTCGCCATGTTGTTCCTTGTTGAGACGCTGGAGTTTACTTGCTTTCAACATGGCGGCGCAACGCATGCACGCTAAAAAAACGAGGACACCGCGTACCCCCGAGTGGACCTTCTGCTCAATACTTATTCTGTGATACGGTCGTGATTTTCTTTTGTCTTTTCCTCATGAATTATTAATGAGTGTTTGAATGTAATTTAAATAATTGTACACTTTATTGTGTGTTTGCTCCAAGCTCCGAAATCTAATAGACACATTTTGAAATACTTAACAGAGAGATTTGGGAAAATTTGAAGGTGTGTAATGTTTTGAATTTTCAAAACATATATGTATAATATATTGACAGTTGCCAACTGTTTATGTTTATGTATGTTTTATGTATGTTTATTATTTGATTAAAATTATAAATACTATCTGCTTGATAATTAGCCTATATATACAGTAGTTTAGGTGAAAAAACATGCATACTATTGCTGTGTTTATATGACCTGGGCCTGGCCTACAATTTTGTAGCAATAAACAAGCATTACTATGTATACTTGTCAGTGTTAATACTTAAAAAATACACTGCTGTAGTGAATAAGGGAGAGCTCGGGGGGAAACAGACGATACAGTACATGGATGATTGTCAAGCAAGCTCATATCCTCAGAAAAATGATTCTGTGTCCCGGACAGGGATAACTTTGTGATTTCCAGTGAGATGCTCTGACCATTGAGCTACCAAGACTCAGATGGTGAGTGAACGTTACATTGATGTACTGATTCTATTGATATAACAGCAGTGTATATATTAACACACCCAATCATTAGTCATTACTGAAATATATAGTAACTGCTGTGTATAGGCAGTACATATATCATTAGAACCAGTGCATCATTGTAACCTCTCTCCATCTGAATCTCGATGGCTCAATGGTTAGAGGCCGTCACTGGCAATAAGAAGGTTATAATTTTTTCAACCAGGAATATTACAGTATGTTTCTGACAATATCATCTTGACGTCCATGTTTTGTATACTGGTATGTATTCCATATTATAATCTGTGTTTACAGTACTCCATCCATTATGGAACATGTTAGACCTACAGTACACTTAGCTGGCCTAGTGGGTCACAACTTATTCTGTAATGTAAAATACAGCTTATTATTATAAGTTCACATTGGGTATGTTGACAGCTACTAATACTATGTGTGTTAGCTAGATCATTGTCGACAAGCAGACTAGGCATGGCATTCTGAATATAGGTTATAATATATATGTGCACGGTGATATAATTTAGATACTATAGTACACAATGCCATATATTATATGCTTTGTTACATGGCAAATATGGTATCTGCAATCTGCATTAGGTATTATTATAAGTAGTATTATTGTTAATGCATTATTATTATTAGTATTAATAATAATAATAATAATAATAATACAATAATATTTATACAGGATAGCCCCTTCAATGCTAACACTGGTATCAATATATGGGGTCTTGTTTTCTAACAAATTACAGTTGTTACAAATGTACAGTACAATGTTACAAAAACTAATTTTAACTCAAAAGTTGTATATCCTTCACATATTGTCAATTAAGGCAATAGATAATGGTGCTATAACATGTATGAACAGATTAATTGAAACATGGAAAATAGCTCTTTACTGGTATATATGATGTTAAAATGCCATGGAATTTCCTAACTAGCATTACACAATGTAACTTGCTTCTAATACAAGAGGCACAAAACTTGGGATTTCTATTAACCAATCAGTTTCCCTGACATGCATTATGCCTAGAGACCTCTGATTATGACCATCAATATTTAGTTATCCATATTGCTGCCAGCTCCACATCACAGTAGTCCAATGTGGGTAGAATGATCAACTTACTGTATATAATCTATCCACACCAACAATTGGAGTATTATCCCTAATAGGTACGTCTTAGTAAATCTAATTTGAATGGACCCCTATACATTTGCACTATATATGCATGCCATCCATAGACATTTGAACGAATTTGATTTTTTTAAAGGACACTGTATGATAGAGATGCACTTTCTTCCTTCAACAGCCTTTGGTGTCTATATACAAAATACTGCATTGATTATTTCGTGAGTCAGCAATATTGTGATAAAAGTAATTTCTTTCTTAGTGATTGATGGTAGAAACAGCAGTAGACCGTCCACTATTCTGTTGCTGCACTCAAAAATTTAAAAATGCCTAAATGCCCGGGTCTTGCAAGAGGCCCGGCCACATCGCCACGTCAATCACTTGTGATTGGTGTATTCTGCAGACCAATGAAATGTTGCAACCATTATGCGTATTGCGTACCTACCAGTAACACGAAGTACCCGTTCATCTCAACACTTTCCCCAATTCCACTGGCTAAAAGCATTTATTATACATTCAAAATTCATTCTCGTTTCCTATTGGTCAATTCCAGTGAATTCTTAATCTCTGGCAGGTGCGACCTCATTTCTGTTGAATACTGTGAATTATTGCACGGAGGTGTCCAAAACAAAAATTATTTAACACTGATGACGTCACTAGGACCAAACGTGCAAAAATTACAAATTAAAAAACGCCTGTAGTAGATTTGTTTGTATATTTTTATAGTAAGACTATCTTGAACAATGTACAATAAAACAATTATTGGATTCGGCTTATGCATGATATTTAAGAGTTATACAGACCTCGGTCAAAGTTATCTGCTTTGGCAGGTAACATTGACCTCGGTCTGGATAATTCTTGATATCATGATGCTCAACCTCATCCAATAATTGTATATTATGCTGTACTGTTACTACCATACAATAACATTATAAAGGTATGAGGTGTCTAAAAATATATACTTGCAATTAAGGGATCAATATTCATACATCTCATGGAAATTTATGGGAGGGGTACACATGTCAGTCCTGGGGCCCGAGTTTTGCTCTCGTGTGAGACAAGTGCTGTAATTTCTTTCTTAGTGATTTATGGTAGAAACAGCAGTAAACTTCCCCACTATTCTGTTCAGTGCAGGTGCCAGGTACTGCACCCAAAAATTTAAAAAGTTTATGCTATTTAGTTTGATGTCCTATGGAAGAATTAAATTCAAACAACACAAAGCTCTCAGAGATATTGTCCACTGCAAATTTATTCAGTTTTGAAAATAAATGGGCTAATACCTAATTCAAGTAAAAGAACTACAGTACTGTATTTATACAGTAGTAAATTAGCAACTACGCTATAAAAGTTTCAAACAGTATAAGCGGGCGAGGGGTGTTGCGTATAACGTATTTCTAGTATTTCTATAATGCGCGGTAAATTTTCAAGGCGATGATATTTCTTAACATCTGAATTTAGATGAATAAATAATTATACTTTTGCTGAATTAATTGAGTTTTAAAACGGCAAATAACATTGTGGAATCGACGGATTGATATCACAGTTCATTTTCTCCCACCTTCCACCGTGGAGTAAATATCCTTGGTACGATTGTTATGCCCACCGCATTCGCGGCCATTTTACTTGGAAGATGATTGATGCACTGCAGTATTTTTAAACGGAAGGGTTTATAACAAATGCAAAATCAGCCAACATGATCCAATTAACTAACGGCCAGCCTTTGCCTGTGTGAAATGGCTTTCGTACAAGAAGTAATTAACTAATGAACAATATTCAACATGAACAAATAAATAACATAACTACTTTTGATCTAATAAACTGAAAGCTTGCATGAAGATGGTTATAATAACTGGTTTATGATATTTTCTGTATTTACACCAGCCAGCTGTTTGTTTTACCGCTGTTGCTAGGGCAAGCTATTTCATATTACTAACCTCTATTAATAATTCCTTGTTAGCAAGAGTTACCTATGCCATAGGGTGGTTCATCGCACTTTTAAAAATAGCGTTTTTCGCCTATATATAAGTTTTCGAAACAATTCTTCTTCGATATTATCTCCAAGTTTAATAACTGACGTGTTATTGAATTAACTAAACTCAAAACATAAACGATACAACACCCCTTCACAAAATTTACTTAAATATTATAGCATTACCTCTATGAATTCTTGATTACCAAAATTGTAGTTTGTACAACCCTTCTTTGGTATTAATAACTGTTTTTTAGTATATTTGTTGGAAGAGCAAAGTTGACATTGTTCTGCGTCATCGCAAATTTGAAAGGAAAGACAAAGACAGTTTCCCAGGCAATGTGCCAAACAATTCTCTATAGTAATTTCTGTGAAGTTTAAAAAGCTATGGCCATTTATCACTTGATCTTGATCCATGTCAAGAGACACTTCAACGTAGTTGCTGGCAGAAAATGCGAAAGTGTAAAACAGGTTGACTACCAACAGCACGACGAACCTGTAATTAATGGCGAAGAAAAGAAACTTAATATTAGTAAAATGAATGATACCATCTATATTATAAAGGTTGCTGCCATGATAGTTGAAAGATGAAAAGCGTTTTTGACATTTCAAGGTATGTTGGTTTCCAAGCTAGTTTTCGGAAGATACTGAAAAGCTTAACGACGTAATAATAATAAAAATAAAGACGTATTAGGCCGAGCATTATACAATAGTCTCAATGCTCTTACAACAAGATTCTACGGCTACTGAGAATGTTCTGTCTCCATGAGTCACCGTGAATAGGTGCCTGGCCATGTAAAGCTTTGAAAGTAATCAACAGTATATTAAAAACAATCTTTGTTCTCACTGGCAACCAGTGAAGATTACGAAGCACAGGGGAGATATTATCTGTTTTAACCCTTGCAACAAGTCCGGCAGCTGTATTTTGAATTCGCTGTAACTTGCTCAATTCAGCTTCTGGTAAGCCGTAAAGTATGCTATTGCAGCTGTCAAGTCTCGATGTTATAGATGCATGCATTATTTTATTTTAAGAGTCCTTTGCAGTCAATTAGGACCTACATTTTCTTCAATAATAAAGCTTACCTTGACATTATATTATGAAAATGTTATCCACAACGCTATATATGAATTTATACTCCGTTTGTTTTCACACTGCCACAACTATAGCGACGCGAGACTGAATGTCGACACTTCTATAAGCAGGGTCTAATTAAAACGTTTTATTATTTCCTAGTTTTGGCTTGTCATTCGTCCTCTCAAAAAATCAACCTGTTACTAGAGCAACAAAAAGATAATTGATTGCCTTAAAATCGTTGTTCCTTTTCTCCAAGCATTGTTTAAAATGGCTCCTATACATACTGTCTTGAAAATATTAACATAGGTCACTAACAAAATTTTAAAATAGCCGTAAAAATTGTTGTGCCTCTCTCACTGACATGGAAAACGGTCTCAAACATTCATTTTGTAATGACGTGTGACATATCTTCAGGTTTAGTTAATTGTTATTGAAATGAAAAGTATTCCTGTACTGTTCATTGAAAGTTTAAAAAATTACTATATTTATTAAAGAGAGTCCTACGTCAAGGTCACCTAGATCGATCGGACGATCGATCGGTTAAGCCCGATCGGACGAGGTTAGTACTTGGATGGGTGACTACCTCGTTTCGATTCCTGAGCTTTATGTGAGTAGTGTTATTGATTCTCTCCCGTGCTTCGCGGGTTTTTCTCCGGGTACTCCGGTTTCCCTCCCTCCCTAACTTTAGCTGTGCTCCGAGGTCATCATGGGTCGTATGGTGGCAGCCTGTGGCGCCTTTACTAAACCTTCGACTCGGCCGCGTTGAGCTGCGTCCGTCGTGTAGTTCGTAGGATTATTAGCATGACCCCCTTTACCTTTACCTTTAGAAAAGTCATTTAAAAGTTCTATGCTTGTATTTGTGAAGTTAAGGACATTGTTAATTTCAAACTGAAATTTGATATACAATTTATAATTTTCGGAAAACGTTCTTTCAAGGTTTACGATATAGTAATTTTTCTGGAAGTGTTTCTTTGATCTCGTGATGCATGTAATCTAGCGACTATTTATATAACAGGTGTATGAATTACAATTTATAGACCCGGAGCGAGGGGAATTCGAAATATTACTAAATATTACGGAATTCGAATAATATTTCGTCGAATTCCCCGAGCGGAGGGTCTACAAATGATATATTACACCGAAACAATCTTGAATGCTGTCTTGAAACGTCCAGAAACGTCTTGAAACGTCTTGTTGTTCCTCCATTGTTTACAGGCACGTCTTGGTTTACGCGCGTGGTATTTGGTTTCGCGCGTGATACTCGAGTCGAATGCCCCTCTGTGGAGGCGTACTCACTATTATACCCCTCCACAGAGTGGAATTCAGTATTATACCTTGCCACAGCGGGGAATTAGAGTATAAATTGACTGGTCACGTGGTACAAATCTAGCTCTTTGATTGGACAATTTATAGTTCAGGTATAATATATATATATACTGTTTCCTCCCAATAAACATTTGAATTACAATTGAGGTAGGATTTAGTTAATTCAGAATGGGATAAAAAATATTCATTTGCTGTAATCAATAAAAGGAAGACACTATTTAGAATTGAAACCAAATCATATTTTAAGATACAGAACATCGCGGAAAATAATATTATTTATTATATGGATAGGAGTAAAATACCGTAAAATATGCCACTGATATATTCCGTATTTTACGGTAGTGTGATATGAAGTCATATCTTACGCGGGAACGTCTCGCGCGGGACCCACGCTAATTCCCGCCATTTTGCCCTTTCTAATATGGCAACTTATCGACATTTTGTCGATGTTTCCGACGCTGATTTGGCAAGATTTTCTGAAGAAAATGAAAATGAGAACACAAAAAGAAAGACTAAGTGCGATTTGGCGATCTTCAGCGACTATTTATCCTCGATAAACGAGCCGAGAGACATAACATTGTTGCCGTACGGTGAGCTACAAAAAATCTTGAACTTTTATCCATATAATAAAAAGAACATTTCACGGTGGCTTTGGAAATATGACTTTTATTTTCTCGTGTTGAAAACAATATTTTACTCACTCGCTGCGCTCGTTCGTAAAATATTGTTTTCACCACTCGAAAATAAAAGTCATATTTCCGCGCCACCGTGAAATATCCTCTATATATAGCGTATTATAAAATCCTCAAAGTTCTATTTATTAGCCTTATTTAGCTTTTGATAAGCAGCGGTATTAACAATAAACGGAAGAAGAAGGCTGTTCAATGTTTCATATACCAAAAAATATCTTGGTTAATTATTTTAATATATTCAACAAGCGATCAACTAATATTCTCGAGTTAAAAAAATATATTGGCAATAAAAAATAACTACGTTTTATATTGAAGTTTATAAAAAACATTTTGTAAACGCAAGCGGTGATTGGCTAAAAGCCATGTTTATATAACTGTATGTAAACATGGATTTTTCCCGCCATTTTTATAAAATGGACTGTAAGACGAACCTTTGCTTATAAACAGCTAAAATGTCTATAAATATGTTCTGTGACATCCAACAAGAAGAAAAATGAGACGATTGTATGCTTTTCTTCACAGTTAAGAGCGTTTATGTTCATTTGAGCAGCCGACGACGTTGTCTAGCGTGAGTAAGGAGAATGTATATTTTCATCATTTTAATAAAAGTGTCTTATTACTTATTTCCTCAGTGTTATTTTATAAAAGAAATAGAAAACATCTTTCCGTGTTTATATACAGTTATAGAAACACTCGTAAAAGTTTGAGAGAACTCGAAATAGCGTGGAAACACTCGCACGGCGGGCTCGTGTACCCACTAATTTCTCGTTCTCCCAAACTTCCACTCGTGTTTCTATAACTGCATGTAAACACGAAAATTTTTCTATTTCTTAAATATAACTTAGCTAGTCCGAATATTAGTAGTTTGGAGCTAGGAAATGCTCGTAACACATTTGAAAAGTGGAATAAACCATGTAAGAACGCCGCCATTTTGAATATGACCGTGACGTCATCTATTGAAGCGTTTGTGCAGACAACATTTGCTAACCATCGTTAGCCCACTGCGTGAGAATGCCGAACGATGCTCTACAAAAGCAAACGTTGTTCATGGAACCGACGAAGGCCTATTACCGGAACATGTGGTCAAAGTTGTTGAACACTGAACTTATCGACAAAATGCAGCTCAGAAAAAGCAAAATTCAACCGGTACATGGCACAACGATATAGCAGCTCCAAGAATTAAATATTTAATATGGAGTATTACAATCATCATCATGTGCTGGGAAGTGTTGTATTTCATATTATTGTGCTGCTTATCGTGGGGCCATGTTTTGCCCAGTTTATGTTGTAATAACGATTACGAAAATAACGTTAAGAAGAAGCTTAATTTCTTTACATTTCCGTCAATAGCCTGCGAGCAGGCTCTCCCGGGGAGGGGAGGGCGGAAAATTGGGGAGGGAGAGGCCCTCAAAGTGCTCCATCAACGTGCTGTCAAAAATTAGCCAATTAGCGCGAACCGGAAGTTATTGCGAACGCGTTGAACGCAGGCTAGTGTTTATGTTCTTTGAGACTTTTACAGCATGTCGGCTGTTAAATAAACATCGACAAAATCGTGTTCCGGGAGAAAACCGCTACTGTAGATGATGTAAAGTGTCATTGAACGTCATGTATGGTGGTGATACTTGGAAGTCCATATCAACAGAAAATCTATTTATGCCATCTAAAAATGGGTGTTTTAAAATAGAACGAAGCAATTGTATATAATGATGGAACTTTCCGTAATTTGACCCTTTTACTAACTGTCAACCGAGCTGTCAACATATATTATAAATTGCGAAGCTAATTCCTATGAGTACGAAGAAGCACTGAAACCTCTACGCCTTAGCCTCTTCAACTTGGTCGTCTACAATACTTAAGAGGACATACAACGAGAGCAGAAGTCCGTTGGCCTTTTTCGATCTTGCTTATGAGAGCCAAAAGTTGGTTAAGCAAACTATCAATTGTAGAATATTGCTCATCTTTCAACTCCAAGGAAAACTTTAATTTAGCTGTGAGAGAGTTCAAAACATATTTTATAATACGTTCTCTGTTGTTGTTCAAGATCTTTCGGCCGTGTTGCACACGTCATTACAAATTAGCCAATGAGAACTTCGCGTCCCGTACGGGACGCAGAGAAGCAAAATTGCATGGGATCCGTGCAGGCTCTCTTTCCCCTCTGCCGCCCCCCGCAAGCCGCCTGCCCCATCCCGCAGAGAGAGAGCCTGCTCGCAGGCTATTCCGTCAACGCTGACCGCGTTACCCAGCACTTGACGTCACAGGTCATGTGACAGAGAACCCTAATTCACCTTTAAGGCGGCTAAACCTGAATTATTTTATTTAATTTTAAGTTCTTTAAAACAGGGAGCTCACCCACTAGAGTGATTTTCAGTGAGGCCCTGTATGTAGGACCAAATAATTAAAAATATTGTTACAATGTTGAAAACATTAAAAGATTATCTACAATATATTAAAATAACTAAAAATCTGACATTACAAAATTACTTATCACTCGTTTAAAATTATTAAAAGACAAATTACGAATGTTATCTGGTAAATTATTCCAATGGCATCGATACATTAAGATATGAAACTATCTTGTCCCCATGTACGTTTGGATAGAGGCTCACATATATAAGTTGTTTTTAAAACGTGTATCAAAATTATGAATATCTTTGTGAGATAAAAAGTTAAAATTCCAATCTAAAGTTCCATTTATTCCCTTATAAGTAACAATTAGAAGATGTATTCGCCGTCTCTCACACATCATCTTCCAATGAAGTTCCTCAAGAGCTGAAGTTGCAGAGAAATGCCTGGGCCTGTCAAGTATCAATTTGCCTGCAGTATTTTGAATGATCTGGACTCTTTTCATCGGAGCCAGATTTGCGTTGTACCATAAATAACATCACCATAATCCAATATTGGTAGAATCATCGTTTTAACAAACAGCTCTCTCGTTTTCCTAGGTAACAAGTGCTTGATCCTATGTAGAATTCCAAGCCTTTTTGGCTCGCCTTCTTACATATATAGTCAACGTGTTTTGCCCAGGAAAGAGTCCCGTGAATGACAACACCTAAATATTTAAACCCTGTCCACTTCCTTATCATTGATCCTCAGGAAAACTTGATCGAATGATTTTATTTTCTTCGTTCCACCAATCAACATAAACTTTGATTTACTTATATTTAGTGTAAGTTTATGGTCAAAAAGCCATTGTACTAATCTGTATATGGATCCTCGTTAAGTAATCTTTGTAGTGACGGTGACGTAGATGAGTAATAGAGCGCTGGGTCATCAGCGAACATGGTTACATTAGTATTCATTAAACAGCTAGGTAATTCATTAACATAGATAGAAAACATCAACGGACCAATAATTGACCCTTGAGGAATACTCACAGTCACCTTGCGCACTGTAAACGTAGTCTGACCAATAGTGATTGGTGCATTGTCTGCGGCATGAAAGATAAGAGGTGGGAGACTACTTCATGTATGCCGATTTTTGTGTCCCGACACAAAATTTTGGTTAGGATTATAGCTGTGTTGGGGACAGGTTTAGTTTATTTTATTTTATTAGCTTCACCATTGTGCAAAAAAAAAAAACACCAAAAAAACCCTAAAAACAACCTAACAAAAATTACATTATATAGTAATAAAACAATGGCAGGGTGACCGCAACAGCATAGCCAATTACTGCGGATCCAGAATTTAAAAGTATATTTACAAATAATAATAATAAATAATTACTGTTAATTAATAATAATAAACAACTACTGTAGCTCAGGAGGGCCGCAATACTCCATTTCTACACCACGCCAAGATTATTTATGATAAATAATTCATCATCAGATGGTAAGGATCGAGATAATCAAAGCCAAGCGCAGAAACACACCATTGCCGCCCCCCGGATCCACAGCCGTTCTGGATTTGATTAGTCTAATATTAATAACAACAAGTGATGGTACGAGTAATGCTACGAGACGAATTACACTTCAAGTAGATAGTTTTAAAGGATCTAGGATTATCACAGTTATAGGTGTTTGCCAGGGATTTAAAGTAGTATCTGAGCATGGTTGATCTGAAGTAACCAGCTTTAGCCATACATGAAGTACCTGCCAAGAGCTGAACCACGCGAGATGTGTACTCTTTATTCCCAAGGTCTTCAATTTCTGTAAAATAATGACATGGTCCACCGTGTCGAAGGCTTTCTTAAGATCTATATACACTACACCGTTAACAAGCCATCGTCCATATTGTTAAGAACATCATCTGTAAATTGTGAGGCTAAATCTGTTGATCTGCCATGTCTAAAGCCAAATTGATTATTAACCAACAATTTACCTCGGAGGCAAAATCAATTTATTTGAACACTGGAAGAACCTTTTCTGGCTTATTCACAATCAAATTATTGTTTTTTTATCTGTTTATAATCATTTTTAAGTACCTAGTGACTTAGTTTCCATCGCAACGCATTTATCATTTTTTTGTTTTCTTGCGTATTTTATCCGCCAGAAACGAAAAACAAACCTTTATTTATTTATTTATTTCGTTTCGCCACAAATATTGGAATGTGTAGTGATTAAGATGAATATAAGAATAAGTTATTTGCTAAGGTTATATTATAAGTAGTACATGTGGCAGGGTGGACGCAACAGCAATCGCCAATTACTGCGGTCCCGAAGTGAGTTGGGAGAAAAATGAACTAATAAATTAGGTCCTCGCGTGGAGAGGGACGCCCTGTCCTGTGAGCTCTCGTGCGGAAGTAATTTTATTAAGCAAAAGACAAAGGAATCCCGCTCCGCGCGCAAAATTCTATTGATGATATGAAAAATTGATGATTGATTGATGATTTATGATCTCCATGATCCATTTTTTCGGTTGTTTTCTGGCCAAAACTGATCCTGTTTCCTGGAAAATGGTGTATTGACTTGTTACTATTGTGGCATGAGTAATGATAGACCCATATGGCAACGGAAGTAATTGATCATGCAAATGATCATAAACCCTCCTTAAATATTCATTTCGAACTTTGAGATTACGTAATTAAACCTTCAGGATCCCTAACCCTAGCTCGTGTACCAGTAGGACCTGTCATTATCCCCCGTGTACCTTTAAATCCCCAACCGAGGCCTTTTCGATTCCATTACGTCATTTTGGTGTGATGCCATTCCCGATTAGCAGCCGACTCCTTCCGATGATGGCATTACGTCATTCGCTCTTATGTCTCTTAATAGTATAAGAGAAGCCTTCATATTTACTCACTTTATGACCATGTATCAGACGCATTCTTGGCTAAATATTATAATCTGGAATGAACTAAAGAGATGTTGAACGGAAACATCTTACTTTCATACTAGCGCGTGTCTCGACCAACAGAGGTTTATACGATGGCCTTTTATACGTTCAAATACCCTTTAGTACTCGGAGTATAAAGATAAGAGCCCAGCTCAATATACGTAAATGTATTGCCATAATAATATGGAAACAATTAAAGTTTTAAAACATTTTTACTGACGTTTCGTTGCGAACTTACAACATCTTCATAGTGATAATTACATGTGTGAAAACTATCTATATATAAGTCTATATTTATAAGAAAACTATCTAAATATAAGTCTATATTTATAAGAAAACTATCTATATATAAGTCTATATTTATAAGAAAACTATCTATATATAAGTCTATATTTATAAGAAAACTATCTATATATAAGTCGATATTTATAAGTCTATATTTTGTAAATATAGACTTAATATATATAGATAGTTTTCACATATGTAATTATCACTCTGAAGATGTTGTAAGTTCGCAACGAAACGTCAGTAAATCTGTTTTAAAACTTTACTTGTTTCCATATTATTATGGCAATACATTTACGTATATTGAGCTGAGCTCTTATCTTTATACTCCGATTACGCTTTCCGCCCTGAAAATCTATATATAGCCAAGATTGTTACCCTTTAGTACTTCGACAGATCTACGAATATGAGTCCAAAACAATTACGAAGCAGTGCGAATTGTACGATAGTTTAAAAGATCAAATCTGCCGAATACTGTCAGAATGCTATTTAACAAGAGATGAATGCCAATAACTTTGACTGGAAGGAACTGAAGAGAGATAATGTTGAAGAAACATCTTATGTTTTTCATACTACTGTATCTCGTGTCTCGACAAACATATAGAGATTTACGATAGCCTTTACGTTCATACCTATTTAGATCTTCGACAGATCTACGAAGATATGAACCCAAACCGTTTCGCCTATTTGCGATATTTACCGATTTCTGATCTCTGCGAGACTTAATCCTTTGCTTCGGTTAATAGATCCCTTGAACAACGAAGCGAGTATATTTAAACCACTGAGTCGAAAGAGTCATAAACGGCTTTTATGAACGTACTTGCTACTGTATATGTTGAGAAACGTTACGGATTTATAACAAAGGTTATGAACGTATCGCTATATGGCTTGAGCGAAATATAAAAAACATCAATACTGTTACCATGGCCAAGTTGTATACTTCATATGGCCATGAAGAGATTGGCCGAATTATCGCTTATCTCGCTTTCATTCTCAAAGTAAGCATATTTTGGTCGTAGAAACATTTCGGAAAACAGTGAGAAAAAATGTTCATCAACTCAAACATGTTAACTTAGAAAAATATAAAGTTAAAAGATTTCACGACATTACTTTCAAAGCGTTGCTATGTATACTGATCCTGCATATACGGTTGATATTTGCATATTTCTCCTGAGAGCACGCGTGTGGGAGAGTGATTAAAAACTCATTAAGGAACGAAACAAAGGGATACGTTTGGACTAGAAAGTGATTAACAGTTCTGTAACCGTAGAGTAAATACCGCGTCGTTTTATTCGAGTCAATGGAGTGTCTTCGTGGAAAACCCGCTTCTACCTCAACAACCTTTTGGTTCTGTGACGGAGAAATATACGAGATCATCAACTTGTGTGGAACCGAAAAGACGACGATTTAAACACGAAATTACTTCGGGCACACAATCCTAAAACTAAAGGAAAGAAAAACACTACAGAAAATGGTTACAAAAGCTAAAGATGCAACGATACAGCCTTGGAATCCGAGTGAGAAACGCAGTTCCTATCGCAATGAGAATATATCGTATTGGTTGACAAGCTACGCCAACATGCAGCGAGAGAAAAAAGAAGGAAAAGAGAATTAATGTTTGTCAGTTATATTTATTATTCGAACAGTCGAGGGACTTGCTATATGGAGTTAGGGACTGAACATTCTTACCATACGTTATATTAATTTTAGTGACTCACTGCTGTAACTACAAGTAATGTGTATTAGAGAATAAATAGCCTGTGTGGCGGCGTTAGTGGGAGAGAAAAGCGGAAAAGGCGAAGAGGGGAGGGATCGCCTGTAAAGACCCATGTTTTTTTATTTCCGCCCCCGTGAAGAAATGTCAAAAACAACCAATGAGCGACTAGCGGGCTTTCCTCAATGATTAACATTGTATTTCCTATAAATAATAATAATAATAATAATAAACATTTATTTCAACACGATAGAATTACAGCATAGCTGATGTTGTCGTGCATAACTAATAAAATATATATACAAAGAGAAAATAAATCACATGTTACGAAAGAAATGTCTGCTAGCATAAAATATGTCAAATAAAATTAAAATCGGATTACCAAAGAAATCCTCCCTGATCGCAACTTCTTGTTCCTCATGTTTTAATTTAAAGCTACGACCATGAGCAGAAAACTAGCTGAAGATCGGATAAAACTTTTTAAAGTCGCCATTTTGAAATGTTTATTTCCTGACAGGAAACTTTGAATACTAATAAGCTGAGTTAGCCAATCAGAATATTGCGTCTCCTGGCGCCAGGCGTTCGCTTCCGTCACGCAGGCTAACAGTAATGAACCAAGACGCGATCCTTGCGGAACACTGCAATACAGGCAAAAGCAGAATGCCATGGTTTACAGGACGGTCCAACAACACGAGTAGTGTCACATGCTGTTTGTTCATATTCATAAGAATATCATTATGAACCTTCAGCATGGCCGTTTCTGTGCTATGTTGTTTTCTATAAGGTGATTGGAATTTGGGATGTAGGCTATTTACAGACATATGAGACTGCATCTGGTAAGCAGCTGTACTTTCCGTAAGCTTAAAAATAAATGCTAAGTTACTAACAGGACGAAGGTTCAACATTTTTTATATAAAGAAAAATTAAAGCCTGCTCCCATTACTTTGCGAAATATTTAAGCATGGACGCGATGACAGGAAAAGCTCGTTCATGCACTCCACAGTTATTGAAGTGTTAAAATAAATAAAGAATTGATTTGAAATTATCAAAAATTGATAAATAGACACTTTATGCTTTCCTAAAATAATTTTAACAGGAACTTTAACAAGTCATGTACAAATCGAAAATCCGAAAAGGTTGATGTACGGTCAAAATAAGAAATACGAGGTCTGATTTATGTTTCGTTAGACGGCGATTTTACTCTCTCCTATTTACCATTTCGGCAGTGCATCACCAACATTTTTGACTCGCAAAGGGCATCATGTTGTACTGTGCTGCATTGGTAAATATTTTAAGATGAACCGGCTTCCTGTGATAACGGGTATATAAGTGTAAATAATATAGAGATTTTAATAATTATGCGATTTGTTTTTATCTTTTAAAGATCTTTCCGGAAGGTATGTTTGAAAGTAAAAATATTCTCTTAAACAAACTGAATATAGTAATTTCCAATTCGAAAACTCTAAACAGTTGGTTTACTGCCATTATTCATAAGGCATGTATAGGGGTCTACCGTTTGGAGCAAAGGACCCTGCAAAATATAATAAATACGATAACAAAAACTCTTTCTTTATGGCCTTATTTTGAATTTATCCTTCATTTAAGCTGTGAAAAATTTACCCAAGACAAGGCAAAAAATGATGTCCGAATTTAATAAGGAAGACGGAGGGCGGCTAAACATTTTTAATATCGGCAATTGAGCAATGGAATACTCTGCCTATTGCAGTTAGAAAGAGTAGTAGTATCAATGTTTTAAAGAAGTAATATTTCAATCTTTTAAAAGACCAGTTAAAGGCTTAGATCATTTTAATATTTCATAGATAATATTTCAACTATAGTAAATATAAATATTATTGTAGATAGAGAGATGGCCAATAGTTTATTAGTCTGGACTGTAAAGTGTTTATTACCCTCTTAGTACATGATCGAGTAGGTTTTCTTTGTTAAATAGATAAATCCTTCAATATATTTAGATTTTACACAAAAATACCTCAGGAATAAGATCATGTACTAGTCAGATAAACAACTCTAACGTCGGTATTCAGGCACATAAATCATATAAATTTATATGCCTGAATACCTCCGTTTTCGGTATTTATTACTCTTACTTAAAAAGTAATTCTTATTACTAATTATAATTATTGTTAAATTGTTTTTAGCTCGGAAATGTTAGTTGATCACTTGTTGAATATATTAGAATAATTAACCATGATATTTTTTAGTATATGAAATCAAAGACTAGTTCAACAAACATGTGTAGGATACAAAGACTGCAGAACAAGGCTGGTAAAATTATTCTGCAACTTGATATGAAGACTTGAACAAAACCAGTGTTACAAAGTTTGAACTGACATGATCTGGCAACCAGAAAGAATTTCCACCGAGCGATATTTATGTATAAATCGTTTAATAATTTACTCCTGAATTCTGCTCTACATTTCAATTTCAATCAGAAATTTATAAATATAATACGAGATCTAAGGATAGTCTCCTTTACCAAAACCCAAAACTAATTGGGCTAAGAGTACAGTAAATTATTTAAGTGCAAAAGTTTGGAACGCTCTCGATGCGGAAATTAAAACCGTAGCCACGTTAGACATTTAAAACAAGTTTTATAAGAAGACATATCTTAATTATTAATACGACTTTTTACATTTTATGAACTTTTAAGATTATAACAAAACTATAAGTATTGTATGTTTGTTTTGAGATATATTTCATTCTCGTAATCACTATTTATAGTTGACATTGTAATTTATAGTATAATCAGTAATTTCAGTATTTAGTTAATATTGTAAGTAATATAGTTTTAAATGCAAGGCCATCCTGGAAAGCAGCTTTTAGCTAAATGATGCTACCTTGCCTAAATAAAATTATTATTATTATTATTATTACCTGTACGATTTTAACTATCATTATTTTAAATAATCCTATGAACATTTAACATGGTCAGCCTTCTTCTTCTTCCGTTTATTGTTAACCCTATCTACACTGGGGCGGAATCTGCCTTCGCTGAATTTAAATGCTGGTATATCAATATAATGGACACAGCTATGAATCTAAAATTTTACGACTTTTCCTAGTTATGTATTGGTAGTATGGGCTGAAAAAACGGTTAAAAATATTAGGAATAAAAAAGTTACAGAGTATTCCTGAATAGATACTAAAACGAAATTTCGACAAAAATTTTTTATTATAATAGAAACAATAAAAATAAGAACATATCGATCAAGATAAATCTATTTATTGATATAATAACTTATGTACGTTAACAGAACAGTGAGAAAAAATCCACTTTTAAAAAAAAACTTTTTTGAACTGCTTCAAATCCAATAACGATGTCACAATTTGTTGCCATGACAACAAAAATTTAACGTAGATTCAGTGTTACCATGTAATCAACCTGTGAAAATTTCATTGGCATACATCTAATAGTTTTGGAGAAAATGGCCGCGGGCATATTCCGCATCCCCCTCTAACCCGATAAGATAAAAAAAAAAACAGTCTAGATAGAGTTAATACCGCCACTTATCAAAAGGCTAATCAATACAAATTTGAGGATTATATGATACGCTATATAGTATGTATATAATATTTATGAATATTGAATGTTTTTTTATCCCATTCCGAATTAGCTAAATCATATCTCAATTGTAATTCAATGTTTATAAGGAGGAAACAGTATATATTATTTTTTACTGATGTTGAAATAGACCTGTTATTTAAATAGTCACTAGATTATATTCATCAGGAGATCAAAGAAACATTACGACAAAAATTACTATATCGTAAAACTTGAAAGAACGTTTTAATAAAATTGTAAATTGTATTCAGTTTGAAATTAACAATGTCCTTAACCTCATGCAAATACAAGCATAGACCTTTTAAATGATTTTTCTAGGTTACCTTGACGTACAGTAGGTCTCTCTAAAAAATATAGTAATTGTTTAAACTTTAAATGAACAGTATATAGGAATACTTATCATTTGGTCTTCTTTAATTAAATAACAATTAAATAAACCTGAAGACATGTCAAGTTATTACAAAATGAATTTTTTGAGTGATCTATTTTGACAATAAATAGAAATTTTGTTAGTGGCCTACAGTATGTTAATATTTCAAGACAGTACGTGGGAGACATTTTAAACAATGCTTTGAGAAAAGGAACAACTTTTAAGGCAATCATTATCTTTTTATTGCTTTGGTCACAGCTTGATTTTTTTGAGGACGAATGACAAGCCAAATTAAACTATGAAATAATAAAACGTTTTAATTAGTACCTGCTCATTCACTCTCGCGTCGATAGTTGTGACAGTGTGAAGAAAAAAACAAGTATAAGTTCGTATACAGCTTTGTGGATAACATTTTCATAATACAATGTCAAGGTAAGCTTTATTTATGAAGAAAATGTAGGTCCTAATTGACTGCAAGGGTCTCTTAAATTAAAATAATCTATATTAAAATACATGTGTACGTCATGTCTGTGTTGTTCTTCTGAAAACTAGCTTGGAAACCAACAAACCTTGAAATGTTAAAACGCTTTTCTTCTTTCAATTACTATGGCAGCAACATTTAGTAATATAGATGGTGTCATCCATTTAACTAATAGTAAATTTCCTTTCTTGTCATTAATTACAGGTTCGTCGTACTGCTGCTAGCACATATGTTTTACGCTTTCTCATTTACTCATGCCAACTACCAAGCAAAACTGTCTCTTGACATAGATCAGAATCAAGTGATATATGGTCATAGCTTTTTAAACTTCACAGGAATTACTATAGAGAATTGTTTGGGGCATTGCCTGGGAAACTGTCGTTGTCTTTCCTTTCAAATTTGCGATGACGCAAAATGTCAACTGTGCTCTTCCAACAAATATAACAAAAAACAGTCATTAAAGTCAAAGAATGGCTGTACAAACTACAATTTTGGTAGTCAAGAATTTACAGAGGTAATGCTATAATATTTAAGTAAATTTGGTGAAGGGTTGTTGTATCGTATATTTTTGAGTTTAGTTAATTCAATAACACGTGCAGTTATTAAACTTGGCGATAATATCGAAGGAGAATTATTTTGGAAATGTTGAAAAACTTTGTTTTTAAATGTCCGATGAACGACTCTATTGGCATGGGTAACTCTTGCTAACGAGGAATTATTAATATAGGTTGGTAATATAAAATGACCTGCCCTAGAAGCAGCGGGAAAATAAACAGATGGCTGGCGTGAACACAGAACATATCATAAACCAGTAATATTAAAACCATCTTCACGCAAGATTTGAGTTTATTACATCAAAAGTAGCTATGGTATTTATCTGTTCATACAGAATATTATATAAGCGTTTTTATTTCGGTCAGTGCAGTGACAATGTTTCATGTGTTTAGTCGTTGAATTTCCTTCAATTCATAAAGAATTTCTGTGGGTGTTTAGTGTTATAAAATCGGTAGTATGTTTCCCATGTCATTTGTTTAGTATTCAGTTCATTACTCGCCAGTTTCTTGGGCAGTGTATCGCGGTAATCTTTACGGCCGATACCGTACTATTAAATTCTTTAAGTTTTGCTTGGTTTTTGATGTAACTTAAATGATTTTTAATGTTTGTAAATGTTATTAAATTCTATATGAAAGGCAATTCAAATTGTCTCATAAACTATATCTAGGCAATATCGATTTATGAACTACGGAGTACACTTTTCCAAAGAAAACTGACAACAGTCAGTTCGTTCAATCGAGTTTGTTTTTGGAGCATATTTATTTCGCTGTTCTGCGGGTTTTTGAGCACTTTCTATTCTCTCTTTGCAACTTATTTTTCATAAATATTGCGTAAAATAATTTCCCTACATACAGTAATTGTTTTCTACCTTCCTGCTTTTACCAATTTCTTGCATTACGTAAAAAGAAAAGTCGTTCAAGAGAAGGACACCATGTTGTTTTGCGAAACAGTGAATAGTGCAGGATATCCCGAGCTAGAGGAACCAATCAGATTGCGCGAAAAGCACTATTCACTGTTTTGGTATATGCTAATGTAGATTAGTTACTTCTTGTACGGAAACCATTTCACTACCCTTCTCTTTAAAGAGTGAGTGTCAGGGTCATGCTTTGCGCGCTTGTTTTCTTCATGGCGGCCATTTTATGGGACGCCTAATTCAACTCGTGAATAAATCCATCGATATTTCGTGAATCCTGCTTATGAATTATTCGTTTTCAACTTTTCTGGTAAGTAAATATACCGAAGTGAACAATTATTGTGATATTTTTCGTAAAACTGTTTACAACTAGTTCCAGTTGTGCATCAGCGTTGTATTATTGTCATGTTGTGCAATCAAATTCAAACTTTGAATGATAAAACCTGGACGGACGGATAAAAGGCGTATAATCTTTCTCTGGTAAGTGAATTGCAAAGGCGATATGCTTTAAAAGTTGTTCGACAACAACACATTGTTGAGACTAAGAAACTGTCAAACGTGAAACATATAATAAAATTTTCTCAATAATTTCTCGGATGTTTGTAGCGTTTATGTGGTTGGAAACGTTATTGCAATTTATCTTGATATAAGATTCGACACACGAATGTCTTCAAACGGTGGGATGTTCGTTCGGCTCACTGATTTTTGTTTACATTTATATCTACATAATAGCCGTGCTAATTAATATCAATTACGTTCGAGCACATTCATTGTCGAACAATTTTCCAAAGAATATTGAATTTCACACCAGAGCAAGATTATACGTATTTGCCCATCAATATTTTATCCTTGGAAGTTTTAATTTGATTGCACAACAAGACTATATCTACAACAGTGAAAAATAGCGCACCACGCTCTCAGCTGGAACTAACAGTATGAATAGGCGAATCGTGACAGTTCATGTTCTCCGCTGCCAAGTCAGAATCCGATTTTCATTTCGAATAATTTTATACCACTAACATTCACTACATCCATGCGAGGATTGAAACAAAAGTGTTCCCGTATGAAAATAAAAACACAAGCGCGCAAAGCATGACCCTGACACTCACTCTTAAATAAAATGACCACGAATGAGTGGGCATCAAACTCGTACCAAGGACATTTTTCCCATGATGGTGGAAGGTGGGCGAAAATGAACTGAGATATCAACCCGTCTATTCCACAATCTTATTTGCACGTATTATGGGTAATTTATATGGAGGAGGGCTGACTCTTGTCACGAAATTCTTTCCTCGGTCCCAAAAGGAGATTTGAATTTACGTAAAGATTTGTTTACATCTAAACTAAACCAATTCTCCTTTGTATATTTAGTTTATACACGTTTCAAAACCACAATGCGATCCTAATCAATCGCGTGAGCCGAGCTAGCCCGGTTAAACCGCGGGCTCATGTAAACAGCCCCTTAGTGAGAAATCGTTATTATTGAATGATAAATCAATGATTGAATTCGTCTGTCGCAAAATATCATGATTTGTCAGTGTTTCGCTACCAGTTATTTGCCTCAGCCTTCGGCATCGGCAAATAACTGGTAGCTCGCCACTGATAAATCATGATATTTTGCATAGACTCATCCAATAATTGATATTTACCAAGTGTGAAAGTTCCCTTTTTCTAGTATGTCATTGGTCGAGAGTGTATCACGTGAAAGTGACGAAATTTAGCTGTTTCCCCTGCAATAGCTCTGAGAGGGCAATAATATGTTGTTCACCGTCATGCAATAGAGACCTTTAGCACCACGTTCTTTTTAGGTACCGCAAACCTCAAACTGCAGTTCGACGTCAGGCGTTTTCCGTCAAACTTTAGACATTTAGCAAGGCGTTATTTTTCTAACCACAAAAAACGGAATTCTGGGTAATTAAAATGGCGGCTGCATCACCGTGGCCGCCATATTGAATTCTAACCGAGCTGGGGCATTGGAACGAGATCACCCGAGAACCGCGTGGAGTCTCGGTACGACCAGACACCTCCGCAAAATATCAAAATATCAATGATGCGGGCTAAAAATGCTAATTATTTGATCGTTTGCTCGTTTGGTTGTTTTAATACACACTACTGCGTTAAAACTAATTATTTTCTGACTATTATTTCTCCGATCGCGTTATTAATCAAGAACACGAAATGTGGAACAGTGAGACACAAGTAAGTTTATCAGTATCGTCTATATTTCGTCAATATATATCATCTTAAGTGTTTACAAATAAGGAAATTATAGCTTGGCGCTTGTTGCCACGTGCTTCACACAACCATTCTACCTCATTTTACCGCATTTTACGTCAATTTCTTGGCACCCAGGCCATGGACTTTTATGGCCAGAAATAAAGTCATTGAATATATTGCTTATAATAAAGTTAATATTTTATTAGGAACATAGGGTATTTATAAATGAAGTATACAACCCCAAGAACATCATACATATTATTATAATGGGAGTTAATGTTATTTACAGGTATATTTTCTCAAAAGAAATTACAAAAAGCTGGTGCCATCTGACCTTCATCAATTAAGTCGAGGTTTGGCATATGAATCTTCACTCCCAAAAGTTGAAAATTGGTATGCTGAACAAGTGAAATGCTACCCAAATCAGCACTGGATCACTTCTGGATCCTTACACTATCACATCTCTACCTGGCGAGAGTTAACTTCGGGATTGGAGAAAAGCAATTGAAGTACATGGAGACATCGAAAGGTGGGCTGGACATTGACTGCCTAAATCAGTTATCAAGGCAGCTCCACACAGTGAGGCGCATCCAAGCTGCCGTAGAGGAAGAAATTAAATGGTTTGCATGTTCATACAATAAACCAGAAACAGTTGTCGAACATCCACCAGCTTCCCTTATATCAGGTTTTCAAAATGTCCTGTACTGCAAACGGTGTGATGAGATCTCCAAGCCATATTGGTTGTCCTCAAATGAATTGTCTATGCTGTGTGCAGACCGCTGGGTATCATCTGACCATGCGTGCTGGCTAATGACAATCCTAAATCAAACCCAGGATACAACTTACAATGTCCATCTCAATGGAACAAATAAACTCCCTACATCTCAGCGCCGATTTACCCATGGTAAAATAAAACCATCCAAATTCTGTTTTGCCATAAACGTTGGTAGGGACCAAAAAGGTAAAACCTATATTGGAAATGATCAGCACCATGGGAACCATTGGAGCTTGTGCCATGTTGATACAACTGAAAAAAGAATTATATATGGTGATTCATTAAGCTGGCAAGTTCCCGATAGCCTCCTTCGCAAAGTTAATGAATACATTTAAAGCTGTCAGTATTGATGATGATATTGCCAATTACTCTATGACAATTGCACATGACCCAAATAGCAAGAACCCAAATACAGGTGGACACAAGTGCAACAATAAGTGTGCACAACACTATCCTTTACAGACATGTGGCAGTGTCGTGTTGTTGTTATGGTTGTGGCTGCAATTGCATATTACAACGAATGTAACATCAGTTTAAAATCCACTGACCAACGACTTCCCACCAATATATCTGAAAAATCCCACTAGATTCAGTAAATACCTTCGACTTGTCGTTGGATGTTGGATCTCAAACGATTATGTGAACCCACTGTATGTGACCCCACAGTTCTGGTATACTAACCCCAACGCTGAGCTCCAGACAAACACTCAAAATAACAATGAAAGTATCAATCAAGATGATGCTACTCCTAGAATAAAGAACAATGACATTACTCCTACAATAATAAAGAAAGATGATACAACTCCTACCATAAAAAAGGAAAATGATGCAAAGGCTACATCATTAAAACAACCTACATGTAGCTGCTCTTCACCTCTCAAAGCAAAAAATGAAGATTGCTCTGGTCCAAAGACAAAAAAGGACTCTAAAAATAAGAAACAATATAAATGTTCTCTGTGCAATGTAGTGTGTTCTAGAATATTTGCACTCAGGCGGCATATTCAGAAGCAGCACCCTTCTGCAATGGAAGAACTGCCAGGAAGTTATATTTGCCACAACTGTGGCTTCAAGTGCAGCAAGATCAGAGACCTACGGGAGCATCTTGGGAAGCATACGGGAGCATCATGGTGTTGTATTCAAAACTGAAACAGTAGTGCTGGACAGCATGACAGGTTCGTACTTAACAAATAGATAACATTTTATAATTGTCTATTCAATTATAGATACACAGATGACGTCAATAACATGGTAAGAATAAAAAATGGCCCAAGAGCTGCCAGGCCAAGTTGCCCCTAATAGAGCAAAACTCTTGACCATTGTATAATAGTCTGAACTCAGATTGTTGTATGATAGACTAGTAGCTAACTTTTCATTCCATTTCAGTAATTTTTAATATCTATTATTTTTTAGCATTTGAGCAATGGAAAAACAAAATTGAAGAAGACCATGTCTGCTCTTTTACTAAACGAACTGGAGAAAGGAATAAAACACAAAATTTCCAATGTAATCGAAGTGGTGTTTATGTCCCATAAGGAACTTGCAAAAGGCGTACAAAGTCACAAGGTGAATAATTAATCATATCCTTTATATTGCCCTGTTTATAATCTCTAAAACAATTTATCACAATAAGTGAATAAAGCCTGAAAGCCAGATATATTTTTCACTTAGCAAAATTTATTTAAATTTGAGAACATTTGATAAATGAAATTACTTTATTTCAGGGAGTTGTAAATCCAACAAAATTGTACATCAGGCATTAAAGTCATAAAAAACAGTGATGACAGTGTATTGGCTGAAATATGTCACACTCATCATGGGCATAAAAAAGAAATCCAGCACACATGGCTTACCAAAGGGAAGCGAGAAGAAATTGCTGCAAGTCTGCAACAAGGTGTAAGTAGAGATAAAATATTGAATGACATTAGGGAAGAAGCAATGAATCAGTCTGACCAGGAGTTTTAACGTCACCATCTGCTAGAAAAAAGGACTTGAGCAACATTAAGACATCATTTGCGTTGAGTGATATACAAAGGCACCGTGATGATCAAGCTAGTGTACGTGCCTGGGTACATGAATGGAGCACTAGTGAAAGTAATCCCATCCTTTTTTCAAAATTTCAAGGAGATGCTCCTGCAGATGGACTAAATCTAACTAAAGATGATTTTGTTCTTGTAATTCAGAACCCATTTCAAAAACTTATGGCAGAAAATTTGATAGCAAACGAATTAGTATCGATGCAATCCACGGCACAACAGTCTATGACTTCCTTTTAACCTCGCTAGTTATTTTAGATGAGTTTGGCGCAGGTTTTCCCATTGCATGGTACACACATTTGTGTATTTTACACACATGTGTGTACTTTATACACATGTGTGTATTTTTTGAAATGGTTAAAAAGAACTGTGGTGTGTTGTCACCTCACTGGCTGATGTCTGATCTAGCTAGCCAGTCAATTTTACAATGCCTGGGTAGCGGTTATGGTGGGAGTCCAAAACGTTTATTCTATGCATGGTATGTTGATAGGGCATGGCAAGAGATGCTCAGAAACAAGGTTAAGGATACCTTAAATGGCAGCTGAGATTTATAAAATGTTAAGGACTGTGTTGCAGCAGACTGAAGTGACATCTTTTGAACAATATATGTCACAATTTCTTGATCGTCTTCCAGCTTTAAACATGGAATTGTTCGATTATTTTCAAAGCGAATGGTGTGGAAGAACTGAGTCTTTGGCCTATTGCTACCGAAGAGGGATGGGCATTAACACGAACATGGCAGTAGAGGCATTCCATCGTGTGTTTAAGTATAGTTATTTGAAAGGCAAGACCAATAGGAAAGTAGACAACTGTTTCTTAGTCCAATGCAATTTATTAGAGATAAGTCTTTTGATAGAGCCATTACGTTAACAAAAGGGAAATCAACATTCAAAACAAAACTGATTAATGAACAAAATAACAAAAGTAGAGGGATGGATATCAATGCTGTTACAGAAGATGGTGATTTTAGATGGAAAATGATAGCATAAGCCTTCGTAAATGATAGCATAAGCCATAAATCGACAGAAATAAGTTGCCGAGTAATCTGAATTCCATTTATCAGAAGATGGATGTTAATCATTTCGGGAGAATTATAACCTATCTAACCTTCCTTTAGCGATTAAGCAATTCCTGTGACGAAGAAACGCTTTGCGGGAAGCAGTGTGAACAACTGTTAACGATTTAAAACGTGTGGATAATATAAACTAAAACGGTTTCAAGGCATTGCTTTCAAATCGTTCCTATAGGCCAACTGTACGGCTTTTTTTGCACATTTTACCTAAAATGGAATCATGGAAAATGATCTATGTCATATTAAACAATGGCTACAGTGCAATAGACTATCCGCTCTGAATATTCTGAAAACCGAATATATGATCATAGGATCAAGGCAAAAGATTATCCTCTTCATAGAGGATTGTGATATAAATCTTTCAGTTGATAGAATATCGCTTAAAAAAGTAAAGATCACCACATGTTTAGGTCTTGAAATAGATGAAAATATTACTTTGCATACCCAAGTAACTAATTAGGTGAAAAAATGTATTAAGAAGTCTTAGTATACCCTTCGTGAAATCAAGCCTATACTTGATAAGGATCATCTATAATTCATGTATATAAATCAATATTTGACCCTATTTTGATTATTGCTCCATTTTCTGGCATGGCATTGGACAGGGTCTAGCTATTCAAATTGCAAAACCATACAGCCCGAATAATTTTGGGAGCACCATATACTAAGCGATTAGTAACACTACTTCATGAATTAGGATGGAGAAAATTAAGTGAAAGGAGATTATACAGCAATGCTGTAATGATGTTTAAGATATTAAATAATCTTGCTCCACAATATTTGATAGAGTCATTTCCAAACAAGCCAAATGAATTTAATACACGATCAGGAGCGAGAGATTTTATCGTACTTACTAAACAGTTTTGTTTATAGTGGACCAAGGTTGTGGAATTCACTTATAGCAACCATTAAAGAATGTAAGACAATTGATTTATTTATGAAATATCTTAGAAATATTTCTCTCTGTAACGACATGTAATTAAAATTTTTATCTTGTACTTTTAAATTAACTAAAAACTCAAAACTTCCACGACTTTCTGGTAGAGAAGAAATTTACACAGTTTACTTGTAATTTACTTACGAAATTACCGTGATTAAATAAAGATTTCTATCTACCATCCATCCATTTCCGCCTCCGTCCCTGTCTACGTCTCCGTCACTGTCTCCGTCCCTGTCTCCGTCCCTGTCTCCGTCCCTGTCTCCGTCACTGTCTCCGTCCCTGTCTCCGTCCCTGCATGTCTCCGTCACTGTCCCTGTCTCCGTCCCTGTCTCCGTCACTGTCTCCGTCACTGTCTCCGTCACTGTCTCCGTCACTGTCTCCGTCCCTGTCTCCGTCCCTGTCTCCGTCCCTGCATGTCTCCGTCTCCGTCCCTGTCTCCGTCCCATCTCCGTCCCTGTCTCCGTCCCTGTCTCCGTCCCTGTCTCCGTCCCTGTCTCCGTCCCTGTCTCCGTCTCCGTCACTGTCTCCGTCACCGTCTCCGTCTCCGTCTCTGTCTCCGTCACCGTCTCCGTCCCTGTCTCCGTCACCGTCACCGTCCCTGTCTCCGTCACCGTCCCTGTCTCCGTCACCGTCCCTGTCTCTGTCACCGTCTCCGTCCCTGTCTCCGTCCATGTCTCTGTCACCGTCTCCGTCCCTGTCTCCGTCACCGTCTCCGTCCCTGTCTCCGTCTCCGTCCCTGTCTCTGTCACCGTCTCCGTCTCCATCCCTGTCTCCGTCACCGTCTCCGTCCCTGTCTCCGTCCCTGTCTCCGTCCCTGTTTCCGTCTCCGTCCCTGTCTCCGTCCCTGTCCCTGTCTCTGTCACCGTCCCTGTTTCCGTCCCTGTCTCCGTCCCTGTCTCCGTCACCGTCTCCGTCTCCGTCACCGTCTCCGTCCCTGTCTCCGTCCCTGTCTCCGTCCCTGTCTCCGTCCCTGTCTCCGTCACTGTCTCCGTCCCTGTCTCCGTCCCTGTCTCCGTCACCGTCTCCGTCCCTGTCTCAGTCTCCGTCCCTGTCTCCGTCTTCGTCTCCGTCCCTGTCTCCGTCTCCATCACTGTCTCCGTCCCCGTCCGATCCATGTCTCCGTCACCGTCCCTGTCTCCGTCACCGTCCCCGTCTCCGACTCCGCCTCCGTCTCCGCCTCCGTCTCCGCCTCCGTCTCCGCCTCCGTCTCCGCCTCCGTCTCCGCCTCCGTCTCCGCCTCCGCCCCCGCCCCCGTCTCTGTCTCTCTCTTTGTCTCCGTCCCTGTCTCCGTCTCCGTCCCTGCCTCCGTCCCTGTCTCTGTCTCTTTCTTTGTCTCCGTCTCTCTCTTTGTGTCTATCTATCAATTTATCTCTCTCTATTTTCCAGGTCGGTAATCAACAATGTGGTGCCATAACTGCTCATATTTTGAATTGCTGCGTGACATCAAATCCTTGTCTTAATGGAGGAAAATGTCTACCATTTAGGACAAGCAGCGGATCACGCTTCAGATGTGAGTGTTCAAATGACTATATGGGAGAACGCTGTGAGATTTGTAAGTATTCTCGTATAATTTAAAGAATAGCATTATTACAAGCATTATATATTACATATTATATATTAAAGAATTAGACAAGCATTAAAGAATTAGACAAGAATTAGACAAGAATTAGACAAGCAATATAGACAAGCATTACATATAGCATAATTTAAAGAATAGCATTATTAGCAGAACTACACGTAGTAAAATTAGAGACAGCACCAAAATTAGAGATTCCAAAAGAAACAGGCACATTTCAAGATAGCGCAGCTAAATGTTTTAATGTCTTACCGGATAATATTAGATCAGAAACCGATTATAATAAATTCGGCAGGATGGTCAATTAGAATTATTTATTCGAAATGGATATATATTAACTTACCAACATCTTTTTAATTTCTTTTATAACAAATTTGTAGTTGATGTTTAAATGTATAATGTGTAATGTAATATATTTGTAGTAATATTTTTAGATGTATAGCTATTAGTTAAACTTAGTAGGCGAAGAGCCATTTTGTGGATAATGGTTAATCTTATCCATTTTGTGGATATACTACAAATAAACCATTATTATTATTATTATTATTATTAGACAATGTGTTTAGCTCCTTAAAAATAGGTTCCATAAAAAGTAAAGATAAGTTCACTAAAAAAACGGAACAAAAACTAGTTTATCAAAAATAGAGCTGATGTTTCGAAAAAATAGGTTCGACCAAGTCGAGCAGAGGCAAGGTTACCAAAAAAGAGAACCATTTTACTGCACAAAAATAGAGCAGAGGCTATATCAGCCTGTATAACAATTATCATAAATACAACACACACCCTAATCTAACGATAATTCGGTCGCGAACTCGGCGGGAACGTCAATATAACGTCACTAGAAATTTCACTTCAAAATGTAGTTTTTGAAACAGGGATTTTAATATCTTAAATGTTGTTGCTTGGAACCGTACCTTGATACTTACACACCGATGTACTGATCACTTTCCAGTTTCTCGCTGAAGTAGTAATGCAAGACCTGCAGAAAAAGTCTGTATACAACAACCAAGACATACTACTATGGAACAGATATCTTAACGACGTTTTGGAAATAGTGAAGATAAACAAAATAAACAGTTTACTGCAAACGATTAACAACACTACCGACAACACTACATTCACGATAGAAAACGAACACGGCAACAAACTTGCCTTTCTTATTGTTTTACTAACCACAATAAAGTGACGGCTCCATCCCTGCACACTGCACAAGATCACAGAAAGCAAAACGAACATATACACAACACATACCCTAATGCTGTACAATTCGTTTTATTTACAGGTCAACGTAAGTCGTTGCTTTTTAAGAGAAGGAGTACAGAAAATTATGCCCTTGTTGCCAGTGAGACAAGTGAAATGACGTCCATCACAGCATGTTTATGGATAAAGACTACGCAGACATTTAATCAACTATCATATTTCATAAGTTATGAAGTTTCAGGGATACCTAATACTTTTCTATTTTATGACCAGAATGAACCACGTATATACATTATAAAAGAGAATTCGGAAAGGTAAGAAATAAAACAAGAAAGATGCGAACAAAAAGTCCATATTTTGAATAATGTGTATATTTCTATAAAATGTCGTGTTTCGTACGTAGGTAGTGTAGAAAAATAAATCGATAACTCTAAAAGGTTGGAGTACTGCAGAAATAATGTGAAGGAGGTCATGTTTCGAGCAAAGACCATTTGTCTGAGAGTGTAACGTTTAAGACTATTAAGGAAAGCTGGGTTGAAGAAAAAAGAGTTAATCACTGTATATATACGTCAGTAATCCGTCCAATCTTTGAATATGCTGCTGAAGTCTGATCCGACCTCGCACACTGATACCTTGGTGATAAGATATAGAGGGAATACAGAAAAGAACACTCTGGATAATCCACTTGAAATACACTATGAAGAAGCCCTTGAAGCTTCCGGTTTGGAAACATTAGAATATAGGAGAGATAAGTTATGTAAAAATTATATTACAATACTTAATGACAATTCCCACTACCTACACCATCTAATTTAAGATCAGGAAACAATAACCAGATAAATCAAAGAAAGATTCAAACTGATAGATGTTGGAATTTTGTAACATATAAATATAATAGATACGTTTGATCTAGCACATACTAGCACATAAGAATATATATAATACATATATATTATATTTATAGTACAGCACATATATATTATATTTGTTATATAACCTCTACCATGAGTCGGTTATATAGGGGAACTTCTCAAAGGTAGAACACACAAGCGTGAGGTTAAGGATCTTTAATATGATAACAAATGCAAGGAATCTACTAAAAGTATATATAAAGTTAGTTCAAATGTTCATGATATTCTTTGTTCTGCTTTACTTCGCTATTCTTTAGATCTGCTGAGTTATCTTTATACGGTTGTCGTTCTGTTCACAGGATAAGTTCAAGATTCAAGGTTAAAGATTCAAGGTTCAAGGCTCAAGAAGTTCTTCTGACTCAAGGTTCTTTTCTTGGTTGGGTTCTGCTCAGCTCAGCTCAGCTCTGTATCTTCTGGATATTCTGTTCTCTCTGGTCTCTGTGGTCTCTCTGCGACTTATTCGTTCAGGGAGTGACGCTTTCTTTTATGCTTTTTCGGCGGGTAAATGTGATTGATAACTGTAATCTTAGATCAACCAATCAGGTGGATTTGGACTGAGTCTCTTGCTCGACCAAATAAAGGCGTTGCTGTAGAATGCGCTGGCCAAGGCAAGTCGGTTGAAAAGTTTTTCCATATAGTAAATAATTTTAGTTCCTAACTAAACTGACATGGTAAGATAGGAGATATCATAAGCTTACATAATCGTTATATCATTTTACAGTTTCATAAGTATTTAAGAACCAATTCGACTTTAAAGGTTCTTTACGACTGCTGATGTAAATAAATCGAAGGGTTCTTCTTCGTTTAAATTTAATACCAATCATGCTCAATTTAATTAAACAAAATCAACAAATGTGCGTGTGGTATAAAATCATTCTAATTAAAGACAATAAAAGCTTTTAAGGAAACTGCTAACAAGATGGTAATTATAAATATGACAGGAAACACGCAATAGTAGATAAGATAATTTAGATAATCTTTATGCGTCGGTATTCAATTAGGTCGGCACGAACGCTCTCACGACATAAGGTTTATAATAATAGATTATATATATGTTGCATAACATATTTATTACTATCGGAAAAGGCTAAAAATATATTTTCGAGTGGTCCTCCAATGGTTTCATTTAAGAAGCCTAGGATTCTTAAAGATATTTTAGTAAGAGCGAGATTACCCAAAGTTAACAAGGAGATTGTTAGAGTTAATGGTGCATAAATGTGGTAAATCCAGGTGTAAGATTTGTGAGCTGGCGAAATGTGGACAAACGTTTATGGACATTTATTTATAACTTTATCAATGAACAAACTCCTGTAGTATAGATTTCAAGCCCTGGCATGGAGATTTTTGAAGCCTTCTTGGAATATTAACATCAAGACTGCCACATCGCCAATACGCTCGACTCGAAAGTTCAACAACTTTGGTGGATATCTCACAGCGCTACTGCTTTTGTGTGGCGATATTGCTAGTCACCCTGGACCTAGACAAACCGATAGACCCACAAACATTCCTTTAAAATGTTTATCTGTTAACGCTAGGAGCCTAAAAAGTTTTCACTGGATCGAATCGACCAACACTATGGCGTATAATATGGAACGTTTTCAAGATTTAGCCTATAGCGAAGACTCTGATATTGTTTGCGTCAGTGAAACGTGGCTCAATGATGACTTTGTCGATTCAGAAATTTTACATTCTGAATATACAGTGTTCAGAAAAGATCGCAATGAACGGGTTGGCGGTGGTGTACTTATCGCAGTAAAGACTAGATCCTTCAAGTCAGTTCGTCAATATTCCTTTGATATAATAGACACGCAGCATTTGGAGATTATCATTGCTGAACTGACTACAGCTTCTAACCAGAAAGTTGCTGTATGTTCCTGTTATCGACCTCCTAACTCTGATCTGTGCTGGATAGAAAACTTCGCTACTATTTTGGACGAAATTTGCGATCAATATAAACATATAATAGTCCTAGGTGACTTTAACTTACCTGGCATCCCATGGGACTCTTTGGCTGATGTAAAAGGTGTTAATGAGGTCGCTTTTGTTGAAATGCTTAACGACCATTTCCTCCTGCAGTTAATTAATGTGCCCACTCGCGAAAACAATGTGCTTGACCTTGTCATCTGTAGCGTGCCTGATTATGTCTGTGTTACGGACATAATACCTCCAGACAAAGCCGCTATTTTCACAGACCACCATATCGTCACGCTAGAGATTGCCACTTTTATAAAAGCGCCAGTGAAGTCTAACAGGACAGTGTATGATTATAAAAAAGCCGACTTTAATGGTCTACGCAGTGCGCTCTGTGCAATTAACCTCTCTCTCCTGTCGGGAAATGAAGACGTCGAAACCGATTGGCAAAGGTGGAAAGATTTTTTCCTGGCCTCAGTCAAAGACTATGTACCATCAAAAAAGCTCAAAGGCCGAAATTCACTTCCTTGGATGGATGGGTCGATCCTAACTATTATTAAAAAAAAAGAATACATTCGCCAAAAATTAAGGAGATCTCCAGCAAACTCGAGCCTACAAAAAAAGTTTATGTCGCTCCGCTCTGAAGTGAAACGTAAGCTCCAAACTAACCGTGAAAAATTCTTTGGTTCTCTTTCCTCGGAACTATCATGCAATCCTAAGCGTTTTTGGTCGGTTCTTAAACAAAAATCTAAGATCCGTACTATACCGGAGATGATATCCAGGGCCACCGAACCCACTGAGTCGGCTGATAAGCCCGAGACAATTGCAAACTTGTTTAATCATTATTTTGTATCAGTCTTTACCACGGTCTGCCCACCATACGATGCCACTAGCACTATTGATCCCGTGGACCTCCCTCCTTTGACAGAACTCATACTGACAGAATGGGAAGTTCTACTTGTATTGGAATCAATTGATACTAGTAAGGCCACTGGGGCAGATGAAATACCTGGTAAACTGCTTAAAGAAACCGCCGTGGAAATAGCACCGTCCTTATGTTCTCTTTTTAATAAGTCTCTTGCTACAGGAAAAATCCCAGAGGAATGGAAACTTGCTAATGTGGTTCCAGTTTTTAAAAAAGGCAATAAGGTTCATGTCGAGAATTATAGACCCATATCCTTGTTGCCAATAGTCTCAAAGATCTTTGAACGATGTGTTCTAAATAATATCAAGAGTCGCCTGCATGAAGTCGTTAATGCCTGTCAGCACGGCTTTCTTGCAGGCAAGTCATGCGCAACTAACCTTCTAGAAGCTCTGGATTACATGGGTTCTATTCTCGATAGTGGCGGCCAGATTGATGTTATATATCTTGACATGAGTAAAGCCTTTGATAAGGTCAGCCACGAGTTGCTTCTTCGCAAGTTACAGGAGTGCGGGTTTGGAGGTAGTTTACTGCAATGGTTTAAAGCCTACCTGACGGGTCGACGACAACGGGTCACAGTCCTCGGAGCTACATCTGAAACGCTACCTGTTATTTCAGGCGTGCCACAAGGATCAATTCTTGGCCCGGCGTTATTTCTATTGTATGTAAACGACCTTCCGGATACCGTGAAGTCAAGCACAGTAACTATGTTTGCTGATGACACCAAAATCTTCAAGACAATTAAATCTGAAGATGATGCAAACCTACTCCAACAGGACCTGTCTAACCTGGTATCATCATGGTCTACTTCCTCTGGTCTCCCCTTTAACGGAAAAAAATGTCGATCTCAATCTATCACCCGTAAAATCAAGCCGGTGATAGTTACGTATAAAATGAACGGTATTGACCTGGAGTCAGCAAAATCCGAGCGGGACCTAGGCGTTTGGCTCTCCACGGACCTTACGTGGTCAAAACAAGTATTGGTACAAAGTTCTCGTGCCACCAAATTACTGGGGTATGTTAGACGTAATACGCGATACATCCGAAGTGTAGACGTGAGGAGATCTATATCTATCTTACCTTGGTGCGTTCTCATCTAGCATACGCAGTCCAGATTTGGTCGCCGCAAACTATCTTACTCATATCTAGGCTTGAAAAAGTACAAAGGCGTGCCACCAAGTATATTCTTAATCTACCGTTTAGATGCTGCGTTACTTATTCATCTCGGTTGCAGTCATTACGTCTTCTGCCAATAACGTATTGGCACGAATTTTTGGATATGATATTTTTCTTTAAGGTGATTTATGGTTTGGTAAGAGTTAATGATTATGCCTTACCTCGTATCCATCACCCTGCTAGACAAACCAGATCGAACAGTAAACAAAATACTCCGAAATTCATTCAACCGAAGTGCAAGTCCTCTACATATCAACGATCCTTCACTGTACGGACAGTACGAATTTGGAATACTTTAGCCAACGATCTCGATCTGAGTATGCCCAACTTACTATCATTTAAACACGCTATGTTTAAATACTATTCTAAAGCTGTACAATCCACTTATGACCCTGAAGATCCTAGAACTTTTAAATCAATCTGCCTAAAATGTAACACTTCGCGCAATTTGACGCTACCGATAACTTGTTGTTATTAATTTAAATTTTATGTATGTTCTAACTTATGGGCCTGCAGTAATTGGCTACCTGCTGTTGCGGTTACCCTGCCTTGTAATGTCCTTTTGTCTGTTTCATGAAAATTCGTGGTGAAGTAATCATGTAAAATTATGTATTATGTAATATTTTGTGGCGAAGCAAATAAATTAAAAAAAAAAAAAAAAAATTAGAACGGAAAAGGACTCTTATATTATAAACTATTCTTTTGACTGTGATTCGGTTGGGGTAGTTTACTTGTTATTGTGTAACAAATGTCGAATGCAATACGTGGGAAGTACAATTAACACCTTTAGGATTAGATTTAACAATCATAACAGCTCATCGCTTACACGATATGGGAAGGGTAAACGGGGTATGCCGGGTGAACATTTGTATACACACTTTCATAGTGATGGCCACTCTAGTTTAAGCTATTTGGAGGTTATGGTAATTGATATTACTGATTTGTTATGTCCTGCACAAAGGGAGGGCTTTTGGGCTGTCCTCGGGGACTAAATCTTAGAGACTTCTAGGTATACTTATTGTAAATTTATTATTTTAATTTATGTAAATTTTGTGACTTTTCTATATAAGGACACCTTTCTTGACTTTGATTGCGGTTTTCTGAAGAAGGGGCAGTGCCCCGAAACGTTAAGACGTATAGCTAAAACATTTGATTAAAATTGTTTTTTTTGTTTGAGCACATGGTTGAAGGTTGGCTGTTTGATGATATATGAATATATATATATATATATATATATATATATATATATATATATATATATATATAAATATATATATATATATATATATATATATATATATATATATATATATATATATATATATATATATATATATATATATTTACAAATATAAGTAACAGATGAGTTACAAATATGACCTTGGATATGAGAGCGCTCAATACCATTGCAGCCGTAGAGCGAAATAATATAATTAGTTTGAATACAGGAGTCGCAATACGTTATAATTTACGTTATAATCTCTGAGTAAGGGCGATGACCGCGGTTTTTCCCACATTATGTTACACTCTCTGACTAAGGGCGATGACCGCGGGATATTTTACAGAACCTCTTCAAAAATGAACTAAGGAGGTTAGTTACCTCAACTTTGGTAGCTAACTTGAATAACAAACTGAATAACCAATATAGCTATAACATCTTTACGGTGATTCAAATATTTCTTTTCCATTTTACTTTCTATTTACTGAAATATATTAATTTTCCCAATGGAACTATTATTTATGTTTATATAATTATGTATTATTTCGGCCACTTCCTTCTTTCCAGGGCAGTTGCAACAAAAATCTGCTTTGATTATTTCTGTCAACGTATTTCTTGTAGATTTTCGTAATTTAGGTAATTTATGAATTTCCGTTTTTACGACTCAATAAGACGACTTTCACGATCATGCGCAGTAGCAACAAATATTCAAATTTACATCGTAGGTAAAAACAACTGTTTAAGCTGGAAAGAGCATATTGAAAATAGTAGAAGTGCAAAGTTTGAAAGGAATTGTGTAAAAAAGGAAGAAGTTACACAAGCAGAAAGTTGGCCATTTCAAAAGGGATTTATTAGTGATTTAATAAGGATTTTGGCTTGGCGGGCGGGCGTTGCACGCCAAGCCAAAATCCCTATTAAATCCATAGTGAAGAGCAAAACTTCCAAAGTGTGTAGCTTTCGCACTATTTGCCCGATTAGTTTCAAACTTTGCACTTTTACTATTTTTAATATGATCTTTCTAGCTAAAACAGTTGTTTTTACCTCATAAGAAAATTTGAAATAAAATTGCTACTGCGCATGACCCTGAAACTCGTCTATTCTAAAACACATTGTACATAGGCTAAATGCAGCTTTCTAATACAAACAAACATCTCAGATAATTCAATCATTTCAATTTACTTCATCTCGATTTTGACATGGACAAAACCTGTTAGTCCTTAGTGTACCAACATAGACTCTTATAGACATAGATACTCAGATTGGAAAAGTTGCATTTTTTCTAAATTTATTTCTAATATTCAGAATAACCTCCATAATTTTGCTATGGGTCAATATTGAAAAGCTATTTGAAGTAAACTTTGCTTTTTATAGGCCTCAGAATGCGCAAGTTAATGATGGAAATTGGCATCATCTTTGCGCTACGTGGAAATCTGAAGATGGAGCATACGCGATTTACAGAAATGGACGTATTGTGGGCAAAGGAAATGTCGCCATACGAATAACTATCCCGGCTGGAGGGACATGGGTCCTGGGGCAAGACCAAGATAGCCCTGGAGGTGCATTCAAATTATATCAGGCGTTCCAGGGAGAAATGGCAGACGTTAATATCTTCGATAAAGTCCTTTCTCCAAAAGAGATTTTGGAGATGTCGAAAACCTGCTTGGAAACCCAGCATGGAAACGTAATATCGTGGAATGAATTTAGATTTGGAGTGAAAGGAGATGTTCATGAAGTACCTGCAACATGCTGTTAGACATTTCTCCTGTTTGACTGTGGCATTAATGTTGGCATTCGTAATTCATTGTAGTATTCAATGTTTATTAGGATTTACGGGAGATCATAAATCTCTCAGGTATAGTAATTTCAAATGTATGCACTTTATTTGACTCCTTCCATGCATGTACTTAAAAATATATTACGATATCACAGTAAAACGTAGCAAAAAGTGATATTATACACTTACATAATTTAATTAATTGGAAACATGTTACTATATAACAGCAATATATTTAATATTGTCAATGCTGATGTGAAAGAGCAGCAACGTATCTTTCAATTTACACATTCGTGCCAATACTTCGCTTCAGTTACCATAATTTTTTATGTGAGCAGACTTATAAACCTAATTTGCATTCTCCGCTATAATCATCACGTAGACTTCTTAATCTAATTTACATTCTCTGCTAATCATCACACGGGAAGCTGCGCGCGAATTAATCGGTTTTCATTTGCAGCAACTTTACTTTTAATTTACAACAATTTTAATTTTAATTTGCAGCTAGCAACTTTATATTTTAATTTGCAACAACTTTATTTTAATTTCCAACAGCGTTACTCAGTTGCAATATTCAGCAACTTTATTTGTTAACTTGCAGCAACTTTACTTTTAATTTGAAGCAACATTTTAATTTGCAGCGTGTCCCTTGTATGCCACCGTATTAACCGGATACGACTGTGCTGTATCTGTTTCTGTCACAGTTTTTAAGCGTAGCTAGAACATTCTTGTTAAGATACAGGTGCACAATATATCGATGTTTATTCTTGATAGAAGTAACAGAATAATGAAACATGCTAATAATATTAAAGTGTTGTGCTACGTAGGCAGGGTAGAAATACAAATTGAATACACTAAAAGGTTGGTGTACTGCCAAAATAGTGTGGAGGAGGTTACAATATTTCGAGCATAGGTCCTTCGTCAGAGAGTGAAACGTAAAGAACCTTCACTCAAAGTGTTAGATCTCCTACACACTATTTTGGTAGTACACCAAACTTTTAAATTATTCAATTTCTAATAATATTAAGCAGTATATATTATCAATGCAAGGTGATGCACTGGATAGTCTGTTAGGAAGTAGTATGTGGTTAACATTTTATCAGTGGATTACTCAATTCTAAGACTATACAGTGTGTATAAAAAAATGAACCGGTATAAAATTATATAATTAGTATTGGCTCAGAGGTGTCTAGGGCTTTCAAACTACTACAATACTGTAAGTTGATTGAAAGGAATGTTAATTCATTAATATGCCGGTGCAGTTTTTTATACACACTGTCAAGTTCCGTTGACAATATGCAAAAGACGATTATACTGAGTCGTTAGTGAAATCTAACACTTTCCTATTGAATTTTGCGCAATATATCTGGTAAACAATACATGGACGGTGGTCAAACTCATAATCTAAGAAAAATGTTTCTTAGTAGATGTATAATGTTATGAACGACCTTTCTACCTTCTTGAGTGGGATTGTTACTCGGTTGTTTGGCATGAATTAGCTGAAATGGCCACAGCATTCAATTATAAGAATACTTTATTTACACAACTATTAGAGTTACAATTCAAGTGTTCACTCTTTCCTTTATCTTACCACTTTATCCTCGCGCTCGGTCAATAACATAATATACTTAATAAACGCCTCGGTCTAATAAACGCCCCCTCTAATAAAGCCGCATCAAATTGTTTCAAAATTTAATAAACGCCGGGCGATCGTCAAGCTCGTATCCTCAGAAAATTACAGTACATCCCGTACAGGAATGGAACCTGCAAACTTCTGATTGCCGGTGAGACGCTCTAACCATTGAGCTACCGAGACTCAGATGGAGAGCGAAGGTTACAATGATGTACTTGTTCGATTGATATATGTACTGTCTATGCGGATGCAGTCACTATATATCGGTAATGTTTGGATGTGTTAATATACACAATGCTGTAGTGAATGTGCATGGGAGAGCTTGGAGTAGACAGACGATACATGGACGGTCGTCAAGCTCGTATCCTCAGAAAAATAATTTTTCAGTTTGTTGAAGTCCATCTTAAGCAACAGTTACCGTCGACATCCTTAAAATGTCAAAATGTTCTCACGTGGTTGCGGTATGTTATATGCAGAACGATTCATTCTCTTTATTTCACATGAATAATTATTTTATTTAAAGGGATATATTGTCATCGTAGATCTTAAGGTTCCTACTGTTATACTACATTACTTTGCTGGTGAATGAGAATTTCGAAGGTTGCAAAGTGTTGGTAAATTGGAAATTCTTGTGTTTTTGAAAATATACGATTCGTTGGAAATTGGAAACATTCATGTTGCAGTTTTATTAGTAAATCGCACACATCAACATAACAAATCAATCTCATGGGAAAAAACGCACTAACCTTTCTGAAGACCCAATGATTATACTGTTGGATATAGAACGACACATGAGGTGAACTCATCAATCTACTGAGTTATCTTGCGAGCAAGTGAAAACTGTAATATATGCAAACCAAGAATAATATTTATGTTTTCGTAATAATGAAAGTAATTACAGAGTGGGCCAGATATAAACGCTGCATATACAAATGAAATTTTAATTAAAGAATAACACTTCAACGAAGTGATATACCGTATTTCGTCTAATAAACGCGCCACCATGTAACGTCTGTCTGCTCCGAGTTCCCCCACATTCACTACAGCAGTGTGTGTATATTATCACATACTGTAAATTATAAAATAACATGTCTAATGATTGGTCAATAGCCGTGTTTGGATCCAAACACGGGATTTAAAAGAAACAAAACGAGTGTGTTATTGTTCTTTTATAAAAGAAATTCCTAATGGCAATGGTTAGTAATAGTTTGAGTCCAGGGCCGTTGCGAGCAAAGAAGACCAGGGGGGGGGGGGAGGGTGGGGAAAGAAATTTACATGATTTTCGAAATTATTTCTTATTTTACCTGAAAATATTTTTCGTTCAGTCAGAGTTATCTACATCGCAATTTACACATATTTAAGTCCATTTCGCATCGGCTAAATTTTTTTTCGCATTTGCTTTCGACTAAAATTCAAAAACATTGAACGCCATATTGAACGCCATATCACCGTGGGCTCGTCGTCGCACAATCGGAAACTGTCGTCTGCCTGTCGGTGCAATATCACAATGATTGATATTTACATGAAGTATAAGTTATGATTTCGAATTGTGATAATTATCGGAAGTTCTGTTGAGGTATATTTTTTACACCTGGTGTGCTTTTCGGACAAGTCAATTGGTGCATAGTTTACCTGATTTTCGGTTTAAATCAAGCTGATAATTTACCTGGAATTCAAAAATTCAAATGCTAGGGGGGTGTAACACCCCCACACCCCCCCCCCCCCACCCACTAGCTACGGTCCTGCGTTTGAGTCACCTACTCGTGTTTTTTTACGAATTACTAGTGTGTTAATATTGTTCTCAGTGCCACTTTAACCGAATTTTCACTGGGAGGCAAAAGTGAATTTTTCGTATTTTCTCTATTTAGATCCCTTACTATACAGTATTAAGCCCCAGTCTGAGGCACACAAAAATAAATGAGCTCGCAGCCTCTATTAATCCTCCCCAAAACGCGTTTCTAGTCATTCAATATAGATATACAAGCACTATGCGGCAACTTTATATCAAGAATAACATTTATTCATTTAATTAATTAAATTAAATTAATTAATTAAATTTTTTTTTTCATTTTTCATTATAATGCTCCTAATACGTCTTTATTATTATTATTATTATTATTATTATTATTATTATTATTATATGTTATGTTATGTTATATGTTATGTTATATGTTATGTGTTATGTTATATGTGTTATGTTATGTGTTATGTTATGTGAAATGTTATGTTATGTGTTATGTTATGTGTTATGTTATGTGTTATGTTATGTTATGTGTTATGTGTTATGTTATATGTTATATGTTATATTAATGTTATATGTTATATGTTATATGTTATATGTTATATGTTATATTATGTTATGTTATGTTATATGTTATGTTATGATATGTTATGTTATGTTATATGTTATGTTATTTTATGTTATGTTATGTTATATGTTATGTTATGTGTTATGTTATGTTATATGTTATATGTTATATGTTATATGTTATATGTTATATGTTATATGTTATATGTTATATGTTATATAATGTTATGTTATGTTATGTTATATGTTATGTTATGTTATGTTATGTTATGTTATATGTTATTTTATGTTATGTTATATTATGATAATCTCGATTTGTGTATGTTTTGAAAATTAATGATCATAATTATTAAACTTACTATAACGTTACTACGTAAACTACATTAATTAAAATGACCAAAATCTAAGCATCTATACATAAGTAATTTTCAAAACATCCAATAGTACAAATACACAAATAGAGATTATCATAATATAACATAACATATCATACATACATCTGTTTTGTTAAAATTAAGAATGTAAGAGACCGTTACTATGTAAATTATGGTTAAAATAACTAAAACCTAAACAGTTGTAGTTAAAATAACTAAGAAGATGTAACTACAAAGCAGGGGCGGATTAAGGGGCAAATTTAGATTATGAGGCCCCAAACATCTGAAAGGTAGCAGGTTGCACCCCTGTCTCTGAGGTTGCGGTGCATAGGAATGAATGAATGAATAACTTTATTGAAGTGTCAATGTATTTAGCTCTATTACAGCTAATTGGGGACACTATTTATATATTAAGTTTTTAAACTAAAATATAATTTAAGATAGATGAAATGTAATACTATTTAAAAATCTCGCTATCTTTACAATAATTTACCTATCAAATTCTACTTATAGATCAAAATTTATCTACATTAAGTTACCTATAAATAGATGGGAACAGTTATCGCTTATCAGTCACTAATATAAATATTGACTGCTGGCACGTATAGTTAAACAGTTGTTGTTAAAATAACTAAGAAGAAGTAACTACAAACTATAGCTAAAATTACTATCATGCCATTAGTTATTTAAAATAATAATGTAAATAAAATAATAAAGTAAGTAAAATAATAAAATAGTAATTTAAAATAACCATGATTTAGTAACTACATGTCGATAGTTAAAATCACTACCGTAATAGTTGTTTAACTGCAAAATTGTGGTTAAAATACTGTAACTAAGATAACGAAACTAAACTCGAAATAGTTAAAATTACTACAATGTTGTAGTTATTTTAACTATCATAAAATAACAGCTCTGTGGTTTTTTTTTTCAGAGATCATATTCAGCGAAAGTATGACAACAGTTCCAGAATTCACAACGGCTCCAACAAATCCTAAAATAGTTATCACGAGCAAACAGCGACGTACTCAACTTGTAAAGCTTTGTATCGTTGCCATAGTTTCCATCGTAACAGTCGTACTGACTTCCATTGATGTAGCAGAAACGATTGGAATTTATAAGGAGAAACAGAGGCTGAAAACGAACATCGAAAAAAGCATCAAAACAGCATCTATTATTCACAACCTTCAAAAAGAAAGGGGAATAACGATTTTAGTTTGGGGCTTGGAATTGTGGAACACCAATGATCATTTTGAAGAGTTGAAAAAGGCTCGGAAGGATACAGATGAAAGTGTTCTAGTTTTGAGAGAAACAGATATCGCTGGTATTAATGCTACAAACATTTGGAATGCTGACTCTTTTTCGACAATTTTAAAGAACTATAGAGATAATTTGGACAAGCAGTACGAACATAAGATTCACGGTAAACTAACTGAACACTTACATACTTATAGCTCTTGGATTAAAGAACTAATATCATGGCTACCACAATATACTGCCTCTGAAAACTTAGAAAATTACTCCAACTTAGTGTTTGCTTATCAGATGATAATTCAAAGCAAAGAAAAGCAGGAATGGAAAGAGCTCTTGGTGTATTAGATTTTGTTCAGGGAAACGGTTTCAGCATGGAAAGCTCTATCTCGTACAACGAGGAGAAAATTCGTGCAGAGAACACCCTTTCAATAGCATTTTCTTTCTCAGATGAAGTAAAAAACATGTATCATGCATTAATAAAAGAGAAGAATGCTACTTCATGGATGAAACAACTCGATGAAAAACGACAAATCCTCTCCTCCAGAAACATTAGCAAACCTTCCAAAGATAATGCATTTGATTGGTTTAATCTCATGACATCTTACAATAATTTAATGCTAGAACTTCAAATGAGAGACGGACATCGGATTCAAGATAATGTAAAAAGTAAGTTAAAGACAATAATTCACTCTTTGATTATTCGTTCTCTTCTTCTTTGCTTTACATTGGTCGTGGTTCCTACCATCATAATTTCTCTGGTAAAAGTTGAAAATGCGATCTATAAATACACAATGACTCTGTTTAATACAGTTGGCTTGGAGCAAGGACGAACCGAGTTCTTGATGCTTGAGAATGCAAGGCATGTCGAAAGTAAGTTAAAATTTCTTCAATCATTAAAATGCTTCTAAATTTAAATATTAAGAGAATGCAAAGGAACCAATTAATAAACGAACGCACAAGGAAGAAGGAAGAATGAAGAACGAACGAACGAACGCACGAACGAACGAACGAACGAACGAACGAACGAACGAACGAACGAACGAACGAACGAACGAACGAACGAACGAACGAACGAACGAACGAACGAACGAACGAACGAACGAACGAACGAACGAACGAACGAACGAACGAACGAACGAACGAACGAACCAACCAACCAACCAACGATGTGCGACAAACGATGCGACGACCGGAATCCAGAAGCTAAAGGTACGAGTTCAAATCCCGCTCCAGTCAACAATTTTCTGTCGACTCAGCTTGTAGTGTAAGTTAATTATGTTGATAAATCTACATGTAAGGTTCCTTATCTATAAAAATGTCCATAACTAGTTAACATAATAATATAAATATATTTATAAAATGTAAATAAGGTTCCTAAGAAAACAAAATAGTGAATTCGACGTTAGGTTTTAACTGTCCATCACGCTTGCTGTTAATTTGAGTGACTAATAATACTAAATTATCTAAGATCATGAGGTACAGTATATAGAGGACTTGTGGTTATGAAACTTGCCCTCAATTGGTGTGGAGGTATAGAACCAACATACTACAGATTGCATTTGGTAAAAAAGTGTATTGTGCCGCTCAATTATACGAATATTATCAAAAAATAAAATATTAAATCTAAACATTGAATTTACTGTACTGTGCCTCTTTCTGTAGCAGATGTGATAAGAACTTTGTTTAGCGAATCAGCCCGGCTAACCAGGCTAGCCCGGCTTTCCCGGCTAACCAGGCTTGCCCCGGCTGACCAGGCTTGCCCGGCTCATATAAACAGCCCATAATCATGGCTACTACAGACACCAAAAAGAGTATAAAGTTAATTCAAATTGAAAAGAATACTAATTCATTTTCTAAAAAACGCTTTTTTATACACACTGTATAGAAACCTTACAGTAAGATTTTATTAACTGATGAAAACTGAATAATAGAACCGTTTTTAATAAACTTCTTATAACTTCTTTATATAAGCGACAGCATAATAAAGTTGTCTTTCTCTTCTTCTCTCTATACTCATATTACAAAATATTGTAAAGCAGACAGCTGTGGAATCCTTTTGGATCCTTCGATATATATCGTCATCAATATCTTCGATCAACAATTATGCAAATAACGTTGTTCCACATTTTCTTTTCTATTAATTATAGATTTAGCAGAGCGCTGGAAATCCTTTTCCAATGGACCTTTGCCAACTGCAAGTAACCAAGTGGATGAATCAACGACAGCGGTGGCAACACTTTCAAAATAATATTTTTTCGCATTGCAGTTTAATAAAAGTTTTTCCTGGTAATAATACTGCTTAGTTGATGATCGGGGTAATTTATAAGCTTTGGTTCACACGAGCGACATAACACAAGATCAATACGAAAATAAAGCATGACTTCTCCTCTTTGACTTGCGAAGATAAAACAACGAGATGTTTTCTTTGTTTCGTCTTTTGTTCTGCTCTTAGCCTGTGCTTCGACTACGATCTTATGCTTATGTCGATCCTTATGTCGCAGGCTTGACTTCATTCCTTTATTTTGCCTTTTGTTTTGTCCTTGTGCTTATGACGATCCTTATGTCGCAGTCTTGACTTCGTTCTTGGTTTTTCCTTTGGTTTTGTCCTTATGACGATCCTTATGTCGCAGGCTTGACTTCATTCCTTTATTTTGCCTTTTGTTTTGTCCTTGTGCTTATGACGATCCTTATGTCGCCGTTCTTTGTTTTTCCTTTGGTTTTGTCCTAATGTCGATCCTTATGTCGCAGGCTTGACTTCATTCCTTTATTTTGCCTTTTGTTTTGTCCTTGTGCTTATGACGATCCTTATGTCGCAGTCTTGACTTCGTTCTTGGTTTTTCCTTTGGTTTTGTCCTTATGACGATCCTTATGTCGCAGGCTTGACTTCATTCCTTTATTTTGCCTTTTGTTTTGTCCTTGTGCTTATGACGATCCTTATGTCGCCGTTCTTTGTTTTTCCTTTGGTTTTGTCCTAATGTCGATCCTTATGTCGCAGGCTTGACTTCATTCCTTTATTTTGCCTTTTGTTTTGTCCTTGTGCTTATGACGATCCTTACATGTATGTCGCAGTCTTGACTTCGTTCTTGGTTTTTCCTTTGGTTTTTTCCTTATGACGATCCTTATGTCGCAGGCTTGACTTCATTCCTTTATTTTGCCTTTTGTTTTGCCCTTGTGCTTATGACGATCCTTATGTCGCAGTCTTGACTTCGTTCTTGGTTTTTCCTTTGGTTTTGTCCTTATGACGATCCTTATGTCGCAAGCTTGACTTCGTTCCTTTGTTTTGCCTTTTGTTTTGTCCTTATGACGATCCTTATGTCGCCAGCTTGACTTCATTCCTATGTTTTGCCTTTTGTTTTTGTCCTTATGACCAACCTTATGTCGCAGGTTTGACTTCATTCCTTTGTTTTGCATTTTGTTTTGCCCTTGTGACGATCCTTATAACCTTTGCCACTTACAAGGGACTTTACCGTTACAAACTACTGATGTTTGGTATAAGCTGTGCTCGCGAGATGTACCAGAAAGTCCTTCAGCAGGTGTTACAAGAATGTGAAGGTGCTCACAACATTCTGGATGATGTGATTGTGCATGGTGAAACCGAAGAAGAGTACGATCGATGCTTCGAGAGTGTGGTGATGGTACTGACAAACAAGGACCTTACATTGAATCGTGACAAATGTCAGTCCAAGATGTCAAAGCTGGAATTCATGGGACATGTACTGTCAGCACGTGGAATCGGTCAAGCAGAAGTCAAGGTTAAAGCAGTTGTTGATGCGCGGGAGCCAAGAAATGCTGCAGAGGTAAGAAGTTTCCTGGGGCTGGTAAATTTTACAGCTCGGTTTATACCAGATCTGGCTACGGTATCTGCACCATTAAGAAACTGACAAAAGCAAGAGAGACTTTTGTATGGGGACCAGATCAACAACAGTCATTCGATGAGCTGAAGAAACGCTTATCCAGCGCTGAAATGCTTGGTTATTTTGAGAAGACCGCTCCAACTACAGTAATTGCCGATGCAAGCCCAGTCGGTCTTGGAGCAGTATTGATTCAACAGCAAGGAGACGATCGAGCACAGAGTTATCAGTTATGCAGTCGCAGTTTGAGTGACACTGAACGAAGTACTCTCAAACAGAGAAAGAGGCCTTGGCAATCGTGTGGGCCTGCGAAAGATTCCATGTCTACCTTTATGGTTCAGATTTCAAGTTGCTCACTGACCATAAACCACTGGAGTGCATCTTCTCACCAAAGTCGAAGACATGTGCAAGGATTGAGAGGTGGCTTCTTAGATTGCAACCATATACGTTCTCGGTAAAGTATATTCCTGGTCCGAAGAATATTGCAGATTCTCTGTCGCGCCTTTTAACTTCAGAACCACCTGAATCAAGAGAGCAAGCAGAGGAGTATGTGACGTTTGTGGCTCAAGAATCAACTCCTGTTGCCATGACAACCCAAGAAATAGAACGAGCATCTGAATTTGATCCAGAATTGCAAATGGTACGACAGTGTTTGCTGAGTGGAAGATGGGAGAACATTGAATACAAGGAGTACCTCCCTATGAGGAAAGAGATGTGTGCCATTGGGAAGCCTATCCTCCGGGGAACAAGGATTGTACTACCCAGACAGCTTCGCAAGCAAGTGTTGGAGTTAGCCCATGAGGGACATCCTGGAATAGTAGCAATGAAGCAAAGGCTGAGAACAAAGGTCTGGTGGCCTGGTGTGGATAAAGAAACTGAGACCTACTGTAAGAGTTGTTTTGGATGCCAGCTTGTAGCCCAGCCAACAAAACCAGAGCCGATGACTCGCACGGAACTACCTTCTGCACCATGGCAACACCTAGCTGCTGACCTTTTGGGACCGCTACCGTCTGGAGATTATGTATTTGTGGTCATAGACTACTACAGCCGATTCTTTGAAGTGGAATTTACCAAGTCCACAACTGCGGAAAAGATTTATTTCCATTCTGTCGAAGATATTTGTTACACATGGCCTTCCTATATCCTTAAAACCTGACAATGGTCCGCAGTTTATCAGCGAATATTTCCAGAAGTTTATGACGGAGAATGGAGTCCACCATCGACGAACGACACCACTGTGGCCTCAGGCAAATGGGGAAATAGAGCGACAGAATCGCAGCATTTTAAAACGCTTACGTACAAGCGCGCAACCAGGATTTTTGAAAGGGGGGTCGTTTTCACCACAGTAACGACGATGCTCTAGGGGGGTCCGGGGGCATGCATTCCTGCAAATTTTTTGAAATTTGGGTCTCTAAAACGGCATTTCTTGCATTTTGAGGACACTTTTGAGCAAAAACGAAAGTCTTATTTTTAAGAAACATTTGGTCCAAATGAGATTAGACTTGCATTTTAATATTGTTTGAGAAAACGTTTGGTAATTTGGAAGTGTAAATTAGGTGGGCACAGTTTTCTTTCAGGTTTTAAACGTTTAATTGTGCTCGTGTTGGAGTGTTGACTTGGTGTTGTCTTGGTTCGAACTGGTTCCCAAACCTCACTGGCAAGTGGTCGCGCACGGAAATTTGTCAGTCCCGAGCCCTCGGCCACAGCGGCGGAGGAACATTTGCATGAAATTGAAACAAGATCGTGAACAACGTAACAAGATCGTGACAAACCCTTTTGCAAATTTTATAAATTTGGAGCTTTATATAATTCAAGTTAAAAAAATCAAAATAGTGCTGTAAAAGTAACTTTTGACCTCCAAAATTTTCCCTCGTGCCTCCAAAAGGGGGGGCGACCGCCCCCCGACCCCCCTCGTTGCGCCCTTGCTTACGTATTGCTCAAGCAGGACGGAGAGATGGCCAAATTCCTTGTGATGTATCGAAGTACACCACACTACAGTAGTGTAAACATAATTAAACGAATATCAACTATAATTTCTGTTCGAAAGTCGTTTTTTAGAAAAGTTCAAACTAATGTCCCATCCACGTAACCGAGGACATAGTCATCAAATTTTGATGGTAGTTTCTTTACTCTAGGACGCGAGTAAGCTGGGTTACCACTTCTTGTGCCAGAATCTGTAGGGTTTACATATATATATACTATGTAGGGTTTACCTATATATATACTATGTAGGGTTTACCTGTATATACTATGTAGGGTTTACCTATATATATACTATGTAGGGTTTACCTATATATACTATGTAGGGTTTGCCTATATATACTATGTAGGGTTTACCTATATATACTATATATATACTATGCGTAGGGTTTACCTATTATATACTATATATATATACTATGTAGGGTTTACCTATATATACTATGTAGGGTTTACCTGTATATACTATGTAGGGTTTACCTATATATATACTATGTAGGGTTTACCTATATATATACTATGTAGGGTTTGCCTATATATATACTATGTAGGGTTTACCTATATATACTATGTAGGGTTTACCTGTATATACTATGTAGGGTTTACCTATATATATACTATGTAGGGTTTGCCTATATATACTATGTAGGGTTTACCTATATATACTATATATATACTATGCGTAGGGTTTACCTATTATATACTATATATATACTATGTAGGGTTTACCTATATATACTATGTAGGGTTTACCTATATATACTATGTAGGGTTTGCCTATATATACTATGTAGGGTTTGCCTATATATACTATATATATAAAGGCTATGTAGGGTTTACCTAATATATATATATATATACTATGTAGGGTGTTGAATATACACGAAGAAACGAACACCGACAACAGGGATTTCCTTTTAATAGTTTAATGTAAAATATTCTATAAAAAACAAAATAACGTCTAAATACAAATTGGAAAAAAAATACAAATTTTGCCCATACGGAAGAGGCACTACAACACCTAATGGACACGTTTGCCGCTGCAACGAGAATTGCGGTTTAAAACGTTTCTTACAAATTCTTACAAAAACAATAAAAAAGCCCAGCAAACGTCTCTAAAACAAGCCATTTTGAAAGGAATAAAATCTGTTTGCTTACATTTCCTGAAATAGATTTTATTCCTTTTTTGCTGGGCTTTATATTGTTTATTTTCAAAATGCATTTTCCATACTTATCTATCGCTATTTTTCTTACAACTACACTTTCATGGAAAGTGCGAGACTACTAATGCATAGGAGGAAACCAATAAATGCAAACAAACACCAGCTTACTAAGGCAAACCGAACGAATCTATACACCTGCAATATGTAACAAAACAATTCCAAACAAATAAAAACTTCATAACGTATTTTAAAATGTCCATAGAATACTCCAAAAATCAGACTAATTCTACTGGAGTTCTTAAATCAAAATTTAGTTTATTGGAGATTATAGCAGAGATCCTGCGCCGTCAATGTACCAAAGTTACGTTTTCTGTTGTCGTTCTTTGATACGAATACATTGGCTACGTCTACTAACGGTACATTGTCACTTCGTACTGTTTTTATTCGTCGTGCAGTTGAAAATGATCTTTCACCAGTTGTGCTGGTTGCTGGATTAACCAATAGAAGTTTACAGATGGTGATTACTTCACTTATCATTTGCTTGGTGTTGTGATCCAGATTTTTCACTGCAATTCTAATGCAATTCGAACCGTTACTTGAAACCGAATATGACACCTTTGTCCTAGCTAGACAAAGCTACACACTTGCGCCAAAATTCAAATACTGTGATTAATCTTGAAATTATTGCGCAGCGGCGTAAAGCGATTTTCGGCAAAGACTTCAAGTGGCCCTAATTATAATGTATCAAAATTCAATCCCAAATTATTTAGAGCAGATGTTCGTCTCTCAATGAAAATCTCACAAAGAGGTTCGATCGGGTGTCTTAGAAATAGACACGTGCACGTTTAGGGTTAGGTTTAGGGTTAGGAATTTTTATACATAATTAGGGCTATACAAAAATCGTTATATAAAAATCACATACGTTTGGAAAAAGCCCCCCCCCACCCCCCCCCCCCCCCGCTCCGCGGTCCCTGAACATTGCACGGGGGGGAGGGGGTGGCGTTCTTTTGGGCAATCTTGTGAATTGTGACGATCGCGTTGTCCCAATTAATTTTTGCCAGGATTGTAGGTGGAATCTTCTCATCCGATGGACAGATTGACAAAGATATTGAACATCGTATATCAAAAGCTAGCCAATCTTTAGGGGGCCTACGTAAGTGTGTATGGAACAGCCATAACATCAGGCTCCTGGCCAAAATTGCTCTGTACAATGCAGTAGTAATGAGCACACTCCTATACGGCTGTGAAACGTGGACGCTGTATGCCTGCAGGCACATGAAGCTATTGAACGCATGCTATCAACGTTGCCTACGTTCGATCCTCAATGTGAGGTGCGGGCTAAAATGACAAATGATGAAGTATGTAGAAAGGCTTCTTCCTGAGATGGCGGTGATACTGCTCAGAAGGCAGTTGCGCTGGGCAGGGCATGATTGATGATAGACTTCCTAAGCAAACAATGTACGGTGAGCTTAGTAGGAAGCCTAAAGACTTGCAACATCGAAGAAACTGAGTGGGAGAGGTGTGGAAAGGTACTGACAATTGGAAGGGAAAACGCAGAGGATAGACTCCGGAAGAGACTGAGAAGAAAATATCCGGATATTGCTGATTCCACAGGACTCTCGTGCGTGGTCTGCAACCGTCCGTGCAAGTTGCGTGCAGTATTGGTGGCACACATATATGTGACCACACCAGATGACCACAACACATTATATAACATTCCAAGGGTACAGGGATACTAGAAATACGAATCCGCAACAATCCCCTCCCCACCCCACCCCTAGAGTTTCTTTTTCCCCATCCATGGTCCCCAGTGCCCAGACCGCGTATTTGTATTTGTAGTCTCTGTCCAAAAGGCCGGTTCGTTGTACGTAGATTTTGAACGTCATCTCGGCCAATATTTTCTCGATTTCAATTCTGAAAACAGATTTCGAATTACCGAGCCTAAATACATAACATACGTGTCTATTATATTACGAGAACGTGCATACCCTTCGTAAAAATGGTTTATGTATTAGCTCAGAAATTAGTCGGCAATCAGCCAGCCTGCCTCGTATACTTTGCACGTTATCTCGATCAATATTTAACCGTTTTCAATTCTGAAAACAGATTTGGAATTAGTGAGTCTAAATACATAACACACGCACCTATTATATTACGCAAATGTATATACCCTTCGTAAAAACCTCTTTATGTAGTAAGTTTTTCATATCACCATTCGCCAATGGCGGCTAGCATTTCTGGCAAAATATTGTCCGATTCAAACGGATCACCCAAAACGACTGTTTACTTCCTTATAAGGAGTTGGAATTGTTGAACCTACCATGCTCTGCTTGAATATATAAATATACTAGAAATTACTATCGCAAGGAAAGTGCTGCCTCGAAATCCAAGGCGTACTCGTGATATTGTGCAAAATTGCAAAAATAAGTGGTGGGCTTATTGAAGTCAAAGTTGCAACAGTGGAGGTAGTACAGCCCCTTGTGTTGTAACCGTTCTCAACATCTATTCACAATAATTATAGTAGTTCATGAACATGTGTAATATTAAACAGATGTAAATTGGACAGTTGCATAAAAATGCAATTGGACAGTTGCATAAAAATGCAATTGAACATAAAGATAAAATAGTTAATAGTTGTATAACATACAGGTAGTTATCTGTACAAGGCTTGCATAAAAATGCAGCTCAATATGAACACAAAAAGTTGACATTATATTTATACAGTTGATTAACTAAGTTAATCAGAATTTGTTTCTTGCAAATAAAAATGCAGTTCAATATGAACGCAAAAAATTGACATTATAACAGTTGTCAGTTGATAAACTAAGTTAATCAGAATTTTTTCTTGCAAATAAAAATGCAGTTCAATATATTCTGTCGCTTTACATGTCACAGCTGTGCGGATGTGCATTGTTCTGCATGAATGAGAAACAATGAACTCACACCAATATACACCTAAAATACAAGGAAAACTGTATTCACAAACAAAACAAATTGACAAGTTTGCCCATGACAAGTTACAAGTGATGCTATGATGGCAAGAAATCGCAGATACCTCGCAGTCACTGAGCCATATTTCCGTTTGGTGAGCGTTTAACAAGAAAATTAAGTATACATAACTATCTTAGTCGTCTTACCTTGACAAGAGGATACTTCCTCACTCAGAACAGATCGTTCAAACTTCACAGCGTTGACAAAAGGTAATGAACTTTAATGCACGTGATAAAACTTATACGTCACAAAACGTCATAAAACTGAACATCTCGACAGAAATTTACACAAATCGAGATTTCGTTGACTATACATAGTTCCGCGAAGAGGTCTGGGTACGAGACACAGTAACCCAAGTCAAGATTAGTGTGCTGCCTACGGCAGCAATAAAACTATTCGTGAGAAATGGATCCGGTCCCTGCCCCGCGGAGAGATTATGACCCTCGCTTGCGAGGCTTGCGAGGGGATTATGTAACATACCTGGCATGTTATATAATATTTGCATGAGTTGATAAATTATAATTAATATCCTGTTGAAATACAACGAGACGTTAGTGTTAGGTAATAAAATGATTGAGTAAAGTATCGTGCCTAAGAGTTATTTGCTAGGCTTTCATATCTGATTTTCAAATGACCGCGGTACATCAAAGAGATTAGAGGCACCTTACACCCTCCCCTCCCATGCGTAATTGTTTTGCTCAGCTATTCCTCTTGCAAAAGTCAACATGGCTACAACTAGTAGTTGTAGCAATGGAAATATTGATGGCAACGTTGGTTATTTTACATTTGAAATTGCTTGGGAGGTAGCCAATAAAGGTAAGTTATTGAACATAATAAGAAATATGTTTTAAATGTCAGAATGGCTGCACACTTGATCTGGAAATCTCGTTTATCACTACTCAAATTTATAGTTTGACCTCGTCTGACCATTCGTCTGCCATAACTGCAAATGCTGCGCTTTTTATTAATAATCCATTAACTATGAGGTTATGTGTTATTAGTTGCGAGAAAACCTATTATGTTTTACTGTCTCGTTTGATGGACACATTATAATATTTAAAATTGGGTTTGTATCAAACAAATATCTTATTAATATGAACATTGCTCATTTAGCTACGGGGCCACACAATTTTGTTTTACAAAACGCTGATTTAATAACTCGGAATGGTTTAGATTACCTCGAGTGAATGTACTAAAGTAGACTTTGCGAATAATTGTGTTGTATGGGATATATCGAGCCAAAGGCGAGCGTTTGTATATTCGATACATGTCAACAACACGTAGGAACAAGGCGTTATTAGCAGGAATCACTCCCGCTTCTGATTGGCCGATAAATTTAGCACTTTCGCATGGCATAAATTATCGCCGGCAAAATTATGAATATTTCTAAAATAATTATCTGCAATTTGAAATGTAACTTGTATTTTAACTTTCAAGGTTCAGTTGTTTTAATAGACAATGAATACAGTATTTAAAACTCTCAAATGAATACTGCATGTTATTGTATTGTGTGCATGAACATGAAAGAGTTTACTGCACAAGTTTGACGCTATCCTGAATCAAAGTGTGATCATCTTCAGTTCTGTATTTTATATTTCTTTTTATTTCTTTATATTATATATTTCTTCCCGAAATCAGAATTCAGAAAGAACATGTCAATATTGCCAAGTCTTTCTGTCAAACATGGAATGTTTCTGAATTCCGAATAAGCTCCGATAAATTTGGGCGATGTGTCACATGCATATAACAACGTAGAATAGAAGAGTTGCGCATTAAAAAAGAAATAATATACAACAGCGTGGTTGTGAATTGGTCAAGCCAGTTCTGTTTGACTAGAGAGGTAACAGTTGCTTGGCAAATTTGCATGAGATCGCAACATAATTTCCTATAAATATTTGACTTGAACTTGCCAGTTATAATTATGTAATGCCAAATCTAAGTGCTAAATCTATCAGTCAATCAGAAGCTGGAGGGATGCCTGCCAGGGTTTCTTTCAGAAAATATAACAAGAGGGAGCAAAACACCCCATACTGAAAATGTTTGGGGGGCAGATTGAGCACCTTGGCAATTTACAAGAGGGGGCAAATTTTTTTCAAGGGGCAGCGGTTGATATGTAGTGCTCATGCAAGCTTTCTAAGACTATGCACGGCGTCAACAGAGGACTTTCTTGAGAATATTCAGCATTCACATTTGATTGGACAAAAAACCAGTAATGGAAACAAAAAGTTAAAACATTATAAAACTAGTTTTGTATGTAATGGAAATATAAAGATACTACTCTGATACCTGGTTCCGGCCGGTTATTTCCGGCCAGAACTTATTTCACTTCCAGCCAGTTCCGGTTCCGGTGCATCCCTAATGTCTAATGTCTATGTATGCAGTGTGTGTTAATGCAACAAGTGCATGATATTATTTGCATATACCTGTAATGTATATCTTTGTGTAGCAGACTAATACTAGAAACAATTTTGGAATTCATATGAATTTTAGTTGTCAAATTATTATTGGTGTGCCATATAAAATGTTTATACATCATTAATCATTTATGTCCCAGTGGTGACCATGACAGCTAACTTCTCCTAATAACGCACCTACATGTATCAATGTAAATCCCACAAGGGAAGGGTGTAGGTAACGGGTGTGGTATATACAGTGAAAACAATATCCCAATGTTCAGGTATTTGACATGAATAAAATCATGGACTTTAACAACCTGTATGTGCATGTTGTGATGATCGATTGACTAATTCGTACCAGCTCACAGATCAGCCTGTCAAAAGCTGAGTAAGTTGAGAGAGATTTAAAGTTGAGAGAGATTTAATGGTTAAAACGTTTCTGTTTGTGGAAACTTAAGACAGTTGTTTCAACTGTTTTAATTAATAATATTAAAGTTTGACAGCTACTGTTGAGACAGGCTTTTAGCCAGGCGGCTGTCCTACTGTATGGCCACTTTTGAAAAATCAGATTATTGAACAGCTACTTTTAGTATGGACAGCCATGGATGGAGCCAAATTAAAATATTATTTTCTGAAACAACATCTTACAGGTTTCCCCTTAATTTCTAAATTTCTTTATTTCTGTTAGCTACTTTTATTATTTTTAGCTATTGATTAGGTTTCATTACTAATTTTTGTCAAGAACATGCAAATATGCAGATACATGGTGATTGATTGCGAGATTGATTTAATGTATATATTTTCTAACATGAAGTATCTGCAAAAAACCATGTTTAATAGAACCGTTGTTCAATATGTTTGACAAGCTTATTTGCTCACAGCCACATGTAATTTAATATCACGGATTTTAACTGTTCCACAATTTTGGTGCTGCTGCATAAAAAGATCTCACACCAAGTGTTGATAACATTTTCCCTTTAGGACACTCTAAATAAAGACTGTCATTTGATCTGAGACTATAGGTCGACTTATAGACTTAATTGTAATTAAGTCACTAATATACAGTAAAAAGGGTGTGTATATAGATTTAAAGGTTAATATTAATATTTAAAAATGAATTTGTGAATTAACTATAGCTATGCTGGAATACTTCTTCAGGTTCATTATACAGTACGTCTTGCTGCCGCATCTTGGACCCTCTGCAATTAGCGATCTGTACCTTACGAAGACCATACAACAAGCTATTACAGTACAGTAGTCAAGGCGGTTGGTAACAAATGCATGTACAGTACTGCTCAACGCTGCGTTCTCATCCAGAACGCGTTCCGGACGCGTTCCGTTGCGATGGAAATTCTGACGGAAGCTGTTACCGGGTTCGGAAAACTCCGAGTGATTAACTAATGTAACAAATCACGTTTATAGTTTATACGAAGAATGTACAAACTTATGGCTTGGATCAAACAGCCCGCAATTTTTCCGCCCGCCATTGTCCTCATGAGAGAGATGCCCGCGGAGGAGGCTAGGATCAAACAAAGATGAGAGTGAATGAGAGTTGGCAGTCACGCTACCTACTTGTACTTAATTAGTTGAAGTTAAAAACGCTTTAAGATGGCTCCCTACTGTTTCTTGAAAGGTGGAAAAAATGCAAATTTCAATCTCGAAAAGTGCCCATGGATATTTCGAAAAGATTGAAACTAAAGCTATGCATAGAATAACTTTCAGGGCATCAAATACTATTAATGGCTAAAGTGTTTCATCTGTTGCTATGACAACAGTGACGTTTCAAAATGGCCGAAAATGAACATTTAATCTAATTTATTTCGCAAACGAGTCGGTGACCCCCGATTATTTCAATTCTGTGGATCCAATTATTTTGCACAAAACAAATCATGTTTTTTTAGTTTTTTAAAAAATTGGATCCACAGAATTTTTTTTAATCTGCCGATTCATTAATTAAGCTAAAAGAAATGTTTAAATGCAAAAAAATCGGGGGTCACCGACTCGTTTGCGAAATAAATTAGATTAAATGTTCATTTTCGGCCATTTTGAAACGTCACTGTTGTCATAGCAACAAATGAAACACTTTAGCCATTAATAGTATTTGATGCCCTTGAATGGCGAGAATTTCCGGATATGGCATATCACGACATCGATAGATAGATAGATAGAAAACTTTATTTAAACACGCTGACCTCGTCAACCGTAGCTGATTTCCACGAGGGGCGTGTATAATAGAAGAATAATACAGTAACAGTATATAAGAAAAGTGTTTTAAAGCTATTTACAATATATAAAATATAGTATAAAAATATTATAATAATCTATTTATAGGTGTATATATAGTATATAAGGTAATAATCTATTTACAGACGCATATATTTGCTTTTAACAATTAAAGTAAGCAGCGATTTTCATTCGAAAGGAAGAAATGGATTTGCTCTCTTTAATTTCCTTCGGAATAGAGTTCCAAAGGAATGCTCCATCGTACATAAAACTTTTTTTCATACTATTAGTACGTGGCTTCGGTAAACAAAGACCATTTGAAATGTTTCGAAGATTATAGCTGGTCATCTCACTTTTATATGTGAATAAATTAGCGAGTGACTGAGGACCCATGTTATTTAAAATTTGTATATCATTTTGGCCTTAGCTTTCTTCCTTTCTGTTTTAAGTGCCTTCCAACCCAATGCTTGTAACGCAACAGAATGATCTGTGTCATTCGTCATATTCATGATAATTCGAGCAGCCCTATTTTGGAGTTTTTGGAGTTGTTTCGACTGTGTTTCACCAAACACATCCCATACTTCACAGCAATAATCGAAATATGGCCGAACAATAGCATTGTAAATCGATAGCCTGGAAACCGGAACGCGTTCTGGAACGCGTCCGGCATGCGTCTGGAACGCGTTCCAGTTGTGTTCAGCACGTCCAGCACCACGCGTTTCTCGCCGGATTTAGAAGAATTTCAAAATTGTCTTGCAGCTATTGTATTGTCTAATGTTCGAAAGAAATATGTCCAACGATGATTTAGGACGATGGTGTTATTATAGTTTAAAGAATACCACTATTAAATAATTCTCATGGGAAACTTCCGTCCGTTAAGTGATGTTGAAATTCTAGATAGGTCTGAGTGATATCTCCGAAATGAATGGACCAAATTAAAGGACATTGGCAACAAAAATTAAGTTTGTCTAAAATATGAAAAATGATAGAGAAATACCTTTTACAACTTTTTCGTATTTTACTTCGTTTTTGAAATATTTCAGTTTGTTTGATATGTAAATGAGATGGTCTCTGACGTCAGGTTTATTTATTCTTTTTATTTATTAAGTTTACAACCAAGCAAGAATGCAAAATAATTAATTCAAGTTACAAATAAAAAAAAACAACAAGACATGCGTCCCATGTGAATACCAACCTGACAAAAAATTACGGAATAGACATAAATTAAAGACAAGGACTAATACACTATAATAACATATGATAGGACAGATTAAGAACAACAGCTTAAATGATATGAACGGCACTTAGAGCAGTACGTTTTCCAAGTGCGCATTCTGTTTACATCGAAAGAAGAGTCTAATTGAGAAGTGTAGTATACTTTATACCAACTTTATAGTTGGTGTTTAAAAGAGAATACAGACGTACTGTTACGGATGATCGGAGATAGATTGTTCCAGAGAAAGACAATTCGATTAAAAAAGGAGTTGCTAAAATGAGAAGTCCTGCAAGGATTGGCTTGAAGCAAAGGTGCTGGGTAGAGAATTTAAAAACATTAAAATATTAGTTCCATCTTCAAGTTAAAATATTAGTTCCATCTTCAAATATAATAACCTCGTGATAATGAACGTTGTAAACTTAGCAATCACTGAGATATGACAATTCTCTCTACCCTGCACCTGACGTCAGTAAAATACGGAGAAGTTGTAAAAGGTGTTACTCTATCGTTTTACGAGTTCTTTCATATTAGACAAACTTAATTTGTGTTGCCAATGTCCTTTAAATACAGTAAAAGAAGTTATCAGTTTCGTCTTCTACACAATAAGCTAAAACAGCCTGGGGTTATAAGCACTTTAACTTAATATGTTTTCTGCAGTTGGAGGAATTTACACCGTGATTCGATCGAAAGCTCCAGTAACTGTGGAGGAACTGAAGAACCAGTATTGTCTTATTGGACCTTACAAAGAAAAGATGGTGAACTTGGAAGTAGAAGTATGTGAACCACAAATACCAGCCATTAAACAAGCAATGGATGCTTTACGGAAAGATGAGATTAAGGTCAGTAAAAAAAAAGAAACAGACAGACAGACAGACGGACGGACAATCTGATTGACTGGCTGTACTGTTGGGCAAACAGGCAGATGGACCGAGGGGTGGACAGGCAGACAAGTACAGTACTGTATACATATGTGCAACCTTGTTGGCAAGCGTGCGGGGTTCTTGGTTGGAGTTAAGGGTTATACATAGAGGTAAATAGTGGACATTTGGAGGGACTGGTAGGGCAGGTCAATGGATTTGAAGGGAGATAAACTGATGACATTTCGACAATTTGACACTACTTAACAACCACTAGCGGCAATCACGAATTAAAGTGGATGAATATTTTTTATCGAGCTTCTACTTTAGTCTAAGTTAATGATTTTTATTTTGATATCAGGTTGTTTTTGGAAGATGGTTGATTGATGGTTACCCACAAGTAAGTAAAGAATGCAGTTATATATGAATAGCAGCAAAAAGTAGCAGCTAAAATTATACACAGCTTGAATTGGTACATATATAACGAAGAAGTCCGTGTCAAGGTTAAATGGAACTCTTTAAACAGCATGTACAATATAGGCCATAGTTGCTACCATAGTCAAGTTCCCACGTCTTTAGAAGCTCTGTTTACCAAGAACAACCATAAATATAATTTCAGAAAGAAAATGACATTTGTATTACCGAAACCTAAATTAGATTATGTTAAAAAATCAATTTCTTATCAGGCAGCAGCTTTATGGAACTCTCTTGATAACGATACTAGAGCACCGGAGAACAGTTTTAAGAAGGCTCTGCAGTTACATACGCAGCAAATAAATGCCTAACTCATGATGAAAAAATGAATGAAAATGTACTGGTGAAGAGGTAAGGTGGCAACAGCTGAAGATTAAAACAACATTATAAAATAACCGGAGTAAATTTACGACAACACGCTGTCTGATTGGTTACTGAGCTCAAAAACCGTGTCATTATAACGCAATAAAGCATAAGCTGACGTGATTCCTCGTGTAGATTTTGTCATTTTGACGGATTTTAAGTAGTTTAAATCATAAAAATCTTTATGATAAAATATCTAACCGAGATCTTGCTGTATTGGCTGAGCAATAGTGCCGAATGTTTGGTACAAAATCAATCTTGCATTACTTGGTCTTTGGACTTTGCTTCCTTTAACGTCATGAAATTGAAAACACCGGACTAGCATTATTTTCTGTTGTTTCATTCTTGTCTGGATATTAAAATTTACTTTTATAATGTTTATTGTTCATCGTCATTTGATTTATTTTCGTTTAATATATCATCGTTTTGCAGCAATAACTCTCTTATTAGGATTGTGTGTTTGTTCCCAATAATCACAGGGTATTAGCCAGTGAAATTCTATCCATAGACATAGCTACCATAATGTTCTGTCCAACTTATCACCTTTATCAACCTTGTGATTAAAATAATAAAGATCAATAGTTGTTTTTCTAACTAACTACTGTTAATTACTATTAATAATACTGCATATTTATAAGCAAACAATGGCTAAAATCCTGCACAGCATTAAACTTGTGTCATGCATTATGCTACTGTTTTATTTAATATGATACATGATTCTATAAAACTTTGCACTGTCCTTGGGACCTATAGGTAGTTTATTTCTTAATTAACAAAGATAAAAATGAACTAAATTACTTATTTAGAATAAATATAAAAACTGCTAAGTTCTCAAATGAATTGTATATATAATATGAAAAAGAGAAATAAAATAATTTCAATGTGTTGAAAAATACTTACAGGTAAGTACAGTAAGAGTAAGAGTACTTATGTATTTTACCATTACGTTTTGGACGACGTAATGTTTGTGCATTTACTAACATAATTGAATTGATTAGGTTTGGAGTTGGTTTCATTTTGTCAATTTTTGTTGTTATTTACGTAGGTCTTACTGCTGGATATAGGATCTGCGTCGAAGTTTATGGAAGGTTGGAAACAGGAATTATGGGACAAGTCAAACATTGGTACACCACACCTGGACATTGAAACTAATGATTCAATAATATTTGGATATATGGTGTGTTGCTTTATAACTGAGGTGAGTCAGTATTTGGATATATGGTGTGTTGTTTTATAACCGAGGTGAGTCAGGATTTGGATATATGGTGTGTTGCTTAATAACTGAGGTGAGTCAGTATTTGGATATATGGTGTGTTGCTTTATAACTGAGGTGAGTCAGTATTTGGATATATGGTGTGTTGCTTTATAACTGAGGTGAGTCAGCATTTGGATATATGGTGTGTTGCTTAATAACTGAGGTGAGTCAGTATTTGGATATATGGTGTGTTGCTTAATAACTGAGGTGAGTCAGTATTTGGATATATGGTGTGTTGCTTTATAACTGAGATGAGTCAGTATTTGGATACAGTATATGGTGTGTTGCTTTATAACTGAGGTGAGTCAGTATTTGGACATATGGTGTGTTGCTTAATAACTGAGATGAGTCAGTATTTGGATATATGGTGTGTTGTTTTATAACTGAGGTGAGTCAGTGTTTGGATATATGGTGTGTTGCTTTATAACTGAGATGAGTCAGTATTTGGATATATCTGTATGGTGTGTTGCTTAATAACTGAGGTGAGTCAGTATTTGGATATATGGTGTGTTGTTTAATAACTGAGGTGAGTCAGTATTTGGATATATGGTGTGTTGCTTAATAACTGAGGTGAGTCAGTATTTGGATATATGGTGTGTTGCTTTATAACTGAGGTGAGTCAGTATTTGGATATATGGTGTGTTGCTTAATAACTGAGGTGAGTCAGTATTTGGATATATCTGTACTGAGTCTCCACAGATCATAAGCAAACGAGACAAGCGGGGGCATTTTTAGTGTTAACTATTCCTAGTTTTAAAGTATACTTTCTAGCGATCACCGATTCAGAACCAACTAGTAATACGAATCCGCAATAACCCCCCCCTACCAAGAATTTCATCCTAACACCATCTGCGGGATTTTCCCCATCCATGATCCCCAGACCTCGCACGTCATGTATTAATTTGTTGTTATTAACCGATTTCAATTCTGAAAACAGATTTTAAATTACCGAGTCTAAATACATAACATACGTCAACCTCGTTCCCAGGGCATTTTACCTCCACGGGATGGCCTTGGGATCGGCTGGTCCATTCTATAATCCGATTGGCTTGTCATAAATCTTAATTAATTCAGCCGAGTATAATTTATTCATCTAAATCTGAATTCTGTCTTCAAATTTTACAGCAAATTAGAAGCGATAGCTTTCGCTAAATTAGATATATGCTTCTTCATACCTTTTGTAAGAGATAACCATGGATGTATGGTGGATTATTAAGCTTGTTAGATGCTTTTACGCCTACGAATGCTGACATGAACAACTCTGAAGAGCATTGAACATTTCTTAATTATTCAGGTCAACAAAGTAGAGAAAGGAAATGGAACAAAGACCACAAAAATTATCATATCTAAACACCCAGAAATTATGGGTGTCATGTGACCAGCCGATCCCAGGGCCATTTTCGCCGACCTTCCACCGTGGAGGCAAAATGATTATATTATGAGAACATGCGTATCCTTCGTAAAAACCTGTTATGTACTTAGAAATTAATCGGTAATGACGAGGCCGCTTCTCTCTCCTCCGCAGAGGTTATTTTTTTGGGTATCTTTGAGCGTAAATAATTTTTTTCGGATCGTAGAAGATATGTTTGAGTAAAGCACCCCATAAAATTAGTCAGCTGACACATGTAAGTGCGGGCGCGGAAAGGGGAGGGGGCGAGACCTTTTCCCCTTTCCGCGCCCGCACTACTTTATCACAGCCGCTTCTTTCTTTCGACTGCAGTACTTTATTTACGCTAAAACATATCTCCTATACTATCCGATTCCAAAAAATATAAATACTGCAACAAAATAAGTCTTCTACGATCCAAAATAACCTCTGCGGAGGAGAGAGAGGCCGCTTCATCGTGTATTATCTTGAACGTTATCTCGGTCAATATTTGACCTTTTTAAATTCTGAAATAAGATTTGGAATTACCTAGTCAAAGTACATAACATACGTACCGATTATTTTACGCAAATGTGTATACCCTTCGTAAAAACCTGCTTATGTACTTAAAAATTAATCGGCCATGTTTGTGCCGTTTTTCTCCCCAACGAATATTGGCCGATTAAAAAGGATCACGCAAAAGACGTACTCGGAACTTACCGGTTGGTCTTAGCCAATCATGTGTACGAGAATTGGTCCTACCATGTGGCTTATAAATATTTATAAATATATATATAAATGTCAAATTTTTGTTTTGTTTTTATTTCTCAGTTTAAAAAGGCCGTTGGCGAGTCTCTTCCAGTCATTGCTCATTTTCATGAATGGTTATCTGGTGTTGGGCTGATAGCTTTAAGAACAAGACATGTTAATGTTACCACCATCTTTACAACTCATGCTACTCTCTTAGGAAGACATCTGTGTGCTGCAAATGTTGATTTTTACAATAATCTTAGTAATGTGAGTGGCATTTCAATTACTATAAACAAATAAATTCCCAACGCAACCAGGTGATAAATCAGACATAGTTTGACGCTACTCTGGCTTTAAAATTCTGCTTTGTCGGAGCACGCGTGCGTAAACTACCATGAGATTGCGTGGGAAAACTCCAAAATTATTACCACTAATCCGCGGTATATCAATAGCGCCCACGCCCCATTTAATCGCGATGACGGTGGTTTATTACCAGAAGCTTATTTGCATCTTGTTAATAGATAACGTCATCATCGGTTCTATGGGTTATAAATAGGGATCCTAACTTTACAACGATCACCCCTGATGAAGGCACTGGATTGCAGTGTCGAAACGTTGGGTCATGAACAGTAACTTTTTAAGTTATGCGTTCAAAAAACGTTTTAAAGCCAGAGTAGCGTCAAATTATGTCTAATGCATAACTATGTTGGACTAAAGTGCTTAAAAGTGAGTGTCAACCATCGTGTATCGTGCGTTTGTGTTTATCTTTCCATACGATAACGAAGTATTTTGAAGTACTTCGTTGCCAACTTGACGTGATATAAACACTTCGAAAATTCGCGAAGTCTTCTCATAAAACCCTATAGAGGCTTTCTTATTCGTCCACAATCCAAATACATTGACTCGGTATCTGATTATTTTGTTTGAACCTCGTCACGTGGTCTTCCACGCTTAGTAAAGGATTATATAATTCGAAACGAAAGTCAAGAAAACGTCGAGTTTGTGAAAAATACAGAAATAATTACTTTCTAAGGTATGTCTTCTTTCAATTAAAAGATAAAATGAATAATTTATATCAAGGATTGACAAGATATTTATGGATGCAGTTCACCAAGGGAATTTCGTGCTTCAAAAACTGGCCGACCGAGCGTGCAATGCCTCACGGTTGACACTCACTCTTTAATGAAGCCAAGTTTGTTCATGAAATTTTCATTAACATTTAGTGATTATTTTTGTAATTACATTCTCGTAATTACTTTTGTGTTATTATTTACCTTTTTAAGATAGTTTCCATAACAACAACGAGTCTAAAATATAACAGGTTTATTTTTCATATTTCCCATGCCATTTCTCGTGTTTGCTTCGGTGATATTTCAGAAAAGGAATTGCTTCGATAAACATTTTAGTCGAAACAAAGTAGGGTTGCTCAGTTGGTTTTGTCAATATCGACAAATTTAAGGTTTTTTTAACATTAAGCAAAATTTGTCGGTTAGAAATTTTTGGAAAAATCAGAAAATTTTTTTTTACGCGTGTGGCGTCTGGAAGTAAATTTCCCGCCAAATTAGCAACACGTCGCGCGCGGTCAAAAACCCTAGGGAGCCACGTTAATGCGATAATCTGTTCAGTTGATATTATGATGTGCTTTCCTATGTTTAAAATGCTCTTATAACCCCCAATTCATGAAATAAATTGTTGTCTTCTCGAGTGTTGCTACGCATGAATATATTTTTTATTTGGTTAAATTCCCACGACCGCGTAAAGGAGATCTGGGGAGAGAGAGAGAGGGCTGTGACGTAATTCCTGAACGAAACACAAGTGCATATAACCCACTGATCTCTAAATACAATACAATACAATACAATACGTTTATTAGCATATCCCAAAAGGGATTTTCAATGCTGATTTACAAATGTGTAACATAAGAAATAATTACAAGATAGGATAAAGAATAAATAAAGACTGGATCGAGCAACTATTGTTCAGAAAATGAAGCCGGAAGTAGCTCGTGGCGGCCATCTTGTTGGGACCACGTTATATGATCCCTCCAATATGTCCGCCACGTGCTAAACCCTGCTTCATAGCTACTGTAACGGAGCCGTTGTTTCTGTTCTAAATTACGGGAAAACCTTGGACAAATAATGTATTTAAGCATCTTAAAAGATCAGAGAAAGATAGTTGCTCTGTTGCCTAATTTCTGGAGTTACGTCACAGTTGTCAATAGACCCATTCCTCTTGAACTCGACCATGGTCCAAAAATTGCGACGCTTTTGTCTCGAGTTATGTCGAATTTGAAATGACACAGAAAATCAAGCATTTAACCAAATCAAAAGAATATTGCGCAGAAATAATAAGGAAAAACACCACAATTTATTTAATGAGAAAGTTTAGAATAAGTGAAAAAGTTTAGTACTCTTTTATTTTTTATTTATTCACTTTATATGCATTTCTTTTATTTTTCTATTATATTCCTGCACTGCCCTCAACAGTTTAATATAGATAAGGTAAGACATAATTGATGTGCTGTCTTTGTTGTGCTCCACTTGTAAAACGATCAAACTTTAGAAGTACTCTCATAAACTAAATAATACAAAGCATGTATATATATATATATATGAATAGCTTGGAATAATCTGGATGAGTCTGGCTGGATACTTGCGATCGTCATTGACAACCGCTTGTGGGACAGTACCGGCGCGCAATGTACCGAGCTACACTGATGAGATGTGGAACAGCTATATATATATATAAAACAAGCCCACCAACGTTTTTGAGCTCAATCGTGCGATTTCCTCATTGGCTAAGGATAATCACCCGATTAGGTGGCCGTGACTTTCGGTCACTTCCGTTATACAGTCAATCCTTAATCTCCGATACGTCTGCGAACGAGCGTAATCTTGGGCAGACCATTTTTTTTTAATTTAGGAAGTTTTTCATTTTCAGGAAGCTGGTGATCGTGGTATATATCATCGCTATTGTCTTGAAAGGTCCGCTGTACATACGGCTCATGTGTTCACAACTGTATCACTTATTACCGCTGATGAAGCAGAATGCTTACTCAAGCGTAGGCCAGGTAACCGCTGAATAATATGCATCGTGTGTTCAAACTTCACCTTGCAGTATTTTATTGAATTATATATTTTTAATTTTTAGATTGCATATTACCGAATGGTTTAAATGTTGTTAAGTACCCGTAAGTAGCATTGATGACAATACTTTGAAAAAGGACTGGTAATGAACTCCTGTTTCTTGTGTTTGTTTATCTTGAAACACCATGTGAATATTACTACCCTATTCCCCCGCACATAAGCGCATGCGCCTATAAGCGAAAATTCAAGATTTTTCGCTGATCTTCGGAGTCAAAATGGTCGTTTAGAAGCGCAAGCGCCTATAAAAATTCGCTTATAGGCGCACCTCTAACCGGGGGGGGGGGAGTCGGGGGGGGGAGTCGGGGGAGCGGAGGTAAGACCCTGGGTACGAGGTTGCTCTAACTATGGACTTGAAGTTCCATGCCAATACCTGTAAAAGCGCCGAGATCTATAAAGCGATTCAAGCAGAGAGTTATACAAGAAAATCATGGAAGAGTACACCAAAAGCAAAAACTATTGAATTTTATTACCGTATAACGAACATTATCACTGTGTCAACTGTGACACTACAATTTATAATAAACAATGTTCGATGGTTTACTATAAGAAGTATGCGTGTACATGTAATTATTAAAAGTACGCTATTCTGTTTCTGTGTATCAAACTCACAGATTTTGATCGTTTAAAGCCGCATGCGCCATTATCCAGATATTAGCAAATGTGCCTTTATCCTGGGTGCACTTATTGCGGGGTAATAGGGTTAAAAAATAATAAATAATTCACACCGTTTAATCTTGTTTATTTTTGCTATGGGAAGTGGATCAAGTGATAGAGACAATCTGAACTACTTTACTGTATGTACTGTATGTGATTTACATATTGTGTACGCAAATATTATGATGATATTTACTGTAATGACTGTAATTGGATGGATGTAATTGGATGGACGCAATTTTACATATATGATCCGCATTTTACTTATATGACGTCATTGTGAAAAATAAAATTCTCTGTGTAGCGTTGGAGAAAGATGACTTTTGGGACTAACAATTATTATTTTTTTATAACATATTGTTCAAGAGATATTATCGTTGTTAACGTTACTCTTACAGACGATACATGGACAAACGTCAAGCTCGTATCCTCAGAAAAATGATTCTGAGTACCGGACAGGAATCGAACCTGTAATATATAGTGACAGATATATATATATATATACAGGTAGTGTAATATATATAACTGCCGCATAGGCAGTATGTATATCAATCGCACCATTACATCATTGTAACCTTTGCTCTCCATCTAAGTCTCGGTGGCTCAATGGTTAGAGCGTCTCACCGGCAATCAGAAGGTTACAGGTTCGATTCCTGTCCGGGACTCAGAATCATTTTTCTGAGCATACGAGCTTGACGATCGTCCATGTATCGTCTGTCTACTCCAAGCTCTCCCATATTCACTACAACAGTGTGTATATTAACACATTACTCTTATACTTGTAAATAACTTGTGTTCAAAAATTATATCAATATGGATGTTGTCTTTGCAGTTTTTAATTATCCTCTCCAAGTTTGTGCCTCACTTAATTACCTCTATATATAACTGGCTTCCATTACCCGCAATCACTCACAAAAAAGTGTAGTAAAAAGTATGGAGTCATTTTTCTCATGTTCGTATACACCCAAAACCAACACAGTACGACATTTTCCCTCAAAACAAACTGTAACAGATGTTCTTTATGACCAGAAAACTTTCCAAAGAGCCTTCAATACTTGTCAATACTTAGACTGACCATAGTTAGTAGAAGGGATGGTTTTGAAAGTGCGCAAAAGTCATTGTTTTATGTTGTTGTTCACTTTCACGGTTACTGAACGTATTGTATTTTCTGTATAATGAAGCAGTCATCCAATAACAACGTTCGGATTTAATTAGTGTAGTCCTTCATCGTAACGTGTTGTGAGTCCTTCGCCATCACATGTCCATAGAATTTCCTATTTTTACATTATCTTACATTATTTATTGTTTAGAGCTTTGCACGAGTTTCAAAACCTTCACGGTATTGCTAAGGACAAGATCCACAAATTTGTTCGTGGACATTTTTACGGGTAGGAAATCCCAATATTTCTACGACAAGTTTACCAGTTCAAGGCGTCTGTCTGTCTGTCTGTCTGTCTGTCTGTCTGTCTGTCTGTCTGTCTGTCTGTCTGTCTGTCTGTCTGTCTGTCTGTCTGTCTGTCTGTCTGTCTGTCTGTCTGCATGTACTGATACTGTCTGTCTGCATGTACTGATACTGTCTGTCTGCATGTACTGATACTGTCTGTACTGATACTGTCTGTCTGCCTGTACTGATACTGTCTGTGTTTGTGTCAGCATCTGCATGTCTGTCTGTCTGTCTGTCTGTCTGTCTGTCTGTCTGTCTGTCTGTCTGTCTGTCTGTCTGTCTGTCTGTCTGTCTGTCTGTCTGTCTGTCTGTCTGTCTGTCTGTCTGTCTGTCTGTCTGTCTGCCTGCCTGCCTGCCTGCCTGCCTGCCTGCCTGCCTGCCTGCCTGCCTGCCTGCCTGTACTGATACTGTCTGTGTTTGTGTCAGCATCTGCATGTCTATCTTTATGTATAATTAATTACACAATGATATAATACATTATATATTAAAAGCGAATTTTACTTTTTTGTTACATTGCAGACATAATTTTGATCTTGACTCTACCGTGTATTTCTTCTCTGCTGGAAGGTAAATCTGTTTTTGCATTTCTTTTTTTAAACTCAATAACTGTACGGTAGCTCCCAACTCCATCCATTAATAACACACTACATTCAAACATGACTTTCTTTATGTTGTTGTTGACCGACCGATGCACTTGCTAAAATTATAAGTTCAAAACAAACTGTATCCCAACATGAATGAGTTTTACGTTCCTTAAAGTCTCTGAGTCCAGCTGTTTTTTATTCTTCTTGTGCTGGCCAAAAGGACGAGGTTCAGAATTCAAGACAATCTATATAAGACTACCCTTATTAGAATTAATTACTCGGGCTACCTGTGGTAGACTAGTCTAGGTTTCGGTGGCTTTCCTTTATTTTTATTTTTCGTGTCGATAAATTGCAATTATTGCATCATCCCTATAGGCTTTGCGCAACTGCACGCGGTGTGCTTATCTTCATGCGCCTTCTTCTTTGGTCGCTATCGCTCGAGTGTTCGCTGAAACTATCCAAAGAAATTTGTTGTTATAAGATTCATAAGGAATGTGGCTGGCAAGTATCTTGATCATAAACACGCTCACAATGTTTATAATCGCACACGCCGATTGCGGTGAGCTGTACCTTAATTTGCAAAGAGAACATTGATTTGTATTTCTTCTATTGTGTGTTTTACAGCACATAATTAAGCGCAAGTAGCCCGAGTTAACGCCAAGCAGTCAGGGGCGTCGCTAACCCACTTTGATTGGGTGGGGGGAGTGTCCAACCAAATTTGAAAATTGTCCGAATTTTATTTACTGTTTAAATACTTCACACGACCAAATTTTGCCCGAATTTAATGCTTAAAATTTCTTATTTTTGCCCGAATTTTCGCAATTTTTCATTGGGGCCAGTAGTATAGAGAGTGGCGGTACGAGCTCAGTCAACGTCAACCGTAATATAAACACCAAAACATCACCAAATTTGTGTCGAGCCACAACTTAGCGATGTTTTGGTGTTTATGTTTTACAATCGACGTTGACTAACTCGTACCGCCACTCTCTATACTACTATGGCAATCATTAGCCAATCTAAACACCTCTCCCATGTTTCCCACTCAATTGATAAGAAATACTAAAATAACGATTTTCGCTAAATTTAAAGCTAGAATGTGTCGTTTCATCATTTTCACGTCTTTAAAAAGTAGAAAGTGTCGTTTCAACATTTTCACGTATTTAGAAAAAGGCATAGTGTGCCACTTCAACGTTTTCACACATTTAAAAAAGTAGAAGGTGTCATTTCAACATTTTTACATTTTTGTTCAACAAACCACCCACACGTTCCACTGCTGTCTCACAAATTCACGCGCGAAAAAAAAACCACCAGATTTTGATTCTAGTGGTGATGTTTATCCAAATGGATAGCGAAATGGTGCTCTTTTAATTGGCTAACAAATAGCCAATCGTTTTGCGAGTTAGTCCGTTTGCTCACTATTTTCAGTGTTTGTCTCACTTTTAAAGTGGTGATCGTACATATATTTCGACGTTGTGATTCCTCCCGACAACAAGCCCAAGAAAGGCACGTACGGCGTCACAATCGCGACAATGCTCTCAATGTCTTTCTTTAGTAACGGGTCTTTTTGCAGCTCGTCATTTAGTTCGTCAGGATTTTCAATAGCGTTCAACCCATCCAGTAAGCTAGCGAATTTGCTGATTAACAAGTCGGTGAGAAAAGCGTTTGCAATTTCCATTCTCTTCAACTCATATTGGTGCCATATCTTGTCGATGACCTTTGCGGACGCTTTTCTAATATATGCTTCAGATTGGCTCACCGCACCATCACCAGACAGTCTAATAAGCTCGGATCTCCTAACGTCAATGTTGTCTTCCACAGTCGAAGTACTAGCGGCTTCAGTGTCCTCGACTAATTCCTCAATCGTAGGATTTTCCTCACTTTTGCGTTTTACCATCACGCTATTACTTATACCCATATTTTATTGCGGAATAACAACTTCGTGTCTGTATGGATAGCGCAGTGAGATTTCTAGTCTAGCGTACTTATTATTTTTTAATGCGGTCGCAATCGCCGACGATTTTTCTCTGCTAATGTTTCCAAGGTAATCGTCGATAACGACCTTCATATCACTCCTACTTGGGCAGTAGAAGCAAACGAGCTTACTAATATTTTCTCTGTACGGTTTTGCGATCGACGTCAGTTGTTGTGTGATGACAATAACGCTCAACATAAAATGTCGCGCACTAAAAGCCAAGTTGACCAATTGACTAGTCCTATTCTTGACATCTTGAGAGCTCGCACAGTCGTCCAACACAATCAGAGTGTTAGTGCCTTTAAAAACATTTGTTACACACTTGAGAACAGCGTCGACACTGTCCTGTGTGCAGTCTATCGCTAGCACGTCGGGGTCGCGCACATATCTCCAATCTTGATATGCTTTGTTCCACTCAAAAGTAGGGCAAATCAACACAATGTAGTCAAATTTACTAAAGTACTCAGATTCCAATGTTTCCAGCAAATAATGCGTCTTACCACAAGCTGTCATACCGACAATTAGCATATTAAACGGAGTCTCCATTAACTCACGTTTGATTTAATACTGGATTGATTGCAACCCATTGTTCATAAAGTTGACCAACCCATCGCTTATCACAAACACCCTACACATGACGTTCGCAGTCGTCACTTTTTAGTGATTTCAAGAAGCACGCCAGATTGTGTGTTCACAATTTTTTTACCAGTGGCGACGTTGTAATTATCTTGGACGCTCCTCAAGTCGATGACTAGCGCAAAGCCATCTTTATAGAACTTCTGTATGGTCATGAACTGAGCGTGTTCTTCACCCAAACCAAACAGTCGTTTTCGCTTCTGCGTAGAACTTCGATTTCGGAATGCCTTGTGAGTACACGCTATTTGGCACACCTTCAATTGTGACTCTAACACTATCAATATTTGGGTAAAGAAACTCCTCACTGTCTGTTCGCACCTTATTCGTGAATAGCAACACAATTGCCTTCATGCTTTTTCTTGGAAGATTAATGTTTTCATTCACAATGGTCGTGCCTTTGCCCCATTCGGTGGTTTTCATCAACGTAACGTGCTCATATGACAAACTACGACCACTTGCGTAACCCGACGCTATTTCATCAGCAAGCTCCTGGTTATCGATCGTTTCGTACTCAAGCTCGAGGTTCTCCAGAGTGTACCCACCCACGGCGCTACCGGATTGCGCCACCATGATGTCTGCGGCCTTCGGAAGTGTGATCACATACTGCAAGTTGTTGTTCATGCTAAAAGGAGCGTACAATCCATGGTCATTCATGATCTTGCCAAGCTTAATCCGCTGTTTCGTTCCAATCACACCAAACATTAACGCGTCACTAACTTTAGCGACGTTCCCACTCGCCGCGCCACTGTCATCCTTAGAAACTAGCTTTCTCAAGTTCTCACCACCAATACCATAGTCAATCATTTGGTCTCGCGCAGTAACACTTTCCCAAAGGTCACGATAAACACCAGTGTAGTTTTCCCCATTGTTGTCATACACAGTTTCCCCAGCTAGTCTCACAACAAGTTTTTCAACCAACAACTTGCTAACATTATTCAAGAACCAGCTTTTGGCGTTCGCATTCTTAAAGTCGAACACTAGACCCAACGACCCAGGCACCAAACAGCTACTAACCTTAAGCTTTGGTATATCAATGTAAAGTTCCTCGCCAGGACTGACTTTATTAGGGTTCAACGTGATCACATGCTGTGTTCTCACCCCTTTTATGCCGCCCATAGTTGCTCGTCTAAAACCAGGGCTCAACTCTGCCGACGTGACGTTCATATACCTTTACATATGTTTTATCGCTACCGTTTTAGCTTGTAATAGTCATAAGCGAACCACACAAGTACCACCGCGAGTACCCACAGATTTTGAGCCAACCAAGCAAGACCCTTAGCACCCAACGTCAACACATTGTAAACTAAATTAGCCAGCCCAACAGCCCATGGACCCATCTTCGTTATCGCGTTCTTAACAGCCTGTGCGAACGACCTCGTAGCCATAGCGCCTTTCATAACAGCAGACCTCCCAGCGATAATAATAGTTGTTATAATTCCAGCCACTGAAATTGCTACAGCGCTCAACCCAACCATATTTTCTTTAGCCCATTCCTTAAATTTCTGAAACCTGTCAATGTCGACTTCTTGTTGCGCTCTAACCTCTTCTATTCGCCGCTTTTCTACGACTTCTTCTCTGGCTTTCTCAAGTCCTCTCACTCTTTCAAGCAAACCAACGTACTCTCGCTCTTCGTCACTCGTGAGACCACTTTGGCTAGCTTTTTTTTTTTCAAGCTCCACCAATCTCCCATTCGCTTCGTCTAACGCCTTTTGAAAATAGTCTGCTTGTATTTGCAATGCACCATTATCACCTATTCTTGACTCACGCAACACGCTTTCGCTTGGATTAAGCACACCATTCAGATCACGGTTTTCGTTTGACGATAGCCCAAGTATGTCGTCGTAGTCCACTTTTGTCTCAATCACTGGGGGATCATCTAGGGTTACTTCTGTTGTGACAGCTGTTGTTTCTGCGCTCTCAGGGATTTGACTAACTAACTGTTTGAACTGCTCAATAGCCCTTTTACTATTGTCATCTGTACTGTAGATTAAGTCTTTTTTTTTTTTCCCAGGTTTTAGAACTCGTTTAGGTTTTCCATATTCACCATCTTTGTTTATCGGTTTGAAAAGAATAACCCCCGAGTCCGTAACCTGCGACCTGTTGACTATTTTCCTTGACGCGTCGTCTTGACCGAGTCCCTTTTTGTTTAATTTACGTATTTTCTCGTTTATTAGCTTGATTCTTTTTACGTTGTTTTCTGTTAGCTTTTTGTTGGATGCTTTTAGCTCGCCCAGCCTTCTCTCAATTTCTTTCTCCTCTTCAAAAGCTACACTAAAACTCTCGTCATTGACATCACCATATGACTCCTGCTCAACAAACTCCACTGCAGGGACTTCTGTGTTGGTCCCCCTTATCGTCACCGTCTTACCATCATCAGTATCAATAAATGACGTCTCTTTTTGCCAATCTCGTCTCGCGTCTAGCTCACTCCTTATCTTTTTCGCTTGGTCTTGATAGTCGTCGTAATTAACACGAACGTCTTCCGGCATGTTGTCTTCAGTGTACTTACCGTACACGCCTTGAGTAGCATCTTCAATATCGGCGAGCGTATTTTCTAATTGCTCATTACTCATGTCTTCGTACTTATTGAGGGTTTCCATCTCAGTCTCATCAAAAACTTCCCCACTTTTAGCCATATTACATTAGCTCACATTTTGAATATCGCTCTCTAACTCCTACGAATCACATTTTCTTTCTAGTTTAGATAATTGTACGCAAGCCACGCGAATGTCACCGCGAACACCCACAGATTTTGAGCTAACCAAGCGAGGCCCTTTGCGCCTGTCACCAGCGCGTCATAAACTAAGTTCGCCAATCCAACAGCCCATGGACCCATCTTCGTTATCGCGTTTTTAACAGCCTGTGCAAACGACCTCGTGGTCATAGCGCCTTTCATAACATTAGACCTCCCAGCGATAATAACAGTCGTCACAATCGCAGCTACTGAAATCGCTAAAGCGCTCATCCCAACCATATTTTCTCTAGCCCATTTCTTGAACTTCTGAAACTTGTCAATGTCGATCTCTTGTCGCTCTCTAACCTCTTCTATTTCCCGCTGTTCAATAAGCACGTCTTTAGCCTGTATGAGCCCAATCACTCTTTCAGCTAGATTAATATGCTCTTCACCCCCCACAGTCGCGAGATCTTTTTTACCAAGCTCTGCCATTCTCTCGCCCGCTTTGTCTATCGCTTCTCGAAAATGGTTTGCTTTTATTTGCAATGTACCAGCGTCGCCTATTCTAGACTCACGCAGCATATTCTCGCTTGGATTGAGTGTGCTACTCAACTCGCGATTCTCGATTGATGTTAGTCCAAGTATGTTGACGTACTCTGCGTGTGTGGTGTCTAGCAATGGCGCACTCCTCGCGACGTCTTCGTGGTCTTTTGCGTTGTCGTTAATACGCGCCTCAATATCACTAAAAGCCTCGTCCATATGTTGACGCTCTCTTCTACCACGTTCACGAACCAGCCCACTCCTCACTTTAGTTAGTCTAACTCTCTCACTGACTGCAACGTTTGGGTCGTCCCAAGCTAGCTCGCTATCTTTAGTGGCTTTTTCAAGACTATACTTTAGTTCGTCGTCGGCGACATCTTTGTATTCGTTAGAGCTACCCATCTCAAGGTTGTCGAAGCCACTTTCAGCCATATTACACTAGCTCACATTTTGAATATCGCTCTCTGGTATCCACGAATTATGTTTGCTCTCATAACCCAACCATTTGACCAACGTCATCTTCTCCCCTCTGACTTTCTTTCTTTTCAACACCTTTTCAACTCTGTACACATCGTCACCAGGTTTCTTATTAACCAACGATAATTCCTGTTCATAAAATTTACCAATAATCTGCTCACCGGTGTGGTCCTCAATTTCATACACATTCGGATCACCTCGAATAACCTTTACCACTTTAAACAGCTCTTCAGTGAAGTTGGCTTCATAGCCCTTTGTGAACACACTCTTGTATTTACTAATTCTCACCGATTGACCAACTCTAAACTTTGGCAATGGGTTGTCTGCAAATTGGTGACCAAACAAAGTGGTCCAAACTTCACCTTCGTTTGACTTATTGACATCTTTCGGCTTCATCATAATGCTTCGGTTCACACTGCTATTGTAATTGCTCACAAATTGATCCAAAACGTCAATCCACTTGTACGTTCCACGAGCGTAAAAGTACTTCCACATAATGCTCTTCAGACTTCTATTAAAACGCTCGACAACAGCAGCCTTTTTGTCGGTCTTAGTGCTGAAATATTCAACACCATGTTTTTTCAACAAACTTTTCACACCAACGTTGTAGAATTCAAGTCCATCGTCAAATTGTGCTAACTTAGGTGTGGTCCCAAACCGATCTTTAAAGTCAACCAACAATTTTCCAACAGCCTTAGTCATGTTCTTAGTGTCTTTTCTGTAAACCGCAATGCCAAAAGCGTATCTACTCAATATTTCAATACCTGTCAATATCCAATAATAACCTCCGTTCTGTTTTGAATACTTGCTCATGTCCACTAGGTCCATTTGGAGCTCTTCACCAAGAAATCCAACAAAAGTCGCACGGAATTTATGTCTTCTCACAATAGGTTTGTACCTAGTGTAAGTGTCCTGCGCTGTCAACCATTCTTTCACTGTTTTTCTAGTTACTTTCAATCCGTCTCCTAACGCACTTTGATACAATTTCTCTACACCACTGTACCCTGTCTTGGGATTATAATAAATGTCTCGCAGCCCTTGTTCTGTTTCCACACCGAGCTCCATATAATTCACACAATATACAGTTCCAATAGCACCGCGCCAACGTCAGCGTTACCATTGTTTGGTTTGACACGAAACGTCATACTTGAGTAAACACCTTTTTTAATTCTCACCTTGGAGTCAACGTATGCGTAACGTTGTATCCCTCCATCAAGAGACTGCTCGGTGGGTATTGGCAACGTTGTGATCACATTACTACGCTTCCCATCAGTGTCCACATTGCTCTCCGTCTCAACGGCGTCGCACGAGACTTCTACATACTTTAGACCTCTGTTCATGTCAATCTTGTTTGGACTGTCATTCCACTGATAATTTAACCTAATCCCTGCATCATTTGCGAAACCAAGCAAGAGCCCAATGTCACCTAGCCTAAGTTCCGCTCGGTGGGCGTGGCCATACCTCACACGCCGAACTTTGACCCTACTTTTACCCGTGGCCACCAGTCTCTCCACCACGAGGTCTACATAAACCTCCCTGAGCGTGAGTCGTAGAGCTCTAACCAACGCGTCGAAGTCGTAATAACCCCCATTCAATCGAGTTGTCGCGAGTCCTGGATACGGTGTTCCTGATATAACATCTAGGAGTCGAATGTCGGCATTACTCATCACATTATCGTAGCTCCAAAACACAGTGGCTGTCTTAACTACAATGTATGGGTTATCGTGTGTGGCCACTACACTGTAGTCAAAAGTCACAACTTTCTCCACACCTTCAACGAGTACCGTCAACTTTTGAGGACCGTCGTCTACACGTCGCTTCTCAGTGTAACCACCAGAGTCATACCCATAGTTTAGACTCATTACTTTAGCGCACGTTTAGCTACTCAAGCGTTGCATACAAGTCTAACAATATGTCACCAACGTTGACACCACTACCATCTTGGTCAGTCACATTAAACACCAGCTGCGTAAAAGCGCCTTTGTTTATCGACACCTTCGACTCAATGTTGAAGAAGTGTTGAACGGAGCTCTTCAGTGGTTGGGTGGTGGTCAATGGTAGCTCAACGATAACCTCACTTTTGCTACCATTAACAATATTCTCAGGTCTGTTCACAATGCTGCAACCCACTTGTACGTACTTCAACCCTTTGTTAACATCCACAACGTTAGGGCTAACCAAACCACTACTACTCACCGTTGTGTTGTCGTTGAACCCTAAGAGTTCTCCAAATTTAAACAGCTCTAATTGTTGGTCAGTTTTTATCTCACACTTTGAATTGTGTTTGTTGGCTACTAACCCAATAGCCCCTAATCCCTTCAACTCGTCAGCGATCATTTTAAAAGTGTGGTACCCAGACTCAAAAACGTGTTTGTTGCTGTTGTAACTTATTTCATCATTCACACCAGTCTCCACGTTAACGTAGTCCCAAAAGATGGTCGCTTTTTTCACTAGTAAGTGAGGATCTGAGCCAAACGTCAAAAGTGCCTCTGGTAGATCCACAGTTTCCGTTGGACCTCTAATCAACACTACAACCCTGACCATATATAATGTAGCGTGTGTTATGTGTAACATATGGTATGTTATATATGCAGAAAGCCCTTCGTGATTACTATGGAAAGTACTACAAACTCGCGATGGCTAACACATCAAAGGCTACACACGACGCGAAGGCAGACTTCGTCAAAAAGTACCCCAACGCTACTTTAGGCAAATTCGAGTTCTATCCAAATATTTCACAAGATGGTGAAATCGTGAGTGTCGATGTGTATTTCAGAAACAATGACATCCTCAGCACAGACATAACCAGCACAACCTTCAAAAATGATAAAAACATGTGGAAGTGGCTACACAATAGTAAGTTCCCAATAATATGGCAAGGTGGTGGAACTATCCAACCACTACCAAAAGGTCATAAAAACCATTGGGGACTTTGGGACGGTTATCCAACAGAAAACGTGTTGAATTATCCAGTGAATAACTTTAAAGTTTTTGTTAACCAGAGTAGCTACTTCATGTCAAAGCTACCAACCTTGCGAGTCACCACGTCAAAGACAAAATCAGAGTGGGATGACAACGAATCTTACTACCGCATCGTGTTTGCGACGTATTGCGCAAGTTTCTGTTGTGGGGTGTCATTGCAACATTTATCAGTGTCACAAGAAGTTCACCCCGTGGTCACAAGTGTGATGAGATTTCATGTGTACTTCACCATTAGAAGACTTCTCAGAAGAATGGAAGGTGGTGAGACCATGAAATCAATAAGTAGAGAATTTAACGCCTCCGAATTGTATGGTAAGATTTCCAAGATTCCCAAAAAGCATTACTACCAGAGTAAAGTCCTGAGCGATGGCACTTTAGGCGAATCCAGAGTCTTCACACTCAACGACGTTCAGAACGATTACAAACGATACGTCGCACGACTCTCAGACGGCTTCACCAACATTGGACTGCAATATCTAAATCAGAGCATAGAGTCCTTTGTGTACTCCACACTTGGTGCGCAAGCGAGAACACGTGTATCAGTCGTTGGTGGTTCTGCAGGAAGTCTAGAAACCCAACAAGAATTCCGAAAGTTGTTTTCTGACAGCGTTATTCAGTATGACGTATCGACATGGATTCTCAACATGAATAAATCGATTAGAGACACCAACGTTGTCCAAAATCTTGCAGTGTCGCCAAGTACATGGTTAATGCCGAGTAACGTGGTGATTCTCAAGAATAAAATCGCTGGGTACAACAACTTATTAAAGATTGCCACAGAGTCTATGAAATTTGGGGTGAACACTAGCTTGAACGCAACAACACCAACAATTACGGCTAAAAAAGTCCACCAAGAAAATGTGGTGACTAACTTAGTAGCGCCAACAATCGTGAAGAAAAAAGTTCATCAAGAAAATGTGACGACGTTAAGTAATCTCGTGGCTAAAAAAGTTTACCAAGAAAATGCGGCACCACTTCCCATGAGAAAAGCAGTGGTCACCACAAGTAAGTCAGACACGACGACGTTGGTGATAATCTTAGGGTTCTCAGCGGTCTCTGGCTATCTGCTAACCAAATACACCTTGAAGTAGTAATGAGTCTAAACTATGGGTATGAGTCTGACGACCCTCACGATAAAATACTAAAGAGAACGAAAAGGCATCTGGACGAAGATCCCAAATTAAGCGCGACTGGTGGAAGGATGTCTGGAATAATAGACATGCAAGGCTCAGCGATAAAAAACGTAGCAGACCCAGTCGATGACTCAGACGTTATCAATAAAAGGACTCTAGAGCAATTGTTAGCAGGTTTCCTCAAGAGTCAGTCATATAATCTTGTGCTCGACTTCAACGTCAGCACACACGCCTTGAAAAACGTGGAATTTCACACCAATGGTTCAAACAAAGTGAAAGCCATTGGTGAAACAAGTAAATTAGTGCAAAACAACCCGGCTTATGGTCCTATTGTTGGCATCAGCGGTGTGAGTCAAAGTTTTCTATCACCTGTGTTAACACCAATCCCACTTGAGTCAGGTCTTCATTTTAATTGCCCCAGTATGCAATGGTGTGATCTCTCCATTTTTGTTGTGGTGAGGTTACCAATGAGAACCGCTGGATCAAATTGGGAGACAATTATATCAAACGACGATGGTAGTTGGGATAAGTTCATAGGGTACAAGACTGGTGTGACCAACAAGCTCGCGTATGGTGGTAGCATCCCAGCGATGGAGAAAGTATGCACTATTCCGAGTATTATTGACCTCACCAAAATGCATATGATATCAATACACTGGCAAATGAGCAATTCACATGTCAGAGTCAACAACGTTAAGTCAGCCGATTCAGACTTCATAGCAAATATGAAAAAGATAGGCGCACCCTATGGAACAATTTTTGGAATACATCGACCAAGAATACCACTAGCGCCCTATGCACACCCATCGTTGATAGAATTCTACGGTGTGAAAATTGTGAGTGGCTACATGACGAACCGAGACATCATAATCATGGGTGGAGAAATGATGAAGGAATATGGTGTAAAGTAAATGGGAGCATGTATTTCGAGACCCCATGAAATATATAAGATAAATAAGACGACTGACCACATGTTCAAAGCTGGTGGATCATTTGGTCGCGGTGACGTTACTCTCGAGCTCCACGCTGAAATTGGTATGAGGTCTAAAAAGACTTACGGCGAACCTATTACGCTACCCGCAGAGTTAGACACTGTGGGACTTGTAGGAGACGTGACCTAAGTTATGTGATGGGTTGGCTTAGAAAACTGGCTCGTAACATTAGAAACTTTTTCAGACGACGTAGAAAACTGAGGGCTAATAAAACGTATTTGTTGCATTGGTACACAACAAACCAGATCTATAAAAAACCTGACACCCACGTCGAATAGTTTTTTTTGTGGGAGACTATAATATAGTGATGACTTCCATAGCGCCTCGATTATTCGATTTCGATGGTCACCAAATCACAACGGTTAATCACAACGGTGAAACATGGTTCAAAGCAAGAGAAGTCGCAAGCGCTCTAGGTTACGCTCGACCAAAAGATGCAGTCAATGACCACGTCGAACCTGATTGCAAAATGAATATAGAGCAGGCCTCGTTTATCAATGAACTTGGGGTCTACTCATTGACGTTCTCGAGTAAATTGGAGCGCGCGAAACACTTTGGAAGGTGGGTGCACTCAGAGGTCTTACCAAGCGTTAGAAAAAGTTTGGCTGACGTCGGTCTCAAACACAATCAATTTAAAATGATCACTGAGTTCGACCTTCATACGAAAGTTGTTGGTTTTCTTAGGAAATATTATCCAGAAGCTATTTTGATAGCCGCTTGTGGTGAGAATCAAGACACTTCGAGTAAAAGAATAAATTCGTGGAAAAAAGGTTACCAACGTGGAACACCTGACTTGGTTATTGCTAATGCGAACCGACAGCACAGCGGGCTTGTGATTGAGTTCAAGAATCCAGGTGGTACAGGCAAGACGTCCAAAGAGCAGGAGTCTCTGTTGCTCAGATATAAATCCGCTGGTTATCTAACACTCTTGTGTGAGTCATACGACGACGCTATTACCACGGTAATAAAATATTTCTTTGACGTTGGGTTTCAGTGCTCTCACTGCCTTCGTAAATTTAAAAATAAATCAGCGTTGAGTAACCACGAGAGACACTATTGTAAAGAGACTTTTTAGACAGTGAGTAATAAGTCGAATTAGCACTCGTTCTCATTGTTGAGACGACACTTGAAGTGACAACTGCTCTAGCATTTTTTAAAGACGTTTTTAACTCGGTAAAAAATATCTGCAAAACTTTCTCTATTTATTTCACAAACCTTCTGACCACTGTGTGAAAAAAATGTTTCTATTTACATTGGACGCTTCATGTGACCAATGTCTAAATTTAAAAGAGTGGGGTATCCGAGAACACCCTTAATTTTGTGTGGAAGGATGATGACGTCTGCACACCGCGCGATATTGCTCAGCACCACCAACGAATGATGGCCCTGGGTTATATCTCCAATTGAATGGTGCTTCAACAGTTGTTCCGTGAGTGTCGCGACAAACGGCACAATACGCTTTTAGAAATGTGATGTCGTCTGCCACTGGGAACAGTGTGTCGAGCTCACCAAGTCTTTTTAAGTGCTCTGTTGATATGAGACCACAAATAATGACGTGAATGCCAGCTTTGATGTATTCGTGAATAACTGGGAGTAACCCAGAGTACCAATGGCCCTCATCAATTCCGATGACGTCATAATCGACTATCTCGGGAGGACTCGGAAGGTTGGTGATTAACTTCGCAGGTAAACTGTCTGATCCAACAACAATGGTCTGACGATGTGTGGAGAACGCGTGGTCAGTTCGTCTGGTGTCGCCTGCGTTGTTCATGTACAGGACTTTGAGCCCCGACTTACTTAACGTGATTAACCTACGAAGAGTCTCTGTTGTTTTTCCTGCAAACATGGGACCAATCACGATTTCTAGTCTACCAACTTTCTTCATGGTTACTATACCTCCAGAGAAACGCTCTCCCCTCTTGCGACAACTGTTGCTCGTTGTTGAATATCCGCTGAAGCTCCAAGTTTTTAAGATGAGACCTCGAGCTCTCGTGTCTCAAGCGATGCAGTGGGTCGTTGGTGGCCACACCGCATGGGTGACAGGTGTACACGTTTTTATTTCTCGCAAAGTGTCTGTGGGCAGGCGAGAGTATGTGGTCCCTGATATCATCCGCACCCAGTATCTCATTACACCCAACCTTGCAAACGTGAACGTCGCGGTTTGCGGCGAGCTCTAGCCACGCTTTGGCTTTGGTTGGGCATGGTTTCCATAGAAGGGTCGCTAAGAACACTTGGAGGAAATTACCGAGTAATGTGGCGTTGGACTCACTAGGGTTGCTCAAGTAGACACCACTTGCTAACATGAGGTACTTGAATGATGAGTAACACCACACAGGGATTATGCTAGCTAATGTATCAGCAAGCTCGTTGGCTCTGTCTTCTCGAAGATCGATCCAAGCGTCGAGAAGATACCTCGTATGGCGGACCTGAGAGCCAAGCCGTTTTGGTGGCCCTTCAGGGTCGGGGTCGAACATTGTGTATGTTGAGAAGTACTCGTTTAAGACGGTAGGTCCAGAGGCGCCTTGTAGGGTAGGCACACTGATAAAGGCTGTTCTCAACATGTTGGCAATATCTTCTTCGCTGATTTCTCTGGCTTGAGTCATTATGTTATACTCTCAGAAAAAATCCTAATTTTTTAGTGCGTTTTGGTCTGGAACTGTGAGACACCTGTGAGGTCATCTGTGAGACACCTGTGAGGTCATCTGTGAGTAAGATAACACGTGATAGTGTATTAGATGGTTGAGGACTCACAGACGGCTGTTGAAGCGAAGATTACGGCTGATGTGAAAAGTGCTAAGGTGAAGGACCCAAAGCGCGTCGCTGCTGGCAAAAAGTTGGCTGAGATATCGAAAGCTGCGAAAGAAAAGAAAATGCGTGAAATGATAGTTAACGAAGAACAGGGTGGTGAGTGGGGTTATGGATATGTTGTCGGAACACTTGGTGTAATCATCGCTGGCGCTTCGTTATGGTACACAATTAGCAGTGAAAAAGAGACACAATTAGAACCTGTGAGCACTGTGGTTAGCACGTCAGAAAATCGTAGAACTTGTCGTCCAGCGTTAGACACGTTTGATTCTTAAACAAAACACACGACAATGTATATATGTCCGCGATCGATCGAAAAGAACTTATGAACGAATTGTACGATGCGCTACTTGTTACGACTGGTGCTGTGGCAGTGAGTATGATTTCTAAAAAGGCTTTGGGAGAACCATTGGGAACACCAGAGACTGTGAAGGGCACAGTGAAACTTGCTGCAGCTGTTGGTGCAGGAACGCTGCTAGTAAAATGGGCGCAATCGAAAAAGTGGATACCGACAGACCCATTCAAATCAACGTAAGTTAATGGTGAGTGTTGTGGCTGGAGGGATATTTAATGCAGTGGCTTTTGCAGGCGCTGGCTTTATGTTTTCAAAGTTTAATCATTCAGGCTATGAAGCTGAGATGAAAAGACACAACCATGCGTTGGAACAGTTAGCCAGTGCGAAAGAAGTGTGGTATGAAAATGAGATTGCTAAAAAAGATAAGATCCAGCGTTTACGACAACGGCTCTCTGACGCTAATGCTGACATCAATGACACAAACCACGCGTTGGAAGAACTTAGAAGCGTAATGACTATTCAGTACAGCGGACGAGTGTTCACCGACCTCCCGAAGATTGCGGATTACTATCAACCGAGTGTGGAAATGAAGGAATACCAATTGTTGTTTGTTAGCGCGTTAGGTTTGGGTAGTGGAATAGCGGTATGGGTGCTAACTCAGTGAAAAAATATGTTGGAATAGTATAAGCGATGGACAAACTTATGAGGCAGATGAGTTACGGCTACACAATTGACGAAATCGCGAATGAGACGCAAATTGAGTGTGGAGGCACCTTCAGGCTTTACTACTGCTCGGATTGTGACGTTGTGAAACGTTTGACTGAATGTGGTGGGTACGCGTGTCCAAAGTGTGGCGACACCGAATGGGGCTACACTCAGAGTTACAGCGACATGAGACTCACTCGGTTAAAAAGCGTTCACAAACGGTCTTGGTGGATGGGGAGGAGACTACGGAACGTTGTGAAGTATGAGCACCTTGAGTTGATAAAAGAGGACTTCCTGAAAGTTGTCAATGTGCTGCACTCATGCGATTTGATAAAGGGTAGAAACGTTAGCAGGTATGGGTACTACATTATTAGGTTGTGCCATAGAAGACGAGTCGAGACACTCAAGAAGGTGTCAGACCTCAAAGACGGGAAGGTGAAAGACTTGTTTGACAACAATTTGTTTGGGGTGGTGTACCCAAAGCTGGGATGGTGTGAAAGTGGTGACAATTACTACGACGAGTGGTCTAGGAAAAAAACAAGTGTAGTATATAGAAGCCATGGGTGACGTCACAGAAAACTCACTTGTTAGAAATGGTGCAGCCGTTGTAAATCCACTAACAGGTAGAGCAGTCAACGTCAATGGGCGAGTCTACAATCGACTTGTTAGAGATGGTGTTTTTAGCGACACGACGAGTGTCAGTACTATTAATCCGCTGACAAACAGGCGAGTTAACGTTGGTAGTCGGACACACAACCGTCTTGTCAGAAACCAGGAGGCACAACCCACAGTTGAAGACCATAGCCCACGGCTGTTGGATCGAGCACTGAGAGGGTTCACAAGGTCGTATGGAATCGAGGTGGTTAACGACAGAGACATCAATCAGGTGAACGGTAGTAGAAGCGCTGTCATCAACCTTTTGAGACGCGAACTAGGTGAGACCAACGGAATGAAAGTGGTAGAGACAGTCAAGGTCACTTTTGAGAAAGTTTTAGAACTCAATAAGACCACGTACAAAACCGCCTACTTTAACAGCGAAACGTTCGTCGTCATTAATGAACGTGACATCGAGGGTGTCGCCAATCGTGGGTCGGAACAGATCTTGACGCGGATAGCTGGGTGGTTATCTGAGGGGTCTGGATGGACTATCGACAAAATAGATGCGCACTACGTCAATATCGCTATTTACAGACCTCTGCATGGGAGTAGCTACATTGCGTTGCCAAAGGAGCTGCGTAACAGTAAGAAGGGTTTGATAAACGTAAATAATGGTAATGACAACAAGTGCTTTAGATGGTGTCACCTCGCACATAAATTCCCTGCTGGAAAAAACTCTGATAGAACGTCGAAGTACGCTAGGCATGTCGGTGAGCTGAATTATGACGGAATTGACTTCCCGGTATCAGTCAAAGACTACAACAAGATCGAAAAGGTGAACGATATTAGCATAAATGTTTTTGGGTATGAAAATAAGCAGCCGTTCCCTGTGTACGTTTCTAAGGAGGCGCGCCCTGACCACATGGACTTGTTGTTGATAACTAATGACGTAGGTAACAAGCACTACGTCTACATTCGCGATTTTAATAAATTCATGCACCGGCAAACAAAGCATGAGGCGAGAAAGCACTTTTGTAGGTATTGTTTGCAGTGCTTCACCCGAGAGGACGTGCTTGAAAGCCACATTGAAGTATGTTTGGTCATCAATGGGAAGCAAGCTATTAAAATGCCACAAAAAGGTGTGAAAGTGAAATACGAGAATTTTAGTAGACAGCTAAACGTACCATTTGTGGTGTATGCAGACTTCGAGGCTATCACACAGAAGGTGCACACAGCGACAAAGCTGTCAAGCGAGTGTAGCTACACAAACGCCTACCAGAGACACGTTGACTGTGGCTATGGGTACAAATTAGTTTGTTGCTACGACAACGAGTACAGTAAGCCAGTGAAAGTGTACCGTGGTGAAAACGCAGTTAATAAGTTCATTGGGGAGATGTTAGAAATTGTTGAATATTGTAAAGAAACATCTGAGAGTCACTTTAACAAAGAAATGGTGCTGACTGACGACGATAAGAAGAATTTCGACGAGGCTAAGAGTTGTCATATTTGTAGCGTTGAATACACTAGCGCCAACGTTAGAGTGAGAGACCACTGTCACGTGTCAGGTAAGTACAGAGGGTCCGCGCATCGTGACTGTAATGTGAACTTTAAGTTGACTGATAAAATTCCTGTGATCTTTCATAACTTACGTGGCTACGATAGTCATTTTATCATGCAGGAGATTGGTAAGTTTGGTCAAGACATAAATGTGATACCAAACAACATGGAGAAGTACATGGCGTTCATGCTTGGGAAAAACTTGGTGTTCTTGGACAGCTTTCAGTTCATGAGTAGTGGTCTAGACAACTTGGTGAAGAACCTACCAAGGGACGCTTTCAAATACACGTCAGAAGTGTTTCGTGATGAGGGGTTGGCACTTATGACAAGAAAGGGGGTCTATCCCTATGATTACATGGACTCCTTTAATAAATTCAACGAATGCGAGCTACCCTCCAAAAATGATTTCTACAGCGTTCTGAACGATGAGCACATTACGGAAGAAATGCACGAGCGCGCCATCGATGTGTGGGACTACTTCGACGTTGAAAGTATGGGTGGGTATCACGACCTGTATTTGAAAAGCGATGTGCTCTTGCTTGCCGACGTTTTTGAGAACTTTAGAAAGACATGCCATCGCGAGTACAAATTAGACCCGTGTCATTATTTTACATCGCCCGGATTGGCTTGGGACGCCATGTTAAAGATGACTGGAGTGGAACTCGAATTATTGTCCGACATTGACATGTTCCAGTTCGTAGAATTAGGTATGCGTGGTGGTGTGAGCTACATATGCAACAGACATGGCGTGGCGAATAATAAATACATGAAGGGGTACGATAAAGCGCGAGAGTCGAAGTATTTGATGTACCTTGACGCCAACAACTTGTACGGATGGGCAATGAGTCAAAGTCTACCCACGGGCGGCTTCAAGTGGTTGACTGAGAAAGAAATAGAAAAAGTTAATCTGCACGACTATCACAACAATAGCAAAAAGGGTTTACTGCTTGAAGTCGACTTGGAGTATCCAGACCATTTGCATGACCTACACAACGACTACCCGTTGGCTCCTGAGAAGATGGAGATAACCGTTGACATGTTGTCGGAGTACTGCACGAAAATCAAAAATAAGTTTAACGTGAGTGTTGGTGGTGTGAAGAAGCTGGTGACTAATTTGATGGACAAAAAAAAGTATGTGTGTCACTACGGAAATCTGCAGTTGTACATGGATCTTGGATTAAAAATCAATAAGATTCACAGGGTCCTGCAGTTTGACCAGTCCAAGTGGTTGGGTAAGTACATCGACTTTAACACAGTCAAAAGAACTGCGGCTAAGAACGCTTTTGAGAAGGACTTCTTCAAGTTGATGAACAATAGTGTGTTCGGAAAAACGATGGAAAATTTGAGGAAGCGTGTGGACGTAAGATTAGTGACCACTGCGAAGAAATTAGAAAAGCTTGTCTCAAAGCCGACGTTTGTGTCTTGCAAGATATTTAGCGAGAATTTAGTCGCTGTCCATAAGGTTAAAGAAACGCTGACACTAAATAGGCCCGCATATGTGGGTATGTGCATACTAGACTTGAGTAAAACGCTGATGTATAATTTTCACTACAATTATATTATGAAAAAGTACTCTAGCGACATCTGCAGATTACACTTCACCGACACTGACAGTCTGCTGTACTCAATCAAAACCGATGACGTTTATTCCGACTTTATGATGGAGTGCGAAAAGTTTGACAATAGCGACTACCCTGCAGACAGCCCATTCTTTTTTAGAGAGAATAAGAAAGTTATTGGGAAGATGAAGGACGAGTGCGCTGGGACGCCAATTATTGAGTTCGTTGGGTTGCGCAGTAAAATGTACAGCTATTTGAAAGAGGGTGGAGGTGGTGGGAAAACCGCTAAAGGTATTAGAAAGAACATAATTAAAAAGGTAATCAGACACGAAGATTACAAAAGCGTGCTACTAGAGCAGAAACAATTGCGACACACAATGAAGACCATTAGAAGTGTCAAACATCAGCTCGGTAGCTATGAAATTAATAAAGTATCGCTATCCTGCTTCGACGATAAACGATACCTTTTAGAAAATGGTATTGACTCCTACGCATATGGTCACAAAAACATTGTAGTGAGAGACACCACTGAAAATAGTGAGCAAACGGACTAACTCGCAAAACGACTGGCTATTTGTTAGTTAATGTTGTTAGCCAATTAAAAGAGCACCATTTCGCTATCCATTTGGATAAACATCACCACTAGAATCAAAATCTGGTGGTTTTTTTTTCGCGTGTGAATTTGTGAGACAACAGTGGAACGTGCCGGTAGTTTGTTGAACAAAAATGTAAAAATGTTGAAATGACACCTTCTACTTTTTTAAATGTGTGAAAACGTTGAAGTGGCACACTATGCCTTTTTTTAAATACGTGAAAATGTTGAAACGACATTCTCCACTTTTTAAAGACGTGAAAATGATGAAACGACACATTCTAGCTTTAAATTTAGCGAAAATCGTTATTTTAGTATTTCTTATCAATTGAGTGGGAAACATGGGAGAGGTGTTTAGATTGGCTAATGATTGCCATAGTAGTATAGAGAGTGGCGGTACGAGTTAGTCAACGTCGATTGTAAAACATAAACACCAAAACATCGCTAAGTTGTGGCTCGACACAAATTTGGTGATGTTTTGGTGTTTATATTACGGTTGACGTTGACTGAGCTCGTACCGCCACTCTCTATACTACTGGGGCCCAGTAGCGACGCCCTTTCTAGCAGTTCCACATGAAGTGAATAGTTGAATGGCAAAATGTTTTATGATTTGAACTTTGCCAATGCAGGCGGCACTACGTGGGTGTGGGCCCCGATGCGAAAGAAAAAGTTTGGCCCCTGAGTCTCTGAAATGGCATTTCCTGCATTTTGAGAGCACTTTTGAGTAAAATCTAAAGACCAGAAATCACTTTTTTGGTAGTGTATCCATTATTTTAAAGAAAATGTTCTTAATAATAGCAGCATTAATCCGGATGGGCTGATGGCCCCCCTCGGCCCCAGTGCGGCGCACTGTTTGCACACCGGTAGTGCCGCCATTGACATTTGCGTTGCTCTATAAAGGTTTGTTTGTCCGAAATGCTAATGATGTGACGTCATTTACGGCAATTGGCTTTCTTTTTCTTTTCTGTGGGATAGACTGTTATTCTCTACTTTATATTATAAACTGTTTTTATTATAAGATGACTTTTAAAATCTTAGATACATATATTTGAAATTTTGTAAATCTTTTATGATTATGTATGCATCAATCTTATGTAAATTCAAGTTTTGTAGGTGACCTTATAGGTTACTTGATTTCAGTGTAAAAGTTGATCAAATCTCTAGTATAGCGTTCAAGTATATCATCAACGATTGAATTAGGTCAAATTTCTCTAACAGCAGAATATTGTGGCCGAAATGATACCTTAAAGTGCCCCTAACCTCAAAATAGAACTTTTAAAATGATAAAGTAACTTCTTTTGAAGATTTTTGTTTCTTCGCTTTCTTTGCGAGATATATCAGTTTGTTTGATATGCAAATGTCCGGAATTTACGTCACACATGCATAATGACTTATCAGAGAATGTGATATATCTTTGCGTTCATCAAATAAAAACACTAAAGTGTGAATAACACGTGCGCATGTTTCTCCCACAACACCAAACGTCTTGATTTTAAAGGATTTCGTTCGAGAATGAAAGTGATACACACATTTCTCCAATAAGTCATTATGCATGTGTGACGCAAATTCCGTACATTTGCATATCAAACAAACTGATATATCTCAAAAAGAAAACGAAGAATCGAAAATCTTCAAAAGTAGTTACTTTATCATTTTAAAAGTTCTTCCAAATAAGACAATACAAAAATTGAGGTTAGGGGCACTTTAAACGACGCCACACTCATCATTTCAGATAAACAAACCTTACTAGAACAACAAGGCAAAGCTCAAATCTTAAAATATTTTGGTATTCAACTCTTCACTTTATGTAGAATATATATCAGTAATATCATATTTGGAGTCATGGGTTATGACTTTCAGTATATCTGACTTCAATTTCATGTACTGTAATGCGTTTTTGGTTATTTTTTACGTAATTAACATAATATATATTTTAAATATTATATTAGATACGAATATTTCAACAAGGGAGTAGATCTTTACATTGAAGCATTAGCTAGGCTCAACTATTTTTTGAAGGTACAGTAAGTCCACTATAAGGAAGCGCGTATACATTGTCCTGACGAACAAATACATTGTCCTGACTTTATGTTACTAATATTAGTATTAGGTCGTTAGTACTAGGACGTTAGTATTAGGTCGTTAGTATTAGGTTGTTAGTATTAGGTCGTTAGTTTTAGGTTGTTAGTATTAGGTTGTTAATATTAGGTTGTTAGTATTAGGTCGTTAGTATTAGGTCGTTAGTTTTAAGACGTTAGAATATTAGGTCGTATTAGGTCGTTAGTTTTAGGTTGTTAGTTTTAGGTTGTTAGTTTTAGGTTGTTAGTATTAGGTTGTTAGTATTAGGTCGTTAGTTTTAGGTTGTTAGTATTAGGTTGTTAGTATTAGGTTGTTAGTATTAGGTCGTTAGTATTAAGACGTTAGAATATTAGGTCGTATTAGGTCGTTAGTTTTAGGTTGTTTTAGGTTGTTAGCATTAGGTTGTTAGTATTAGGTCGTTAGTATTAGGTCGTTAGTATTAAGACGTTAGAATATTAGGTCGTATTAGGTCGTTAGTATTAGGTCGTTAGTATTAGGTCGTTAGTATTAGGTCGTTAGTATTAGGTCGTTAGTATTAGGTCGTTAGTATTAGGTCGTTAGTATTAGGGTTGGGTTATATTCGGGTTAATATTAGGTCGTTAGTATTAAGACGTTAGTATTAGGTCGTTAGTATTAGGTCGTTAGTATTAGGTCGTTAATATTAGGACGTTAGTATTAAGACGTTAGTATTAGGTCGTTAGTATTAGGTTGTTAGTATTAGGTTGTTAGTATTAGGTCGTTAGTATTAGGGTTGTGTTATATTCGGGTTAATATCAGGACGTTAGTATTAGGACGTTAGTATTAGGACGTTAGTATTAAGACGTTAGTATTAGGTCGTTAGTGTTAGGGTTGTGTTATATTCGGGTTAATATTAGGTCGTTAGTATTAGGTCGTTAGTATTAGGTCGTTAGTATTAGGGTTGTGTTATATTCGGGTTAATATCAGGTCGATAGTATTAGGGTTGTGTTATATTCGGGTTAATATTAGGTCGTTAGTATTAGGTCGTTAGTATTAGGTCGTTAGTATTAGGGTTGGGTTAGTATTAGGGTTGTGTTATATTCGGGTTAATATCAGGTCGTTAGTATTAGGTCGTTAGTATTAGGGTTGTGTTAAATTCGGGTTAATATCAGGTCGATAGTATTAGGACGTTATTATTAGGGTTGGGTTAGTATTAGGTCATATTCGGGTTAGTATTAGGTCGTTAGTATATTAGGTCGTTAGTATTAGGTCGTTAGTATTAGGTCGTTAGTATTAGGACGTTAGTATTAAGACGTTAATATTAGGTCGTTAGTATTAAGACGTTGGTATATTAGGTCGTTAGTATTAGGTCGTTAGTATTAGGGTTATATTCGGGTTACATTCGGGTTATACAGTACAAACCCGCGTATAAGAACCTAGATTTTTCCAAGTTAGCCTAAAAAGGTTCTTACATGTAAATGGAGTTTACTGCAAAATTAGGCTATTTAGGTTCTTAAACAGGTTCTTATTTTCTTAAGAAAAAAGCGACATGGTTTTGGTAAGTGTGGTCTATTATTTATATAAATTATGCATACATTTTCTCCAAATGACTGCAATCTAAGCAAATACAAACCCTATATGCACTTTAAAGCTACACTGTGTGTAATTTACAGCTTACTGTGTGTAAATTCAATGGAACAAAATAACATACAACTGTAGACATATATACTGTAGGTAATATTTGGCATTTCACTCGATCAAACTACATGTTGAAAGGATTTATGGTGAATAAAAATTTCGAGTGTTGGAATACATACATTTTAAGACCAAACCGGACTGTAGACATGTCAGAGAAATAGTTTATATATTACTTTGTACAGTTTATTTTCTTTGATTTATAAATTTTTAGTTTTGACTCTATTTGATAAAAATAAGAACCTGCTTTTAAATTTTAGCCTAAAACAGGTTCTTATGTAAAGGGAGTCTAAATGGAAAATCTTAGCCTAACAGGTTCTTAAAATCTAAGTTCTTATACGCGGGTTTTTACTGTATTCGTGTTAGTATTAGTGTTACTATTACCGTTCCATTTCTAAACATATTTACACATGAATTTTTTATTCTAGTCAACAAACAGTAAAACGACCGTAGTTGCTTTTCTCATCTTTCCAACTGCAACAAATAATTTTAATGTTGATTCATTGAAAGGTCAAGCTGTTACAAAGCAACTGAGGTATATATATATATTATATATGTATTCCATGCCCATGGTGTTGTCCATTGATACCACGTCTTGTTGTCACGTATTGTCCATTGATGTCACGTCTTGTCCATTGATATCACGTCTTATCACATTGATGTCACGTCTTGTCCATTGATGTTCCGTCTTGTCCATCGATATCACGTCATATCCATGCATTGATGTCACGTCTTGTCCATTTATGTCACGTCTTATCCATTGATGTCACGTCTTGTCCATTTATGTCACGTCTTGTCCATTTATGTCACGTCTTATCACATTGATGTCATGTCTTGTCCATTGATGTCATGTCTTGTCCATTGATGTCACGTCTTGTCCATTGATGTCACGTCTTGTCCATTGATGTCACGTCTTGTCCATTGATGTCACGTCTTGTTCATTGATGTTACGTCTTGTTCATTGATATCACGTCTTGTTCATTGATGTCACGTCTTGTCCATTGATGTCACGTCTTATCCATTGATGTCACTGTGAGCAATAAAGATACCATTGTTATCTTCATATATAAAGTATATACTGTATCTTCATTCGTGGTGATACTATTTCTTGTTAACTTGGTTCACTCGTGAGAAATATTACCAACACTCGAAGATAAAATTCCTATCTCCGCACGCGGGTCATGTAATATATGTATCCATTTTCACAACATTCCAGCAAGAGGACTTTGTCTAAACAAACAAATTTAAATTATATATAAGAAATTAAAAGTTTCAAACTGCCAAACCAGTTACGAATAACTAACGTTTTGAAAGACCTTCATTAGAGAAACGTTTTAGTAAAAGAGAGACATGAATAATTGTAAGGTGATCACCGTAGAAAGTATACGTTTAAATAAGGTTACCGCGGAGAGACTGAAAACTAGTTGTTCCAGGGTTAGTACGAAGGTTAGTATAAAGGTTGAAAAATAACCCCAATCCAAAATCAAATCCTTATACTAACCAACGTCACCCTAATATTAACCCCTAACTAGTTTTCAGTCTTTCCACGGAAACCTTATTTTAAAATATACTTTGTAGTGATCACCATAATTGTATACTAGCTCTACTAGGTTGGTGTATACTATTGGAATATTATGTAGGATATGTAACGTTTTGAACGAAGGTCCTTCATTACAGAGTGAAAAGTAAAGAGACGTAGTTTAGTTTAGTTTATTTACCCCAAACAGACTAGAAGCCCAATTGAAAGGGGTTCCGAGGGTCTACGATTTAAGAAGACCCGAAAGTCTTACCATTTGCTGATATTATTGCAAAGGCAGCACTTTCTCCTCAATTATTTTTAAGACCCTGAGTGGTGGTGCCCAGGAGTTGAACCTCATAGACATGTGTGGTAACCACTAAACCAATCACTTTTTAACAAATAGATGGCTGTTCAGAACGTGGTAAGAACAAAAAAGTGGCCCACGAGACGATAGTCGAGACGTGATATGGCGTGAGCTGACGTGTCCGTGCATTTGTCCTCTAATACAATGTAGATCATGGCCAACAACCAATGAGAATGCGCGTAGTAAACAAGTTATTGTATAATACTATATATTTCTTATTTACCTTTTACGTTACGTTATATTATCGGTAACTCTTTTTTTCTTAGAGATGTCGTTGATGAAATTCAGGATAAGATTGGTAAAAAAATATTCGAATCTGCTCTTGGGTAAGTTTGTCAACAGAAGTTGCTGTTATAATAATATCACATATTATGTAATATGTAGGAATTGAAGGAATTAATTTGTTGCAGGGTCATTAATTTGATTAGCATGCTATCTGATTTGTTCAGCCTTAATAATTCATGAGTTATGAATAATAAACTAGTTAAGGTTTCCGAAGTGTTGACGACACACTCCGATAGTGATGCCGAGAAAACGAGGAAACGTTTGTCGATGTTGTTGAGTCACGATAAAAGACGAAGCGTTGACGACAATATGTCACTTACGTGTATTTATCGAGAGATTCCGACGAATTATTGCCTTCTTTACTTGACACTTGTGTTGACAGTCAGTGGTGTTTGTAATGAAGAAATGGTTCGGGAAGCTATGACGCGTAGACTTTAGAAAATAGGAATTGTCATGCCACGATGGTAAACTAGGACTTACAAGGCATATTAAAAATATTTTATTGGTTGTTTTGGTATCTGATGAAGCGACTAGTGAGACAGAAAACGTATCGAGCGGGATATATGAAAGAGAAGGTGCACCAGTTAACTTTGGGTGTACCACAAGGTAGGTCTTCTGTTAACGAACCATTCCTGTGGACGAATAGTTCTCATCGTTTTAACTCGACGTCGTCGGTAAACGTTTCGTCGTTTTCTCGGGACTTTACGCCGTCGGAAGTGCGTCGTAAGTATTTTACGAGTCAGTTCGTCGACTGCGCATCAAAATGACGCGTTCTGCGTCGGAATAACACTTATGTCAATTCATAACATCAGGCTGGGGAATTCAGTATAACGAATTTTCAAGTGTAAATAGAAATGCAAATGACTATTGTGGTTTTAGCCTGATGTTATGAATTGAAATAAGTTTTATCCCGACGCAGAACACGTCATTTTGATGCGAAGTCGGCATTACGAACTGCCTTATTTTGTTACGAGTTAAAATACAAATGTGAAGTTGATCGTCCAGGTTGTCGTAGTCTTGAGAAAGACGATTGTTGGTGACTGACGTTTTGACGGCCTCAGCGGAAGGTGCATCAGAAACTTACAACATACGTGTAGCCCACAACCCTATGATTACTTTGCGACATATACTGACTGACGTGAAAGACAAAGAACAGCATCATGAAACACAGGGTGCAATTTACAAGACAAATGCGCCGACTGCCGGATCACTTATATTGGTAAAACCGGCAGAGACCTAAAAATCAGATTAGCTGAACACAAACGAGCTACTAGAAATGGGACAGAAGTAATCACATTGCTGAACACCACGAGCAAACGACAGTTTGCTGGGACTCGGCTGAATGTATCGCCAACTACAGTAGAAACAGAGACTTACTAACTGTACATTAAAAAGTTGGTACACCAAGTTGGAACATAAACAACTTAACAATTCACAACAATTACCGAAAACCTTGCAAAAGACTTCTTCACGCACCAACGAACAATAGGCCCACGCTTAACGCATGACGCAACACCCATTCACACTAATTATGACACAAACAAACAATGACGTAATGAACCAGACGTATTTAAAGATAAACCTGACAAACTCCCTTTACTTGACTCTTGCTACTTAATGTTAGGATCACAAAATGGTTTTGGACAACATTTTGGTTATGAAGAACCAGCTTTAGCCATACAATGTACATGAAGTACTTACCACTCTGAAGATGACCGCCGTCGAAACGTCAATCACCAACAATAGTCTTTTTCAAGATTACAACAACCTGGACGATCAACTTCACACAGCTAATGACTCTTGGATTCAAACCATTTACTTTATTAAAATACAAATGACGCGTAAATATGCTGCCTCTGTAATAAGCTATGTCGTATTTAATTTATATTTGAACTTGTGTATAAACTCAATAATTAAGACGTCGCAGTAGTGATTGAACGTTTACGAATGTATTGTTTTAGGGGTAACATTCCTTCTACGGATTCCTTACTTTCTCCCAGTGATATCATCAAACTAAAAAGGTGTATTTACTCTGCTCAGGTGAGTGAAAAACCAGAGTACATGATAAAAGATCAAATATTAAAGTGCCCCTGCGACGAAATATCACGTTACGTTTCCTCGCATTTTTTGTCACAGAACATCATTTTAGGTTAATAAATGTTCGCATTTGCCAAAAAATGAACAACAAACATTCTATCACAAGAAATTTAACCTCCAAAGTCGGCCATATTTTGTGCGCCATTTCTCAAAACTTGTTCCAGACGAGCCCGCGATTCCACAGCAGAGTATGTGATTGTAACGTCAGAGACTCAACACGTGACAAAGCTTTATTGAAATTATACGACAAGTTACAATAGAAAGTTTTCCCCAAGTAGCTTTATATTCGTACACAACTAGCCACGTGTTGAGTCTTTGACGTCACTTCCTCTAATCGCAACCTAAGCGTCCGGAACATGTTCGAGTAATGGCGGTCGTATAATCTCGTATAAAAACAGTCTTAAAAGGCGACTTCCCATGCTCGCAATTGCTTAAAACTTGGCAAGTTAAAGTGCCCATGACCCCAAATACGATATTACTGATATATATTCTACATGAAGTGAAACGTTGAATGCCAAAATATTTTATGATTTGAGCTTTGCGTTGATGTGCTATAAAGATTTGTTTGTCAGAAATGGTAATGAGTGTGACGTCATTACGGCATTTGGCTTTCTTTTCTGCTTTCCGTGTGATAGACTGGTTGAGGATTTGAGTGAAAAAGTTGATAAAATCTTTATTATAGTGGTCAAGTACTCATCAACGTTTGAGTTAGATTAATTTGCTTTAACGGTAGAATATTGTATCGGAAATGATGCCGTAAATGACGTCACAATCATTAGCATTTCGGACAAATAAACCTTTATAAAACATCAACGCAAAGCTCAAAAATATTTTGGTATTCAATATTTACTTCGTGTAGAATCTATATTACTAATATTGTATTTAGGGTCATGGGCACTTTACAAACATGTAAAAATTCGAGATACCAAAAATTTGATCACAGGGGCACTTTAAAAAGGGTAAATGCAATAATGTGACATAGACAGAAAATGTCTGAATGCAGTTTAATATTGGATTATGGATTATATTTCACGTTTTACCTATTTGATTCCCAAAGGCATGGAAGTTCATTTCATCATTGGCGCTGTCAATCATTTTCCTTCAAAAAAACAAAGTTTAACATAGCAATTTTATGGCTCTTATACAAACTAGGATGATGACGACGTAAATATATTATTTAAATTATGGTATTTCAAAAACATGAACAATTGACTATATTAGAAGTTGGTCGTCCAGGTTATTGTATAGACTTGAGAAAGACTCTTGGTGGTGACTGACGTTTCCACGGTCTCACCAAGTGTCCTGGCATTCGGCGCATTTGATCTTGTAAATTGCACCCTGTCTTTCGCGAGGCTGTTCTTTATCTTTCATATATATATATATATATATATATATATATATATATATATATATATATATATATATATATATATATATATATATATATTATATATATATATATATATATATATATATATATTATATATATATATATATATATATATATATATATATAATATATATATATATATATATATATATATATATATATATATATAGATATATATATATAGTATATGTCTCAAAGTGGTCATAGGTTTGCGTGCTACACGTACTGTATGACCACTTTGCGACATAATAATACTGACTAACGTGAAAGATGAAGAACTGGCTGACGAAAGATAAGGTGCAATTTACGAAATCAAATGCTCGGACTACCAGGACACTTATATTGGTGAGTCCGCCAAAAACCTAAAAATTGGATTAGCTGAAGACAAACGAGCTACTAGAAACGGGGACAGAACTAATCACATTGCTGAGCACCACGTACAAACGAAACACGACTGGGACTAGGCTGAATGTATCACGTTTAGTACCAACTACAAACTGAGCAATGAAAGATGTTATTTAACTTTATTAATAATTAACTTAAATAATAATTATTTTCGAAACATTGAAACTAGTCAGTAAAAAAAGTTAAAAAAAATTGTTCATTTCCCGCCGTCGTTGTCCTTAGTTTGCTGCGGAGAATAAAACTTCACTGTTACATTCAGCATGTTGAGACAATCTCGTACCCAGACCCTTTGTTTCTTTTGGAAGGTAGGGTATGGGTACGAGATTGACGAGTAGACTATTAGCCAATCTCGTATCCAGACCCAAGCAACATGACACCCAGAATTTCTGGGTATTTTAATATGATGTAATTTATGTAGCCTTGTTTGTTTACTTTCTTAACGTGAACAATGAATGAGATGTATTCAACACTTTGCAGACTTTCTCGTGTAAAGCATTTATCGTTATAACAACTAGCTTGCATAATTCATCATACATCCATGATTATCTCGTAGAAATATCATGCATGAACAAGTAGATATCGAATGCAGTCGTTCATAACATCCGGATTTAGATGAATACATTATACTCTAGCTGAATCAATTGAATTTTAAAACTGGTCAATAAGATTACGAAATCGACAGCGTGATCCCAAGGCCATTTTTGATGACCTTCCACAGTGGATGGAAAATTCCCTGGGTACGAGGTCGGACTATTATTACACACGTCACAATACACCAGTATAGATTGTAATCTTCGCTCCACCATCTGAGTCTTGAAAATCTCAATTTTGGGCAGCGAATTTTGCTGACAATCAGAAGATTACAATGTTGGATTCCCATCAGGTGCACAGAAAGTTTAGTTTGAAGAGAATGCGCATTGCTAAACCTAACACCAATATACATAGGAGTGATATAAAGTGTTGTGCTGTGTCGGTAGTGTAGAAATACAAATGAAATACTCTAAAAGGTTGGTGAACTGCAGAAATAGTGTGTAGGTTCCAGCGAAGGCCTTGCATTAGAAATTGAACCGCGAAAGGAAGTTTGCAAGAAATGTACAATATCTTTTTTTCTGTAAATAACAATCCTTAATCTGTAAATATCATTTTGTTTTGTTTAGAGAAGTAATTTGCCTCCAGTGGTGACACACAACGTAGTGAATGATTCTACTGATCAAATATTAAACCACATTCGTCGTTGTCTTTTGTTTAACAGTGATGACGATAGAGTCAAGGTAGGGAAAAACACCCGTAGACACGTTTAATATATGTGGAGGATAAAGACAAAGATAGGAATGGAGACGATGACGTAGAAGAGGATATGGGGATGGATATGAAGATGTGTAGGAAGATGGGGACGAAGATAAAGATGTGTAGGAAGATGGGGATGAAGATGTGTAGGAAGATGTAGACGCGGACGTGGCGGACGATGGCGACGAAGACTAGGACGTGGACGAAAATGAAAACGAGCAGCAGGACGTGGATGAAGATGTGGATGAGGACGTGGGCTAAGATGTGGACGTTGTCGTGGACTACAGTATGACGAGGATGTGGAGCAGTACTAGGATGAGGACGTGGATGTATATGGGAATCATGAAAAAAAGCAGGAAAGACATAGTGAAATAACATAGCGTGTGATTATTTATTTTCAGGTTATTTTCCATCCTGAATTCCTCTCGGCTACTAACCCTCTGATTGGTATGGAATATGAAGAGTTTGTCCGTGGGTGTCATTTAGGAGTATTTCCATCTTATTATGAACCTTGGGGTTACACACCTGGTATGTCGCATTCTCGGTTTATAATTAGGACATGAAAATATCGTGTTAAATATACAGTATAGCAAAGTGAAAAGGTGGTGAACTGTCGAGAGTTTTAGGAAACGAAAATACTGGAACGAAATCAGAGTAAGACGTACTGTATTTTCTAAAAGAGTGACACAATTTTAAATTAGCCAATCAAATAAAGTTGTCTTAAGTTTATATATGTTTATGTAATAAGTTTTATCTCTCTAATAAGTTTTATCTCTCTAATTCCCCTATTCCAAAGATCTCGTATGCGGTGAGTTGCTACGGAGGAGTACGAAACCAAAATAATTCACTGTCCGCTGCGTAACTCACTATCAAATAAAGTGCACCTAACCCCGAAATTATCTTTGTTTTATTTGAAATTAAAAATAATGAAGGATGGCGTTAACCGTTTTTCAATGTTGATTTTTGTTCTTGAGTTATTTTGTCTTTTTGTAATATGCAAATAAGGTAGTGATGACGTCATTTGCGACCAAGAGCATTGGAGCAAGTTTTAAAATAGGACATACCTATCCAACAAACACTTGGAACTTTGCATGTGGATACAGACAACCAAACGGAAGAACATCGTTAAAGTTTTATCGTTGCCATAGTAACAGATTAGTTTCCAAACCTCTAAGTACCTGTATTCAAAACCTTCGTTTTCTGTCATAGTAGGCTTTGCACCAACTTCTAACTTCAGTTTCTAATTGGTCTAAGTCTCATCTAGCAGACCATACATCGCTTACCCGCTTCGGTGCGAGGTCTGGGAACAAATATAAAATTATTAGAGCTGCCTCTTAGGTTACATGAATGAATGTTTGATGTATATTCAAACCTACACTTCAATCTCCAATAAACAAATACATTATCTCAGTTTTGATTTCAGCTGAATGTACTGTGATGGGAATTCCTTCAGTGTCGACCAACTTATCAGGGTTTGGACGTTTTATGGCAGAGCATATTGCTGATCCTTCTTCTTATGGTATTTATTTACTTGACAGAAGGTTTAAAAGTGCCGAGGAGTCTATAGTGCAATTAACAGAGGTAGGCCGTTGACAAGGGTTAAGAATATATAGGAGAGTTTATAATACTGGTTACCAATACCAGTACAATCACGTACAGTGTATTAATTTAAGATTTTATTATTAACATTTATTGTTAAAGTGCCTATGAAAAGAAAAATTCAATTTTTGTATTTCTTGATGCGTTGAATCTTATGGTGGTATCGGTTTGTCAATCACGTCAAAGGAAAGTGCTTTATGTTTTATGTAAAAGTGGAAAAATTACACCAATTTTTTCCATCTCATCGCTTAGTCAAATCACCTCTTTGACGTCACACGTTAGAGTCGGCATAGATTCTAGAGATGAAAAAATCATTATTGATCTCGCTTTCAGAGGAGGAAGTTGACTCTAACTCAAACATCAGTAATATTTCCACAGCTAAGCATTCAAGCATCACAAAAAAACATATCGATATTATCGACGACTCTAACGTGTGACGTCACTAGACTGCTGCTTCGGTCCCAGACTCCGGAAATTTTTCTATCAAAATATCGATGTTTGAACGTCGATAAAAGCACGTTCCCGTACCGTTATTGACAAAACGATGCCACCATAATATCCAGTGCATCACGAAATACCAAAGTGGGTCATAAAAACAGTTGAATGTTTCATTTCATAGGTACTTTAACGCCATCTTATATAAGCAATCTGATTGCAGTTAAAAAAAAATCACATTATGCCCTGAGATCGCACGATAGTTTACTTTTGGAATATCTAAAAGGCAAAATGCTACGCTTGGATGGGGAAGAGCCTTTTCTGTAGCAGCACTAACATTGTGGAATAGCTTACCTGCGCAGATACGTGATATTAAATCACTCAGCACTTTTAAACGTAAGCATTAAGACCCATATTTTTAGACTTGCTTTTAATGTTATGTAATTTTATACAACTAGGTAATTTTATTTTGTTAACTTTGCCAATTTGGTAATTTCCTATCATGTCATTGTTAAACATTTTGTGTATGTTTTAAGTAGGTTTATTGTAAGATATGTTGTAATGCGCTTTTGATCAGAAAATGTAAATAACGCAATATAATATAATAAGTTGAATAGAAGATAGAAAGAATAAGTTCTCAAAAGAACTGCATATAGAAATAAGAGAACCTTAATATCTCGAAAAATACTTAAAGTAAGTAAAAGAGTGTTAGAATATATACATTTTAGGATCAAACCGGGACCAGTTGCGAAAAATGCAACTACAAGGCCTTCCGGCTGGAATTAAACCCGCAACCCAGCGATGCTAGTGCAGTGCTCTGACCACTGAGCATCGGAGGCCGTTACCGAGAGCCTAGTCACGAGTTATGTATATATAGTGGTGGTAATGCCGGGATAAGATTCTGGGTATATTACAAGTAATATTTGGCATGTCACTTGATTAAAAAACTACATGTTCTAAGGATTTATGGTGTAGGAAAATTTCGAGTGTTGGAATATATACATTTTAAGACCAAACCGGGACCAGTTGCGAAAAATGCAACTTGAAGGCCTTCCGGCTAGAATTGAACCCACGACCCTGCTATATGCTAGCTAGTGCAGTGCTCTGACCACTGAGCTTCGAAGGCCGTTGCCGAGAGCCTAGTCACGAGTTCTGTATAGATACATGTAATGGTGGTAAGAATTGGATAAATTGCAAGTAATATTTGGAATATATGGAAGCTCCGAGATACTTACTAGACATAGCGCCGGCCTATAAAAAATGGATCTAAGAGATACGAACTTTTCCTCACAGAAAACTCATAATCTTCCAAAAGTTGCTATTACCTAATTTGCTTCACAAATGAAACGAACTCCTTTCTAATTACCGCCACATAAACTAGTTTCTCCTTTGCAATTTCAAAAACATTCCAGACCTTAAAACTAACATCCCGGGCCTGCTAGAGGTTTGTCCAATTTCGACGCCAGTATTTGTTTCTCAAATATTACGTCACTGAGTGATTCTATCTCGTATTATGCCTAAGAAGCTCCTCTACTTTCCTGCATGAGGAACTAAATAGTTTATTTCGACTAATTTTCGTCCAAAGAGCACTCACAACAGCTATCACTATGTGATCGCCATCAAAACAACTCCACTGCCGATAAAGAATCACTCAATGATGTCATATTTTCAAAACCAATATGGCGTTAAAATCCTCAAATTTTCAACTTCAACTAGCCATATCTTCTTAACTAAATTGATAGGAATGCTGAAACTTTGGAAATAAACTAAAGTTAGTTAGATCTTTCATATGAACTACATTTTTATTTTGGTTGGAGTATCCATTTAAGAAGGTTTTGGGGCGATATTAACAGAGGAATATTCAGTAAATTATCAGAGGGACCAAGAGGAAGTCAAAGGGTTTTAATAATTGCTATATCGGCCTGCGGCCTCGGGCAGTTTCTGAAACCTTGGGCAAATATTTTTCTATACGGACCTTCCATCTGGTAAATAACATATACTGTATATCATTTTATTTTCGCAGCACATGAAATCATTTTGTTTGTTAAGTCGTCGACAAAGAATCATTCAACGAAATCGAACTGAAAGACTTAGTGAATTATTGGATTGGAAAAGTCTTGGGAAGGTAAGGTTTATTTATTATCATGAATCAAGTCAACTAAACTGATTGTGTTTATATTATTCCTTATAATATAACGTCGCTTATGATTGGCTATCGTGCGTGCTCCATTTCTCGATGGAGTACCTCAAGCGACCAATCAGAAACGTCTTAAGTGGCAATTAGAACAATTGACGGTACCGAAAAAGATGGCGGCTGTACATTTTCTAACATTTTACAAAAATGCTTTGCGACTTTAAATCACCTGTAATAACAGCTAAATATTTTTACATAAAAGCTTCCTTTTTACCAAACTTAATCATTTGGGAACTCTATCTTCTGCTATTTCTACGAGATTCAACGTTCACTGCGCGCAAGGAATTATAGTTAAATGTACCAGTCGCCATCTTTTTCAATACCGTCAATATTTCACGAGTAAAGGAAAAGTACGCCATTCAGTTCCCGGATGCATTGTATATGGATTCTATGATTCTTTTAGTTCCTGGTAAAATATTCTTCTCCACATATATAATTCTTGTGTTGCATATATACTGTAATAAACAGAATACAACATGGAAGTGCCTTTGTCCGCTCACCGCGTCATGGATCAATTTCTTAACATATCAAACATGGCCGATTAATTTCTACAGTAAGTGCACGAAGGGTATAATGCACGTTCGCGTAATCTGTTTTCAGTATTGTAATCTGTTTTCAGTATTGTAATCGGTTAAATATTTACAGAGATAACGTTTAAAAATCTACAACAAAACGGCCTTTGCGATTTATGATCTACAAATAAATACAGGGCGCGCGACAGTGGGGACCATTCTGAACATAAAACATAATATATTCTTTGAAATAATGCGAGAGGGGTTGTTGTGTATACATATTTCTAGCATGACTGTATATTTTCTCGCAATGTGAAAAGGTGATGAACTGCCGAGATTTTTAGGAACGAAATACTGACGTTGCGAGCGGAGCCCTTCATCAAAGTAAGACGTCTTACTCTGATGAAGGGGCTCCGCTGGAAACGTCAGTATTTCGTTACTAAAAACCTCGGCAGTTCACTACCTTTTTACTATGTCTACTGTCTATACGCAGCACTCTACGTTTGTTTATTCTCTCGTTGTTTGTGTCTTCAATTCACTTACTTGTTCCTTTAACAACACAAACAACTCTTGAATAAAATAGTTCAATCTCAATTTATTTAGTCGGTAAACTTTTTCAAGATCACACCAACTTTAAAACTATAAATAAACAAAGGGCTTTACAAAGGGCTTTACAAAGGGCGTTACAAAGGGCTTTCCATGTATAGTAATCTATATAATAGAACTATAAGTTCTAATTCAAATAAAGTATTTTTATCAAGCTTAACTTTACCAGTATGATAATTTCTCTTTATCTTCAGAATTATGTTATAGCTAGATACAAAGCATTGTCTATTATTTGCCCGGACAAGTTCAAAGAATTAACAGCAGAATCAGAGGTTTCAGAACAGGTTTGTTTTTAACCAACTATATATCAGAGGGTAATAATTTGTAAAATAAGAACAAAATAACCTTGAACATGTTAAGGCTGGTAAACTCTTAGAAGTTCTTAAATTCTTAGAAGTTCTTAAATTCTTAGAAGTTATTTAATTATTAGAACTTCTTAAATTCTTAGAAGTTCTTTAATTCTTAGAAGTTCTTTAATTCGTAGAAGTTCTTTAATTCTTAGAAGTTCTTTAATTCTTAGAAGTTCTTAAATTTTTAGAAGTTCTTTAATTCTTAGAAGTTCTTAAATTCTTAGAAGTTCTGTAATTCTTAGAAGTTCTTTAATTCTTAGAAGTTCTTTAATTCTTAGAAGTTCTTTAATTCTTAGAAGTTCTTTAATTCTTAGAAGTTCTTTAATTCTTAGAAGTTATTTAATTCTTAGAAGTTCTTTAATTCTTAGAAGTTCTTAAATTTTTAGAAGTTCTTTAATTCTTAGAAGTTCTTAAATTCTTAGAAGTTCTTAAATTCTTAGAAGTTCTTAAATTCTTAGAAGTTCTTAAATTCTTAGAAGTTCTTAAATTCTTAGAAGTTCTTAAATTCTTAGAAGTTCTTTAATTCTTAGAAGTTCTTTAATTCTTAGAAGTTCTTTAATTCTTAGAAGTTCTTTAATTCTTAGAAGTTCTTTAATTCTTAGAAGTTCTTAGAAGTTGTTAAATTCTTAGAAGTTCTTAAATTCTTAGAAGTTCTTTAATTCTTAGAAGTTCTTTATTTCTTAGAAGTTCTTAAATTCTTAGAGGTTTTCTTTCGAGCCGCCTCTTATCTTAGTAATCTTCACTGGTTGCCAGTGAGATCAAGGATTATTTATAATTACTTTCAAAGCTTTACATGGCCAGGCACCTATTTATATTACTGATTTACTAACTAAATATAAACCTACTCGTACTTTAAGATCATCTAACCGAAATCTACTACTTGAGCCAAAATCCAAAACGGTGACTCATGGAGACAGAACATTCTCAGTTGCCGCACCAAAACTGTGGAATTCATTACCAATTTTTTTTAAATTAATAGTTTTTTGTTCATAGTGGTAATATGTGGTAGGTTTTATCTTATAATGAAACTGTAATTAGTTTTATAAGTAACATTAAGAAAATATTGTTGTAAGAACGTTGAGACTATTGTATAGTCCTACTAATACGTCTTTATTATTATTATTATTACTTGACACAATTGCATTGTTCGATAGATTCTCATGCAGGTAATCTGGCTCCAGGAATATGATGTTCACTCAAAATAATTCTTTGATTTTCTCTCTCGATCTATAAACACCACTGATCTGTATTTATAACTGGACTGCTAGAATGATATTCCTGGAAACAGAACCATCTCCTCTACAGATTTTTCACATTTTCACATTCAATTTTGTCATTCAATTCCACAACTGATTTTTTCTAACTCTGCATCTTTATAAGCAAGCAATCTAAAATCCTGAACGGCATTAAACTTGTGTCATGCATTATGCTACTAGTGTTTTATTTAATACGATACATAATTCTATAAAACTTTGTACTGTCCTACAATGAATTAGGAACCTACAATCAATTTTGGGACCTACAATCAATTTCAAAAGTCGTTGGGACACCTGAGATTTTCTAACATATACTTCATCTACTGTACATCATCTATTTGGCAATGGGGCTACTTTCCCTCCCTCCCCCTCCCTTTACAATGTTGTCTAGTGAAACAAATGATCATTTCGACGAAATTCGCAGTAGATATGGCATACAACATTGAGCAGGGGCCCGGGGGAATCACAAAAAAAGGGAAATGAGTCATAAACCTTGCGATTGTCCCAACACTTTTGAAAATGATTGTAGTCTGTTTTTGTTCGTAACCGAAAAATGAGTTTTAGTCCCATGTTATCCAAATGATCCAAAGAATCCATAAATGTTTCCATTGATATCCTGAGTTGTTTTTGTCTTTTTTTGTAGTATTTTAGGTTCCCTCGCCCAGGCTCTCAACCTCCCTCGCCAACTGCGTCAAGTTATGGGTCAGATGATGAAGAAGATGAACGACATAGATTGTTCAGTGATTAATTTCCTTGGAATACGACGAAAGAATGAAAACGAATTGAAAAAACTCTTTAGTTATTGCTCGGAATATTTGTATTTAATTATTTGTATATATACTATATCTGTACTTAATGGAACGAATTAAGATAATTATCGTGTACAAAGGTGAAAACACACATGTTGCAAGCAATATTGTGCTGCCAACTATGAACAATATTGTGGTGCAGTACCCCATGTGAGAACGATGTTGTCCAAAAGTTATTCAGTCACGATCGATAACGATGTTATTATATAGTTTAGCCATAATATTGTTTATTAACAACTTGTAAACAAGGTTGCTGAGCAACGCTGCTGGTAGCGAACAGGCTTGTTCTAATTAGTATTATTTTTTAACCGTGATCAACCGTTGTTGATTCATCAATGCTGAACAACATTGTTCGTTCATCAATATTGGTCATTCCATTATGATAACAAAGTTTCAACAATTTGTGAGATTTTTACGACTGCAACCAAGGACGGGGACGTCGTTTAACATGACCTTAAACAATGAGCATATTTAACAAAATTAAAACCTACAGTATATGTAGATCTCACAATTTGTTAAATAAATTATTGCGTTCGACGAAGGAGAACGCATTCTAATATCTTGCATGTTATGGGTTACCTGTGCTTTACAGCTAAAAGAAAGGGTCGCCACCTACCTATACTATTGGTTGATTACAACAATAAAACAATAGAATCAACCACAAAGAAATCAATGTCCTAACCCTAACCACTTTGTTCCATATAGCCAATCACAAAACATGTTCATTTTAGGTACGTATTTACCCAAAAGAAATCAAGATAAAATCTTTCCCCTTTTTTAATAAATTACCGTTTTGGAATTTGGAATAAATTATGGCATCAGTACTAGCTAGGAAAATGCTGCCTCGGGACTAACACAGGAGCAGTGGATACGAAGTTGCCTGTATAGAAGTGTTCAGGATTAGGCATGCCAAAAGAATGATGCTAGGAATTTTTGATAGCATGGAGGATCAAATAAATAGAATGTAGAATATAAACCACGTATAAAGGCGATCATATAGCCTTGTAATAAATAACATGTCATATGGTAATCATATGGCGCGTTTATAATGTCAAAATTCATACCATACATCTAATTCGAACAACATTTACTCGAAACGTGCAAGCCTCGCGAAGTTATATATTTTCCATTCAAGCGATACTTAAAATCGAATGTTTGCTGACTTATCTAGCGGTCGAGCGGTCATATTTCAAATCGAACTAACGAACGAGAATGCTGGATGTCATCATGTTACCGTTGTCAAAAACATTGAGGTTACAGTGTCTCCTTCAATTAAGACGCTGTTATATATTTATTAGCTTTATTTATTTTCATAATTCGTTACAGCATAATTACCGATCTCATTCGCCATTTACTGGTCCACATGCGTCGAACGCAATTATTACATATTCTTTGATTACTCCTAGTATAAAGTATATTATAATATAACCATGAAAGTAAATTCTGCACTTCTGGTGTCTATAAAGGACATGGTTTTTGGAATATTTTTAAAATTCTTTGAAACTATCCTTTTAAAATATGAATGCTTAGCTTCAAAGCGCATTGTCCACATATTCCTTGGTGGACCAAATCTAAAAAATTGATTATACATTTCGAATTCAAAAATATCTGATCAGGCAGTGGAAAAGCTTGAACCCATTTAGGGGATCGGTAAGAGCAAATATGAATCGATTTCCACGTGGAGTCTTGGGCAATGGGTCAACAAAAGCCAAGGCAATTCTCCAATTGGTGGTCGATCTGGCATCTGCATGCCCTTCCTTTGAAGACACACCTCACAAGAACGGCACCAATCCTTCACATCTCATTTCCAGTTAAACCAGAAAAATTGATTGCCAACGTTGTACTGGTTTTGGCTTTTCCAAAGTGTCCCCAGTTGTCATGAAGGAGTTGTAGCACTCGAGTTGCCTCCGACTGTGGGATGATCGTTTGTACAATCTTCCGTCCATGACGTTTTGTCTGTAGGACCAGCAAGCCGTCAATCAATTTGATGTTCTTGCCGTGTGCCTTGATAAAACTGTTGACGTGGCGCTTGATATTATTTGGCTTCTCGCGATTTAAAGCCCAGTGATAGATCACACCAATGTCATCGTCCTCTTTCTGTAATGCGCGGAGCTCTCTGTCGGTCCATGCACCTTCTATGGTTACTGCATTAACGGGAGCACGACTTAATGCATCGGCGACAGTCATTAGTTTACCAGGGCGATGTTGAATTGTGAAGTCGTAAATATCAAGGCAGACGCGCCTGCCGTAGGTAGGTTAGTGGCTTGTGATCCGTCAGGACTGTAAAATGTCTTCCTTCCTGGTACATGAACTGATCTAAACTCCAGACAACAGCCAAACACTCTTTCTCTGTAGCCGAATAATTCTTTTCGGCGTGGTTAGCGCTCGGGATGTGTAAGCAATTATCTGCTTCCCTTGTTAGGATGGCACCCAGGCGAAGGTTGCTATCACTGATCTTTCTCGACGGTAAATTCCTGCTGGAAGTCTGGATAGACAAGGATTGGTGGAGATGTCAACTGATCTTTTAAAACGCAAAATGCGCTCTCGCAACCTTCATTCCACGAAAACCTAACATTTGCTCTGGTAAGTGCATGGAGAAGGCTAGCTATGTCGGCAAAACGATCAATTAAACGGCGATAGTATATGACGCTAGTCCGAGAAATCGACGAACTTCAGGGACAGTCGTAGGCCGCGGAAACTGCTTGATGGCTTTAATCTTCCCAGGGTCAGGCATAATTCCTTTCGAATTGACCACAAACCCCAAATAATGGATGATCACCCTCTTTGCGAGACCATCTTGTACACTAAAACTCTCCACATCCGCCAATTTATGAAATGGAACTCTCCTTGCTGGTATCTCATGCTCAATGACGTCAGTAAGACCTGTGTCATCGTCGATAGCAAGAACATCCCCGTTCTTAAAGACGATGCTGCTCGCTAGATGATAACTCTGCCTCATTCGACTTCGCATGCACGTGCCTGATCTAACTTGCTTCTGTTACTAGGATATTTCGACAGTTCACCGATAAGAACAGCTTCTGCAACATTAGTTGAAAACTGTCCGAATAACGTGCCAGCATAATTAACATGACAAGGTACATTGGTTGTGTTCATCACATGCATCAGAATACGTCCTTCTCTTACTGTGTCAAAAACTCTACCACAGCCCAAACCAAAACGCTTGGAGCCCCCCCCCCCCCCCCCCCCCCCCCCCCCATCTGTTGATTCGATTAGGCCCACTGTACCTGTTGCTATTTCACCGTCCACCTTGCCTTTGACTACCTTCATTGATCTAGGGGGCACAATTACTGCTGCTGACGCGTGTATTCGACATAGCCGAGGAGGGGGGTGTCCAGTACCCCTGTCCTGCTCTGGAAATTCTTTTTCCATACCAGAAAAGTACACTTTTGAACCTATTGACAGATACATCTTTAGACGAGGCAAAAGGTCCATGCCAATACTTGCTGGGTATGTCGACTGTTTAACCACTGTAAATCGATGCTGCTGAATGTGCTGTTTGCCCACTTGGCAATCAGTAACTAAATCGTCAACTGTTCCCATTCCAGAACCATCCACGGTATGCGGTACAAATTGGCAGCCTACTCCGGACCCTCTAGCAGTTGCTGCTAACGACTCTTGTATCACACTAATCTGGGCTCCTGTATCTACTAACCAAGTTATCATCTAGCGATTAGTAGCGCTAGATAAATCCTGTATCTACTAACCAAATGGATCCAAGACCGGTGTTGAAGAACTATCAGGCATCGGCTTAAACTTTGTCTTCCCTTAGCTCGATTTAAACTGTGGGAGTCTTTTCTTGGTGATTTGGAATGACAAACTTTTTTCCAGTGGTTTCCTTTTCCACATGCCTGACATTTTGTTCCATATAGGCTGGACACAAAGATCTTTCTGAGATATCGTGTTCAATACCACAGTTTCCACACATGACGAATGGATGGGCCACGAGATTTGGTAAAGGACTTTCGAACTTGGCTCAGAGCAACAACTTGAGTGGAGCTTTGTATGCCTTTCATCTGGTTTCTTGTGGCCTCCTCGGTTCTGGCAATATCTAGGATACGGTCGATACGAGTATTCGAATCTTTTTAACAAAAGAGTCGGCTATTTCTTCTGGTTCTTGTCTTGCTGTTCGAAGCTTGTATCTCGCGAGGCCAAAGTTGCTCTTTGGAGATAAATAGCTTTCGAAGCGTGTCCATAATATGTGTCGAGTTTCTTTTCGATCTTGATCGGCTGTGAGAGACCACGTCGAGACCAGCTCAATTCCATAATCTCCCGACCAGATAAGAAGATATGAGATAAGAAGATAGTTCACTTGCATTGTTCTTCCTCCGGTTTTTCTTTCAAAGTGCCATTTTAAACTTTTTAAATACCGCCACGCATGCGCCACGCATCTGATGAATGCCAATCCAGCAAGTTCCGCCATCTTGGATAAATTATCCAAGAATATTATATCGAACACGTTTTGCTCGATTTAAGCAAAATATTTACACCGTCCTGGTGTCAAACTTCGCTAACATAGTCTTCGGCTATAGTCGAATTTAGACTTTTTTGACCACACCTGACACCATGTTGTAGTTTTAGGTTGCTTTTAATGATAGAACTGAAGTAACGAAGTCGGTTTGCACTCTCATCCGCAGAGTTCGGGTAATACTATATATAGGTGGCTATTATTGGGCTCACAGGGTGTTTTGGGGACGCGTGGAGAGAATCGGGACGCGGAATTGCGAAAAACTATTTGCCCGAAGCGGAACTCTAAAAAAGCGCAAGAGGTCGGTTTGTTAAAGAAATAAATTAATAACAGTATATTCAGGTTACATGAAGCTTTTATAGTCAGATAAGACCGCTGGTCTATTTACGCACTATATTAATTATTCATATCACAACAGACCAGCTTTTTTTCCCGAATGACAAGACCATTTCTACTCGTATAGAGCTAATTTTTCGATATGCTGGGATATGCTGGAATATGCTGAATTTTGCAGACCCGCAGCAGCCCTCCCAGCCCGTACGCCTATGACAAGAGCTGAGTCGAAATGAGAAAATACAGGCCGCGGTCTAGCCTGCGTGCAGACGCTTACAATCCATATAAATAAGATAAATAAGACCTGAAATTTGCCTCTTTTATTACCAAATGTCACATGATCAGTGCACGTGACATCACCTCGCCTTGTTTCCTCTGACATCATGGCTGATGTGAAGTTGGTCGTTCTTCCCGGCGTTCAACACTAAAAAACCATCGTGCCTTGCGATATATTTTCACGGTAAGACAACATTTTTGAGATAATCGTAAGACAGTCACTGCTATGACATGCTCTATTTCTCTAGTGTACACTCTCCTTATGTCCGTTTGGGTGAATATTTTTTGAAGATACGCTGGGTTCGTTATTTTGTTAACCTTGTGCTTGTAGCGCTTTTGATTAAATGTCTTATCTTAAAGGAACACCTCATTTTTGGTTATATCAATGACTCTGAAGACGACTGTAGACGTTGTTTAACTCGTTCAGTGGTGGTTTATTGTGTTCTTGATGTTTAGTTTGTGAATTTCTATCGTATTGATCGTTTTCAGTGTGTTATGTTTAATAGACAAAGTCACAAGTTCATATTCCCTTTCGCCAGACTGTGTTTGCGAAGCAATTTGCCTATTTATTACCGTCCTCTGACCGTTGTATATACCTTTACGGGCATTACCTACAGTTAATTTTTAGTGCTATTATTTCTTAAAAACATGACGAAACTAAACATTGCGATGAGATTGACACTGAGCCAGTTTGTGTATATATTTCATTTGGCTTGTCTGTGACAATTGTGCTCCACAGCAATAATCAAACTATTATACTTTCTCAACAGCAAAGAAATTTATATACATTTTTATTGGAGTTGATATATGGTAAATTTGGCTAAATTAACCTGATATTATAGGCAATAACCATTATGTTATTAAAATATTTTTAAAAAACATATAATGCATGTACTGTATATTGGGATTAGCTAGATGGGCTTAGCTGGAAGGCTTGACTGAGTGTCAGTTTCCAGTTTGTGTTAATATATACACTGCTGTAGTAAATGTGGGAGAGCTTGGAGTAGACAGACGATACATGGGCAATTGTCAAGCTCGTATCCTCAGAAAAATGAGTCCCGGACAGCAATCTGTAACCTGATTGCCGGTGAGACGATCTAACCATTGAGCTACCGAGACTCAGATGGAGAGTGAAGGTTGCAATAATGTACTGGTTTGATTGATATATGTACTGCCTATGTGGCAGTCACTATATATCGGTAATGTTTGGATGTGTTATATAATATATACACTACTGTAGTGAATGTGGGAGAGCTTGGAGTAAACAGACGATGCATGGGCAATTGTCAAGCTATCTGAGTTTCGGTGGCACAATAGTTAGAGCATTTCAACAGTTAGAGCATCTCACCGGCAATCCCCATGTATCATCAGTCTGCAGTTTGATATCTGAGGCATTGTGTGCTAAGGGAGATACTGTACTGTGAACATTATTATGATCCTTATTTCTTTTTATTGTTTTCCTTCTTATTTTTATGCAAACAGGCTAATTTAATCCTTTTAGGCAAAATCACAAAACAGTGAAAAAGGCATAAATATTATGTTCTACTAATTTTAAAAGTGCTGTCAAGCCTTTCTGTACATGTGTGATATTTCAAATGTGGGGACTCCATATATGTCAACAGACTTTGACAGAATAGATTTCCAACAGTTTGAAAGCGAGTGGTAGTTTGATATATTATCCACATTTAGGAACAGAACAGCTTCTTATAATACTCTTTTTAGGCGGAAAAGCTCAAGCGTGCAAAACAAATCCACAATACTTCATGTTCAATGTTTATATAATGCAATGTAAACAAACGATGTAAAACAGAAACGTGGACGTGTGCAGAACGTACTTGACGGCACCTTTAATAATACAAATGAAATTTTGAGTATGCATTTTGTCTTCTTATCTAAAAATGTAGTCTTTTCTGATCATTTTGGTATACAGTAGACTAAATTCTGCAAACTAAAAGTTGTTCAAATTACAGCTTTAATCAGGTCACTATTTGCGAAATGTTGGTTTCTGTGTGTGAACAACATTAAACACAATTGTAGTAATATCAGCTCAAACTGCAGATTTTTGGACAAGTAAATGCAAATTTTTCTCACGTGACATCAAGTATGACCGAAAGGAAAACCACGCTTAACTTTCACCTTGCCAGACGTCACCATGGTCGCAAATACAGTGTGGTCCACCAACAACACAGTATTTCCCACCACGATTAACAGACTTTCACCTTGCTAAATGCCATGCTGGTTTTCCCTTTAGGTCACAACACATTTCCGAACTACTACTATAAGTAATGTTTGTAGACCATGAGGATAATTTGTATGCTCAGACAACACTGGGGCTTAAATGAAGTTTCAACTATACATAATGTTTGCTTAACCTTTAAGCCCCAGACTTATCAACATACAAATTCTCCTTAACCAGACATTTCCTATAATACCCATAGGCATAGAGTTTTGTTTTTGTCTAGGGGGCTGAAACATTTGTGTAAAGCATATATCATGCCAAAGGCGCGATTATTCTAGGGTGTCCCGGGGCATTTCCCCCAGGTAAATTTTGAAAACTCTGAATTGTGAAACGCGATTTCCCGTATCGTTTACAGCTAATTTAGGGGAGTGCATGTGGTGGGGCTACTTAGGGATGGGGAAAACACAGCTGGGGGGTTAGGGTTAGAAAACTCATTAGGCGGGAGGTTAGGTAAGGACCTTTGTTGTTTTGGAGTTGGTTATATAATCCTCTCTCCACATTTCGAACTTTTGGCTAAAAAGCCACGGCCCTATTTTTATTGACCAATATGGAGTTGGCACCATTGCTGTCTCTAGCTGCAAGTCGCCAGACACTCGAGTCGGCCACTTTCGCTTCACCCTCGGTACCACTCTCTTCCCCAGTGCCCTTGGGGAAGAGAATGCCCCACGTCTTGGATATATGTATGTGTTTACTGGGTTGTCTACTTGTCTTATGTGTACTGTGTACATGATTGGGTGCTTTTAGCTGACAGGAATAATGAGGCTATAACAGTTATTAATTACCCTAACCAGTATAATTTGTGAATGGGGGCTGAGCCCCCCATCAAGATTTTCAGGGGGCTAAAGCCCCTCAGCCCCAGTTGATATTATTAGGATAAGTTAGGTTCTGATCACCTCTTTAAGGGGGTGTCATTAAGCATATTTAAGAAAAGGCTTATGGTTAAAGGCATGCTTCATCAAGTTATCGATGCATTTGGAAACGGTTAGGAGAGCACAATAAAATATTCTAAACCTAATAATTAATTCATAAGCAAAGGAAAATCACTACCTGTGTCCCGTCTATATATCTGATATAGACCTACTCAAAATTTCTTATTAATGGCGGAGATAACGTTAATTTTCAAAATTGCTACGCCAATGAACGCATGAAATGATTCTGTTTAGAAGACATTTACAAACCTTGCAGTATGCTCTATATTAATTATATGAGTTGCTCAAGGCGATACAGTACCCATGCTCCATAGAGAGAAATGGATCAATTACGACAGCGAATCAGAAGCAGCATTATACTATTAAATCTATGTTATAAGTGTTGTATAACATTTGAAGTACCAGTATTTACCTTGGAGGTTGCCTGATCTGCTGTGTGCCCAGTGGCATGTACTGGCAGTTGCAAATCCATGCTACTATTTACCAGTCCACGTGTGTGTGTGTGTGTGTGTGTGTGTGGGGGGGGGGGGGGGGGGGGGGGGGTGTGGTTGGCAAAGAGTAAATTCATAAAATATGTCAGATAGTCTCACAGTTTCGTTGTTCGTTAAATTTGTGATAACTGGTTTATCTTTCATATAGTATTAGTGATGGATGAAACTGAGATTGAAACCACAGTTGAGAACCATGGTAATGACATTGAAAAAACTCATGGTAAAGTTTTAGTGATTAAAATTATTTATATGTAGCTTTTATAACCTTGTGATGAAGTAAAGTTTCTTTTGAATTGCTGACATGACACAAACGAGACCAGCCTATAATTGCTAGATGCATGCACATAAAGTAATATTTAAATTGGTCACCATTGTTAAAGTGGTCTAATACTGTACAATACAATCATCAGATGTGGATTTTAGACCCGATAAAACTCATGTTACATGTGCTCCAAGTTTATTGAACTACTAATTTGAACAGAAAGACAAACCATTATAATATATGTTCGTTAATGGCATCAGGCTTTACTACAGGGGGCGCAGAGCACTTTTTAGAGTTGGGGGGGCAATTTCAAGTGGCGAAGATTGGGGGTTGCAGAAAAAGATGTTGAATGTTGTACTATTTCAATTTTATTTTACAACCCAATTTAAGAAAATTAATATCAGGAAAAAGGGGGGGGGGAGAATTGCCCTTCGCTCCGTGGCCCCTGTTTTAGCCAGGATTTCAAAACTGGCCATTCAAAACTTTTGGTGGGCATTATTAGCTGTGATCAAGTGAGCTTATCAAACGTATATTGAACAGCAGTTTTATAGTTTATTAAACAACGTTTTTGCACTTGATGTTACAGCATATACTGTACACGTTAAATCAATCAATCTCGATCAATCAATCATCATATCTGCATGTTCTTGACAAAAATTAGTAACAAAACCTATACAATAGCTAAAATAAACAGCAGCTAACAGAAATCAAGAAACATTAGAAAGGGGGAAACCTGTAAGTTGTTGTTTGAGGAAAATATTTTGCTTTGGCCGTCCATGGCCGTCCATACGAAAAGTGGCAGTCCAAAAATCTTATTTTTCAAAAATGGATAGATGGCTGGATGTCCTGCTAAAAGGCTGAGTGGCATAATAATTTTGAAAATTAAGCAACATTGTTTAAGTCATAAAAACCAGCTAGAAATGTATCATGAACAGCAAGCATCAGTCTTTATTATAAAGACATCCTTATTGGTGTAATACTAGTTGGGAGAAGTTGTTTTAACGATTGGTTAACTATTTATGTTATTAGGAGAAGGTATGTGTTGATCATCATCATTTAGAGTTAAACTAAGAGTAGAATTAACTCTGAATTAACCGAACGAAAAACGCGGTCGAACGCTTTCCGAACGAGGTTGGAACCCTGTTGTTCCATACTCGTTCCGAACGAGTTCGGAACCCTGTTCCATACTCGTTCCGAAGGAACCCTGTTCCATATTCGTTCGGAACGAGGTGTTCCATACTCGTTCCGAACGAGTTCGGAACCCTGTTCCATACTCGTTCCGAAGGAACCCTGTTCCATATTCGTTCGGAACGAGGTGTTCCATACTCGTTCCGAACGAGTTCGGAACCCTGTTCCATACTCGTTCAGAAGGAACCCTGTTCCATACTCGTTCCGAACGCTTTCTGAACAAAGTCGGAACACAGAAGGTTAGAATCATGCCTGTATATTTACTTTTTTTGCAAGTAGGCAAAAATAATTTGCAGTTATATGCCCTATATGGCCTGCGAGCGAAGCGAGCAGGTGCGCGAGTGAGCTACGGCGGGAGACCAGGAAAATTTTTGAGCAATTAGGGCTCAGAAAGTCAATTTTGGCAATAGGATTAGGAAAAATAACTTAGGGCTTGAGATTTGATAAATAAAATTTGGCCTCAGAACAGGAAAATAGTAAAAATAGTAAATACACAAAGATTGAATGGAAATAGAAGAGAGTATGACAGTATGTTATTTAATATTTATATTGATAATTTTAAGTTTGCACTTTGTAAGAACTAAAATTGAAATATGAAATTGAAAATCAAGATGGCTGACAACATGAGTGTTCGAAACAAGAGCAGAGAGTTAAAAATCAATTGAACCCTCTTGCATAAAGTTTGTGATGGCATCCATTGGTGTAATCAACCTCGTACCCAGGCTTTTCACATCGGCGTCTTGAAATACGACACCTATTAAATCTGGTCTGGGAGAACATCACGCAAATCTGACCCCAAGTGTAAAAATTGCAAAAAGATAATGGGAAAAAATTTCTACTCTACCAGTGCGCGCGAGACCTGACCCAGGTTTGCAGTTAGCTCAAGTCACTTGCAGGTAGTCGGGTTACCGCGGATCCCAACATTTGACAGGCATGGTTCGAATATTCGGCCCACGTCGGCGATCTTCGCTGTTTTCCGAACGTTGATCAAATTTCTTGGAAATAGATTCCACTTCGGTCTGTCTCGACACATTGGGATCATCTAAACGATAGAAAACTGCGCTAAGACTATTTAAATATACGTGAGAAAATGGATATAAACGGTGAACTATATAGGCAACTGACGCTGAGGCCGTCGAAACGTTAGTCACCAACAATAGTCTGTAGATTTTCTTACCATGTACAGTAGTTTGACAACATTTGCGCGTCAAATTCCTCGAACCTCGAGCGGCCTCATTCTTCGATTAAGAGTGTCCCGATGAAGAGATCTTCGTACAAATTCAAGTGTGTGGTGTCTTGGGTTTGCTTGAAGAACGAAGATCTCTTTATCGGGACACTGTCAATCGAATTATTTAGGGAACTTATGGCTTCACGACATGCAATGATGCGAAGTGAAGCGGTTCAGCCAACTTCAGGCAGGGGGATCAACTAAATCATATATAAACGACATACATTTATTTCAGTATTGAGGAAACTACATTATAAACTTGGGTAAAATCACTCATTCAAAGAAGGATGGCAGGTTCAATGTACTTTCTCATTTAATCTCGTTTAATAAACCATATTAGCATATACCAAAACAGTGGATAGTGCTTTTCGCACAATCACAAGCACTCCAGCATTGTTTTTTTGGCTGTCGGAAAATTCAACCGAATTTGTCTCGAACTCGTTCCGACCGCGTTTGGAACGAGTTCCAACCTCCTTCGGAACGCGTTCGGAACGCATTCGGAACGAGTTCCAACCCCGGTGCACCTGGACGTCCCGTTACACCGGGATGAAGTGAATTGAAATATAAAACGTCGTCTGACTAGGTAAAATATCCAATAAAAGTGGCAAAATGAAAAAAAAATTCGTTGGGATGCTTTTTATGTGAATAAAATTAGTTTTTGTTTCATTGAGAAATTATTATCATCAACATTTTCACGCATCCCGGTGTACCGAGCATATAAACCCACGATGAAATACGTCTTGGGCAACCGGGACATCCCGGTATACCGGGATCATATAAGCAGGTCCTTGGGTTATTTCTGAGTAGTACTGTATGTAATAATTAACAAATAGAATCCATTTTGCCGTTGTCTGTTCAGTTATAGATGCACATACAGTATGACGTCAGAACGTGGTAAGAACAAAAAAGTGGGTCACTGATGTTCTTACCACATTCTGACGTCCTCTGTGTATCTATAACTGAACAGACAAAAATGGATTATATTTGTTTTACACAATCAAAAACAACCCCAAAGGTTTATCAAAGCTGTTGGGGCATGCAAAAAGAAAAACACAGCTGCTGACGTGATTTGACGCCATCCATGTATCTATCCTTTATTAGTAGAAACTGACCATGGTCTATTACAAATGCTGCATTCTGATTGGCCACTCAACCGTTGTCTATTCGTGATGGACAACGTTTGGGAAACGTGTTCAAAACAATGGCAGAAATTCACGTTTTGGGGAGGTTTCACATGAGTTTTTGGATAATTTTTTTGAGAATGCATGATTTGTAATAGTCCACTAATTTGTTTCTATTAAAACAATTAGACAACTCGTCCTCGTTGTCTATGAGCGAATAGTCAACTCAGGCTTCGCCTTCGTTGACTATTCGCTCATAGACAACTCGGACTCGTTGTCTAATTGTTAATTAGATCATTGGCAAGAACCAATGAAAATGCGTATATAAGTCACGTGATTGTATAATGTGCCGTAGTACTGGTGATACTATGATGATGTTATTTTTTTAGATCAAGAAGTTCTTGGGTTATTTTTGAGTCAACAGCAAGTTTTTTCCACGTCTGCAAATGAAACTAATGAATTTGGTGGTCAGTCTGATGACGTGACAGTGATGACAAGAGATACTCAAAATGGCCAGGTAAGAAAATAGAAACAGCTTTCATACAGTAATAACATATTTGTCCTTACCATTATCATTCTCTAGCTTACAGGTATGTACTGTAATTGCACATTGTCTGTAAATCTTGTTTATGTTAGTAATTATCTTAGTAACATTATCTAAGATCTTAGTAACATTATCTAAGATCTTAGTAACATTATCTAATATCTTAGTAACATTATCTAAGATCTTAGTAACATTATCTAATATATTAGTAACATTATCTAAGATCTTAGTAACATTATCTAATATCTTAGTAACATTATCTAAGATCTTAGTAACATTATCTAAGATCTTAGTAACATTGTCTAAGATCTTAGTAACATTATGTAAGATCTTAGTAACATTGTCTAAGATCTTAGTAACATTATCTAAGATCTTAGTAACATTATCTAAGATCTTAGTAACATTATCTAAGATCTTAGTAACATTATCTAAGATCTTAGTAACATTGTCTAAGATCTTAGTAACATTATCTAAGATCTTAGTAACATTGTCTAAGATCTTAGTAACATTATCTAAGATCTTAGTAACATTATCTAAGATCTTAGTAACATTATCTAAGATCTTAGTAACATTATCTAAGATCTTAGCAACATTATCTAAGATCTTAGTAACATTATCTAAGATCTTAGTAACATTATCTAAGATCTTAGTAACATTATCTAAGATCTTAGTAACATTATCTAAGATCTTAGTAACATTATCTAAGATCTTAGTAACATTATCTAAGATCTTAGTAACATTATCTAAGATCTTAGTAACATTATCTAAGATCTTAGTAACATTATCTAAGATCTTAGCAACATTATCTAAGATCTTAGTAACATTATCTAAGATCTTAGTAACATTATCTAAGATCTTAGTAACATTATCTAAGATCTTAGTAACATTATCTAAGATCTTATTAACATTGTCTGAGATCTTAGTAACATTATCTAAGATCTTAGTAACATTATCTAAGATCTTAGTAACATTATCTAAGATCTTAGTAACATTATCTAAGATCTTAGTAACATTATCTAAGATCTTAGCAACATTATCTAAGATCTTAGTAACATTATCTAAGATCTTAGTAACATTGTCTAAGATCTTAGTAACATTATCTAAGATCTTAGTAACATTATCTAAGATTTTAGTAACATTATCTAAGATCTTAGTAACATTGTCTAAGATCTTAGTAACATTATCTAAGATCTTAGTAACATTATCTAAGATTTTAGTAACATTATCTAAGATCTTAGTAACATTATCTAAGATCTTAGTAACATTATCTAAGATCTTAGTAACATTATCTAAGATCTTAGTAACATTGTCTAAGATCTTAGTAACATTATCTAAGATCTTAGTAACATTATCTAAGATCTTAGTAACATTATCTAAGATCTTAGTAACATTATCTAAGATCTTAGTAACATTATCTAAGATCTTAGTAACATTATCTAAGATCTTAGTAACATTATCTAAGATCTTAGTAACATTGTCTAAGATCTTAGTAACATTATCTAAGATCTTAGTAACATTATCTAAGATTTTAGTAACATTATCTAAGATCTTAGTAACATTGTCTAAGATCTTAGTAACATTATCTAAGATCTTAGTAACATTATCTAAGATTTTAGTAACATTATCTAAGATCTTAGTAACATTATCTAAGATCTTAGTAACATTATCTAAGATCTTAGTAACATTATCTAAGATCTTAGTAACATTGTCTAAGATCTTAGTAACATTATCTAAGATCTTAGTAACATTATCTAAGATCTTAGTAACATTATCTAAGATTTTAGTAACATTATCTAAGATCTTAGTAACATTATCTAAGATCTTAGTAACATTATCTAAGATCTTAGTAACATTATCTAAGATCTTAGTAACATTATCTAAGATCTTAGTAACATTATCTAAGATCTTAGTAACATTATCTAAGATCTTAGTAACATTATCTAAGATCTTAGTAACATTATCTAAGATCTTAGTAACATTATCTAAGATCTTAGTAACATTATCTAAGATCTTAGTAACATTATCTAAGATCTTAGTAACATTATCTAAGATCTTAGTAACATTATCTAAGATCTTAGTAACATTATCTAAGATCTTAGCAACATTATCTAAGATCTTAGTAACATTGTCTAAGATCTTAGTAACATTATCTAAGATCTTAGTAACATTATCTAAGATTTTAGTAACATTATCTTACTAAGATCATAACAAAGACTTTGTTATAATCTTACTAAGATCTTACTTAGAATTTATATTATGATCTTGCTAAGATCTTAATTAGGATCTTACTTTAAGATGTAACATGATCTTACTATGATCATAACAAAGATTACACTAAGAAATTTATATTATGATCTTACTAGGATCTTAATTATCTTACTTTAAGATCTAACATGATCTTACTTTAAGATCTAACATGATCTTACTAAGATCATAACAAAGATTACACTAAGAAATTTATATTATGATCTTACTAAGAACTTCGTACAATCTTACTAAGTTCTACTCCATGTTCATGATCTTAGTAAGATTTTGTATTATCTTAATAAAACCTTAAAGGTGCCGTCAAGTCCGTTCTGCGCATGTATCACATATCAAAAGTGGGGTCCCGACCTTTGGAATGTATATTAATGTTGACTACGAGCGAACGAATCGGAACGATCAATTCAAATTCAAACGAATCATAACGGTAAACTTGCGCGAGCTACTTAACGGAATAGATTTGCGACAGTTCGAAAGTGAGTATTCGTTAAAGTTGGCGAAGTCACGAGTGGTAGTTTGATATATTAACAACATTTAGGAACCAAACAGCTTCTTATAACACGCTTTTTAAGCGGAAAAGCTCAAGCGTGTGAATAAAATCCGCAATACTTCATGTTCAATGTTTATATAATGCAATGTAAACAAACGATGTAAACAGAAACGTGGACATGCGCAGAACGGACTTGACGGCACCTTTAAATTATGATCTTAATAAGATCTTAATCTTGAAAATCAAGATCAGAAAGGGAACTTCACCATGGAAGAACTTGAAGCAGTCATTGAGAAGATATAGAGTGGCAAGACCTGCGGTTTAGACAATATTCCAGCAGTGTTGGAAGACAGGTGAGTTCAATGAGGAACTGCATGCTGGAGCTACAGTATGCAACGCCGTTTACAATCAGCACCGAATTGACAGATGGATTGAAAGCTGTATTCTACCATTCCCAAAGAATGGCGATCTTAATAGCCTGACAACCAACTACAGAGGCATAACGCTCACCACTATTACAGCCAGCTGCATACGCCCAGATTTGGAAGGGATCCTTGATGCAATAAAATCGTGGATATAGGTTTCTATAGACATCCAATCCAAAAGGCTATAGATTTCCATAGGCAACCCATAGGTTTCTTTAGACATCCAATCCTATGGGCATTCTGCCTAAGATCTGTATAGGCAACCTATAGGCACCTACCTATATACTGTTACAGTAGCTATAGATGTCCAATGCTATAGCTGGTGTTCTGCCTTTATATGCCTATAGATCCCTATAGGCTGCCTATAGGTGCCTATAGAATTTTTTCGTAAGGGTAGGATAAACTCCATGTTTGAACTGCACATGAGTTACTGAGTTGGGATAAAATATTTCCCATATTCGCTCAATGAGGCAAAGTACGGAAGGAATATAATTATCACAGCTAGGCGACAGTTAAACATTTCAGTTTTGCACCTGTTTATACATAAACATGAAGGTTTAATAAAGCTATTGCCATGATTGTAGCAGAATGTTGCCAAGATTGTGGCAGGATCTTGCCAAGATTGTGGCAGGATCTTGCCAAGATTGTGACAGCTAGATCTTGCCAAGAATAAGATTGTGACAGATAGATATTGCCAAGATTGTGACAGGATCTTACCAAGACTGTTCCAGATTTTGCCAAAGGTATTGCAATTGGAGTTTTGACCTACCTGGGAAGTGTTGTAAATATATTTTATTCTTACATTTAATAAATAATAAATACCTGTTAGACACAACAAGATCTTGCCAAGATCTTACCAAGAAATATCGTAACTTAAATGCCTATTAAAGGAAAGGCAAGTTCTTGGTATGTTCTTGGCTAGATGTTGCAAAGATCTTACAAGATTTTGTCAAGATCTCCAACCTGGGCGAGAAGCCAGCGCAGATATTGATGACGCTGATGACCTAGCCCTTGCGGCTGACACCATCGTCGAGGCAACGACACTATTCCACTACATAGAAGGTGCCGCGCGAGAAGTCAGCCTCGACAGTACATCAATGCTATAAAAACGAAGTACATCAGCTACAATCAAGAAGGATCGATCAAGTCACTTGATGGTAATAACATAAAATCAATGGCTGAATTCGTCTACCTTGGCAGAAACATTGAGTCCACAGAGCGAGACATTCAAAACCGCAAAGGGAAAGCCTGGGGAGCACTCGACGGCTTAAACACGATCTGGAAGTCGTCGCTGCTCGCAAACTTGAAACGCGATTTCATTCGAGCTACAGTGGAATCCGTACTATTATATGGCTCCACTTTGTGGACACGACAAGAAGCCTCTAGAAACAATGAAGAAACAAAGGCACCAAGAAACAATGGCACCTACACCCGTATGCTTCGCGAATTCTGACCGGTCAAAAAATGAGAATTTTGACCGGTCAAAAAATGAGAATTCTGACCGGTCAAATGATAATTTTGACTGGTCAAAAAATGAGAATTTTGACCGGTCAAAAAATGAGAATTTGGACCGGTCAAAAAATGAGAATTTTGACCGGTCAAAAAATGAGAATTTTGACGGTCAAAAAAATGAGAATTTTGACCGGTCAAAAAATGAGAATTTTGACCGGTCAAAAAATGAGAATTTTGACCGGTCAAAAAATGAGAATTCTGACCGGTCAAAAAATGAGAATTCTGACCGGTCAAAAAATGAGAATTTTGACCGGTCAAAAAATGAGAATTCTTACCGGTCAAAAAATAAGAATTTTGACCGGTCAAAAAATGAGAATTCTGACCGGTCCTCATTTGACCGGTCAGAATTCTCATTTTTTGACCGGTCAGAATTCTCATTTTTTGACCGGTCAGAATTCTCATTTTTTGACCGGTCAAAATTCTCATTTTTTGACCGGTCAAAATTCTCATTTTTTGACCGGTCAGAATTCTCATTTTTTGACCGGTCAAAATTCTCATTTGACCGGTCAAAATTCTCATTTTTTGACCGGTCAAAATTCTCATTTTTTGACCGGTCAGAATTCTCATTTTTTGACCGGTCAAAATTCTCATTTGACCGGTCAAAATTCACATTTTTTGACCGGTCAGAATTCTCATTTTTTGACCGGTCAAAATTCTCATTTTTTGACCGGTCAGAATTCTCATTTTTTGACGGGTCAGAATTCTCATTTGAACGGTCAGAATTCTCATTTGACCGGTCAAAATTCTCATTTTTTGACCGGTCAAAATTCTCATTTTTTGACCGGTTAGAATTCTCATTTTTTGACCGGTCAAAATTAAATGAGAATTTTGACCGGTCAAAAAATGAGAATTTTGACCGGTCAAAAAATGAGAATTTTGACCGGTCAAAAAATGAGAATTTTGACCGGTCAAAAAATGAGAATTCTGACCGGTCAAATGAGAATTTTGACCGGTCAAAAAATGAGAATTCTGACCAGTCAAAAAATGAGAATTTTGACCGGTCAAATAATGAGAATTTTGACCGGTCAAAAAATGAGAATTCTGACCGGTCAAATGAGAATTTTGACCGGTCAAAAAATGAGAATTCTGACCGGTCAAAAAATGAGAATTCTGACCGGTCAAAAAATGAGAATTTTGACCGGTCAAAAAATGAGAATTCTGACCGGTCAAATGAGAATTTTGACCGGTCAAAAAATGAGAATTTTGACCGGTCAAAAAATGAGAATTTTGACCGGTCAAAAAATGAGAATTCTGACCGGTCAAAAAATGAGAATACCGGTCAAAAAATGAGAATTCTGACCGGTCAAATGAGAATTTTGACCGGTCAAAAAATGAGAATTCTGACCGGTCAAAAAATGAGAATTTTGACCGGTCAAAAAATGAGAATTCTGACCGGTCAAATGAGAATTTTGACCGGTCAAAAAATGAGAATTCTGACTGGTCAAAAAATGAGAATTTTGACCGGTCAAAAAATAAGAATTTTGACCGGTCAAAAAATGAGAATTTAACCGGTCAAAAAATGAGAATTTTGACCGGTCAAAAAATGAGAATTTTGACCAGTCAAAAAATGAGAATTCTGACCGGTCAAAAAATGAGAATTCTGACCCGTCAAAAAATGAGAATTCTGACCGGTCAAAAAATGAGAATTTTGACCGGTCAAATGAGAATTTTGACCGGTCAAAAAATGAGAATTCTGACCGGTCAAAAAATGAGAATTTTGACCGGTCAAAAAATGAGAATTTTGACCGGTCAAAAAATGAGAATTTTGACCGGTCAAAAAATGAGAATTCTGACCGGTCAAAAAATGAGAATTTTGACCGGTCAAAAAATGAGAATTTTGACCGGTCAAATGAGAATTTTGACCGGTCAAAAAATGAGAATTCTGACTTTGACCGGTCAAAAAATGAGAATTTTGACCGGTCAAAAAATGAGAATTCTGACCGGTCAAAAAATGAGAATTTTGACCGGTCAAAAAATGAGAATTCTGACCGGTCAAATGAGAATTTTGACTGGTCAAAAAATGAGAATTTTGACCGGTCAAATGAGAATTTTGACCGGTCAAAAAATGAGAATTCTGACCGGTCAAAAAATGAGAATTTTGACCGGTCAAAAAATGAGAATTTTGACCGGTCAAAAAATGAGAATTCTGACTTTGACCGGTCAAAAAATGAGAATTTTGAACGGTCAAAAAATGAGAATTTTGACCAGTCAAAAAATGAGAATTCTGACCGGTCAAAAAATGAGAATTCTGACCGGTCAAATGAGAATTTTGACTGGTCAAAAAATGAGAATTTTGACCGGTCAAATGAGAATTTTGACCGGTCAAAAAATGAGAATTCTGACCGGTCAAAAAATGAGAATTTTGACCGGTCAAAAAATGAGAATTCTGACCGGTCAAATGAGAATTCTGACCGGTCAAAAAATGAGAATTCTGACCGGTCAAAAAATGAGAATTTTGACCGGTCAAATGAGAATTCTGACCGTTCAAATGAGAATTCTGACCCGTCAAAAAATGAGAATTCTGACCGGTCAAAAAATGAGAATTTTGACCGGTCAAATGAGAATTCTGACCGTTCAAATGAGAACTCTGACCGGTCAATCCCCATGGGTTGAAGTCGGTGATTGAGTCAAAATGATAATTCAAACGTACATTTAATACGTTATTATGCGCTACTAACGTAGATCAGTAGTTTGACGTCGACATGTAGAAATTGCGTGGTTACAGATAATTTTTGAGACGACTGTGCAACGGCAGAAGTTAAACGGCAGCCGACTGAGCCGAGAAAACATGAAAACAAAATGGCGACTGAGAAAGTCAAGCTCCTCGTGAACATTGATAATTGCGCATGGCATAAACAGAGTAAACAAAAGATATTCCATTCTTATAAGTGAGAAAATACTTATTTTTCTCATTTCTAGTCGGAGGAAGTTTCTAGATTTGGCGAAAATGTAAATCAAAGCCGCAGATGCCACTTTTGGGCGTCTGTCCTTCAAATCATTAGTTGTTGAACGTACTGTACGAGATTTGGAATTTTGCAGTAATTCTCCTATCATGCGCTTATCACGTGCGTATGAGGGGAACATTGCACTGTTACCCTCTGGCATCCCAGTTGTTACCCCGCTCGCCTACCTTCACAGGTAACAGTTTATTTGTTGTAATGTAAAACTTTATTTTAAGAGGGTAAAACACTTCACAATCGTAGATTGATAAACTAGTGGCCCTCTATAATGTATGTTATGTGATCATGTATCAACCAATGTATGTCGTGATCATGTATCAACCAATGAAAGCGTGTGTCACGCAAGGACAAAATAATACTATATAACAATTAAGCTTGTTGCATTCCTATGTGTCCTCTTCTAGACAAGCGGTTCTCAAATCGCTTTCATCTGCTTTCGTTAAACACATCCCAAAGTAATCTGTCAGTTATAATTCTCCCACCTCCGTGACCCTTGTAGTTACACATCATTGTATCATGCAAACGTGTTTTTACTTTGTCAACAGACAGAAGAAGATCATGGTTCAAGTACAAGACGTGACTCTATATTAGATGATGAAGTGACGCGAGAGAATTCTCAACGTAAGATTACATTTGTTCTCATGTTTATCATAGTGAATGAACCATGTTTTCCGTTATGGGTGCAATACTGTTTAGCTTCGTAATAAGTGTTGGTGATCATACGATTCCCGGAGTACAATTAAGGATTTACACTACGAGTTATATTTGAAAATTGTGCCAAAATTGCACCAGCCGTTAGGCGAGTGTAATTTGGTATAATTTTCAAATATCACGAGTAATTTGATATGATTACTTATTATATGCATGACAAAGTTTCATCCGCCATTTTGTTTGTTTTCAGTTGATAGGTTTATTAATGTAGTGTAGTCATATTAATAACTTCTTATTAACCGAGAGCGAGGTCATTACGGGAAAATATCAGACCGATGTCATGACAGTACGGACCGAGCCCGTAGGGTGAGGTTCGTACATAAAAGACCGAGGTCTGATATTTTTCCGTAATGACCAAGCGGTCGAGGTTAATAAGAGGTTTATTATATGGCATGGCTTTTTTAAACAACATACTTTACAACGTTTTGAGTGACAGAATCGTCATTTTCAATCTTGTTCTTGTTCTTCTATTGCTTTCATGGTAGTAAGACTCGCTTTTAGATTGTTCATCGTCCGACTCGTACATGATTTAGTACATATAATTTTCTAAATTCGTTCAATTTTTGCTGCTTTTCAAAGTTTCCGTTGTTCGGCTCCTTTGTAAACAAAATGGTTGACAAAATCCGTAATTCGGACCGGTCCATTACGGGAAATAACGGACCGGCACGTGACGTGTCTCAACTAATCAGTGCACGCAATTTCACCGGAAGTAGCTTGTGCCATATAATAATAATACATAAATATATTAAGGAATCCTAGTTTTTTCCCCTTGCGATTTATGTTCCTCTCCAGCACAGATTAATGGCATTCTCGCAATTACTTTTGTGTTGTTATTTACTTTTCAAAATCGTTCCCATAGCAATATCATTTTTTTATATTTTTCAACTTTTTCCTGCATTTCTTTCGGTGATATTTCTTCAAACTTCAAACAGACTTGTGTGAATTACTTCGAGAAACGTTTTAGTGAAAAATAAATGTTGGTTTGTTCAGATGGTTTTGTCAATATCACCAATTTAATATTTTTTAACATTAAAATGCCCATAACCTCAAAATGTTTTATTGTCTTGTTTGGAAGAACTTTTAAAATGATAAAGTAACTTCTTTTGAAGATTTTCGTTTCTTTGCTTCAGGAACTACGAAATAAAGTGTACTGTACGCTGATGATAACTTCATTTGAGGATTTTCGTTTCTTCGCTTTGTTTTTGAGATATATCAGTTTGTTTGATATGCAAAATTTACGCATGCATAATGACTTATCGGAGAAATGTGTGTATCACTTTTTATTTGATGAACGCAAACATATATAACATTCTATATGATAAGTTGTTATGTATGTGTGACGTAAATTCCGGACATTTGCATACCAAACAAACTGATATATCTCAAAAAGAAAGCGAAGAAACGAAAATCTTCAAAAGAAGTTACTTTATCATTTTAAAATTTCTTCCAAATAAGACAATAAAAAATGTTGAGGTTCGGGGCACATTAAACAGTTTCCTTCAGTTTCTGAAATATAACCTGAGTGAAATGATTTTAACTAATCACTTTAAACAAATCTTTATTTGCAGACCAAACTAACCAGGTCACAGATGAGTATCGTACTAGTCACCATGGTCGCCTGAGTACCAGTGATCTTGTATCTTCTGCTGTTGTTGTTAGTTCTGGTCCAGGGATAGTTTATTTAGAACAAGGAGGAGTTGCTTTAGCTGAATTATTACCAGGAACTGTTAGTATACCTACAAGTGGAACAGGAGAAGGTAATTAAAAAAACCTCGCAGCTTGCAGCCAAACAGATGGTCATTGTGCTTCCTTATTGCATCATTATTTAAAGTGTCTCTCCGGAGTTTGGGGATTTTACATATTCGTAATCTTTGGGTTCTACCAAGAAGAAATGTAATATATCTTGTTGTAATCGAACATTTCATCTTCATGCCTTTTTTCCTTGCTAAAGTTGATTTACTATTCACAGGAAATGACATCAAAGCAGGGACACGCGAAGTCATTGCACACTAATTCAACAGTAAAATACAAAGAAAGTTTGTCTCTGAACTTTAAACACACCTGTTTAGACAAAATTCTCTCAATTCCTAAACTTTCATTGTATTTCACTAGTGTTGAATCAATGTGCAATGTTTTTGCGTGTCCCTGCTTTGACATCATTTCTGCCGTGAATAGTAAATCACATTAGCAGGGGAAAAAGGTATGAAGATGAAATTTTCGGACGACAAGATATTTTACAATTCTTCTCAAGAGATTCCAAAGGTCACAAATATGTGAAATCCCCAAACCCCGGGGGCGATTGGGTACGAGGTTGACCCCGGATTCCTACTTTAAAGTGTTTATGCTGTGAAACATTTAGTTCGAAATAAACTCTCTTACTGTAAAGAACTATAGAAATGATCAAGATTGGCATTTACAACTCTTCCATATCTCACTTTGTTCTTGAGATATTAAGATTTGTTTGATATGTAAATGATCCTCACGCTGCATAATAACTTACCGAAAAAGCCTGTATATCTTTGGAATTATTAATTCCAATCACTCGAAACGTAACTTCGTACGTTTAGTATCATGGGAGACACACACACTTTCATAATTTTGTTACATAATCTCAAAGATATACAGGCTTCTTCAATAAGTCATTATGCAGTGTGACGTCAAAGTGAGGACTTTTACATATCAAACAAATATATCAATAATAATGTGAGATATGGAAGAGCTGTAAACGCCAATCTTGAGAATTTTTCTAGTTCTTTACAGCAAGAGAGTTTATCAGACCTGCCAACCTCCAGGAACTGAAAATCTGGAGATTTTGAAAAAATGTGGCCCAAAAACCTGGAGATCACAGGAAAAAAATCGGGGAATTCATATAATCATAAAATTAAAGAAATGTAACTTACCAGTGTTTTGGTTTATGGCTTATATATTTTATTTTCGAATGATGGAGGGAGATTGGTGCTGACGGAATATGTGAAACTATTACCAATACAAATCACTGATAATTGTAAGCAACAAGGCCGTGCCATCAATGTGATCGTACTGGAGAAATTATTATTATACTGTACAGAGAATCGTCTGAATGGAATAACATGCAAATTGTTCTGGAAGTTGGTGAATTTCTTTATATTTTTTTTGAAAAATTGACGTGAGAAGTTCGCAAGTCACCGGGGGATCTTCGTCAAAACCCCGGGGGTCCGGGGGACTTGGCAGGTCTGGTTTATTTCACTGCATTCACACTTTAATAATTAGGTTATAAGCTCGTTATTTCTGTGAGGACCGTGAGTTAATTATTGCTTTATAGAAATTGAGAGCTGATTTTCTATGCAAGTATTTTAACAACTTGACTATAGCAAAACTTTATTGTTATTGTTATCTGTCAGTGATAAAAGGCAGATTTTGTGAAATTATTCCCAGAGTTTGCATTATGTATCATCTCTTATTCTTAGAACTGCATACAATTCGTTCCTTGAAATATTTTCTTGAAAAGATTTCTTTACTTCAGATTACGCCATAAAAACGTTTTAAAGGGGACTATAAAAATTTACTTTTAAGTAAAAGGCCTTTAAGTATAATGTTTTGAACTGTTAAGGTGATTCATCAGTTTTGAATTGCGCACATTTACTGCGCATATCCAATAATCAGTGTTTTTATGGCCATTATGCAACACTTTCAAAAAATTCCGAGCATTTTAGGACAATTTAGTGCCAAATCTAACAATGGCCACTTATGTACTGGTAGGGAAGAGTTATAAATCATTTTCCGACAACGGTTACACAAGTCTAGCTAGGGCTCCCTGTGCAAGTAGGTTTGTAAACTACTTGATAATACCGGTTTAAGGCCATAGTTCTTAAAGAAGGTCGGTGACCATTATTTTTTCCTTAATAATTCTTTTCTTTACCACTTTTACGTGTTATAACAGAATCTTAGAGAAAAATCATTTCTACAACTTACAATATTTTACATTTTTGATGAATGTTTCTTCAAATAACATGTCAAAGAACATGAGAAACAACCTTCCTTTATCATAATAAACCCTGTTAGCTGTTTCTTTTTCCCTAAAATACCATGTTTTCTTGTATAAAATTACTAGTTACGAAAAATAAAAAGATAACTTTGTCAAAAGGTTCAAGAAAAAGTTGTGCAATGCGGTTTTTATCAACTCGTAAATTGGTCACAATGACGTCACCATACTAAGTGACCTGCGATTCGGTGACCCCAACTTTTTTTTTGGTTTTAATATAAGTATGTCAATAACTTTAAGACTGGGAAGTTTCAGCAAATTTTCATTTCGGAAAGAATTACTGAGGAATTACCTTAATAGTTTATGGTATCTGCTTTTGTACTTGAGAAATAATGTTTTCAGTCATTTCGTAATTATACTTGTAACGCCGCCATTTTAGAATTTGCTCGAAATTTGACGTCATTGAGACTAGGGACAAAATATATCAACTTTGAGCCGTCGAGCAAAATCTGAAGTAGTGGTGTCCAGAAGCATAAAATACGAGAATTGCTCAAGAACGTTATTTCTTGAGTACAAGAGCAGATACCACAAAACTAATAACATTTCTAAACAGTCTACTTAAAGGCTAAAGCCCTTTTATTTAAAAGTAGTTTTTGAGCGCAGTTCTCCATTAAGGTAGGTTTACACACACTGTAATTAATCAAATTTCGTATCCTGATGTATGGTATATATAATCATGAAAGTAAAAAGACGAGTATTCAGGTAATAAGTTCATGTCCAATATATAATATATGCACAGATAATTTCATGTTTCAATGGATCTTAATACTAGGGTTAGGGTTAGTATTAGGGTTGGGGTTGGTTAGTATTAGGGTTGGAGTTAGGGTTAGTATTAGGGTTGGAGTTAGGGTTAGTATTAGGGTTGGGGTTGGTTAGTATTAGAGTTGGGGTTGGTTAGTATTAGAGTTGGAGTTAGGGTTAGTATTAGGGTTGGAGTTAGGGTTAGTATTAGGGTTGGGGTTGGTTAGTATTAGAGTTGGGGTTGGTTAGTATTAGAGTTGGAGTTAGGGTTAGTATTAGAGTTGGGGTTGGTTAGTATTAGAGTTGGGGTTCGTTAGTATTATAGTTGTAGTTAGGGTTAGTATTAGAGTTGGGGTTGGTTAGTATTAGAGTTGGAGTTAGGGTTAGTATTAGAGTTGGAGTTAGGGTTAGTATTAGGGTTGGGGTTGGTTAGTATTAGGGTTGGGGTTGGTTAGTATTAGGGTTGGGGTTGGTTAGTATTAGGGTTGGAGTTAGGATTAGGGTTAGTATTATGGTCTCTTGTAACATGAAATTATTTGTGTATATATTATATATTGGACATGAACGTATTACCGGTAAATGTCCTAAAGTAAATCCACTACATAACATGCTCCAGGATACGATCTGATTAATCGTTGTGTGTGATACGACCTGATTAACGTTAATAACCATCTACGCGCTACAGATATTTCCTTATAATTGTCATGTTGGTAGTGTAAAGGACGTTTTACAACATGTGTTAGTAAATCATAAACAAAGATGGTGCCCAGTAGAAAAGATTACATACACCAGTTTGACAATCGTAAGCGAACATCGTACCGTCTACATAGTCCTTCGCATTATTGTTGTAAATATAATTATTTTTCTAATCTGTAGCTACTTATGTTCATCACGGTAATGATGGTAACGTTGTCATAACAACTGAACCTGGGACCTACGATGGCAACAGTATCACTATGGTAACCGCTTCTCCATCGTCTTCCACCATCACGACAGATCAACAGCTCGCAGCATTATCTCAGTTCACTACACATATACAGCATCATACTGGTCATGTGACAACGCATGACCAATCAACACTATATGTAATTAGTGAAGACTCCAGTCCTGGTGATGACGTGGAACATCAACAAGTAAGACTTGGTTTATGAAACTTTTCAAACTTCTTTTATTTTCACACACGATAAAGGGAAGATGTTAAATTTCGATTATGACATTGCAATTTTATATTTTAAAACCCATCGGAGACTAGTTCTAGGTGCTATTCTGCTCAAATGACGTGGTTGGGAATGGAACGGCCTTTGAAAGTGTTTGGGGATTGGGTGGGTTAGCAGTGTACATACAATATGTTGTTTGGCAGAAATGATAACTTGATAATATACGCATCAACCCAGCAAAAGATTCTCAAATATTAAACGATGTAGTTAGTTAGTTAGAAGGTCAAGGGTTCAGAAATAATTTCTGACCATATGAACTTAGATTACATGCACTTGTCGTACATGTATGTTAACATCAAGCTCGCAAATTCCACCTTACTCAATTCAGTACTATTTATCATATATATTAGAAACTACCGCACAGGCAGTACATCTACCAATTATTCAAAACACACATGTACCATTATTTCTACCATGCGAGTCCATGTAACTAAATGGTTGGAACGTCTCAGTGATGATGAGTAGTTAAAGGAATCTATCCCGTTACTTTAGCTACCTTTGCTGTACCACTGTCACGACCTACACAACCATCTGTGAATAGAAATATATATCTGTATATATATATATATATATATATATATATATATATATATATATATATATATATATATATATATATATATATATATATATATATATATATATATATATATATATATATATATATATATATATATATATATATATATATATATATATATATATATATATATATATATTGTAGCAGACCAGTTTTGAGGTAATATATATATATATATATATATATATATATATATATATATATATATATATATATATATATATATATATATATATATATATATATATATATATATATATATATATATATATATATATATATATCTGAAATAAGAGTGCTGCGTAGACAATGTTTTGGATATATAGCAAAGTGAAAAGGTGGTAACCTGCCGAGATTTTTAGTGACGAAATCCTGACGTTTCGAGCGGAGGCTATCAGAGTAAGGCCCTGTTTATATGAAGCGGATTGAGTGTTCAACTCAAAGCTGCCATGTTGTTTGTACTTGTTGTGTTTAGATGAAGAAGATTGAAAGTTTTCGATCTGATCGAAACGGATGGCTGAAGTCAATCCACGCAGTTGAGTGGATTGACTTGAGATTCAAGCAAGGATCGACTTGAATGTTGCCAATATGATTGATGTAAACGCGATTTGACTTGAAAATGACTTGATACGCATGCGTGACAGTTACAGTACGCATGCGCGTTTGAGGCCTGAACCACGCATGCGTGGTTTGAGGCCTGCTGCCAAACGGATTCATGTAAACATGTGCCCGGGTTGACTTCATCCGCGTTTTTCGATCCGATTGGATTGTCAATCCGCTTCATGTAAACAGGGCCTAAGGCTGGATGCCATTAAGCGAATATAGTCGCGCGGATGACATTTATATTGTACAAATTGAATGGTTTTCCACTTGGTTGCACACGAGCGCTCATAAAACAAAAGGAAAAAGTTGCCCGCGCGACTATATTCGCTTAATCGAAATCCAGCTTCAGACCAATCTTACTCTGAAGGGCTCCGCTCTAAACGTCAGTATTTCGTTACTAAAAATGTTGGCAGTTCACCACCTTTTCACTTTGCTATGTACAGTATGTGAAATAGTTTTATGAAAATGTTAATATTGTTTCTAGGATGATAGTTCTTTAAAGAAGTCCTACCCCTGTGATGTAGCTGGATGTTCAAAACAGTTCTCTACTCCATATCGACTCAAAGCTCACACACGTAGCCACACTGGCGACATGTTTGAATGCGTTACTCATGGCTGTGATAAATCTTTTATAACTCAGAGTGATTTAAATAAACATTCGAAAACCCATTCTGGAATGAAACCTTTCCATTGTAGCCATGAAGGATGTGGTAAAGTTTATACTACAGCTCATCATCTCAAGGTATTAGAACACTCCGCCTGCAGGGTGGGGTCTATCAACAGTAACATTTAGATATTGTTTCTAATGAATTTATATTGTTTATATTGTGCCTTAAATAATCCGTTGTTTTGTGTTATGATGTGGTTTTGTTATGTTATGATGTATTACATTCTCTTACATTACATTGTGTTATATTGTATTGTATTGTATTGTATTGTATTGTATTGTATTGTATTGTATTGTATTGTATTGTATTGTATTGTATATTTATTGTATGATACTGTATAGTATTGCTTAGTATTGCATGCCATTACAATAGTGCATTGCATTGTATCAGATTGTATTGTATTGCCTTGTACTGCATTGCCAGAAGGTATGGTGTGGTGTGGTATGGTGTGGTATGGTATGGTGTTGTATGGTGTTGTATGGTATAATCTTAATATTACTTTGAATCACTACAAACCTTACTTATATCTTGAACTTCCTCAAACTTATGCACATTTTAAACTTTTACTACCAGTTTTCTTTAATAATAAGTCACTTCATGTATATAACTATATATATCTTATGACCATTAATGGCACTAATTGTTATCTAATAGGACTTCAGCAAGATCCATCGCTTGTAAAGTTTCTTTAATTTGTAATAAAAATGAATGTTGTGTTGTGTTGTGTTGTGTTGTGTTGTGTTGTGTTGTACTGTGTTGTGTTGTACTGTGTTGCGTTGTGTTTCGGTCGGGAATTTCGGATGTATTATTCGAAACAAGTAAAATGCCCGACCTAATTATCGGTAAAACCATTCAATGGGATATTTATTACACAACTGTTCATTACACAACTGTTAAACTGGTATCTGAAGTGTACAATACGTAATTTAGTGAGTATTCCGCTCTTGGATTTGACCAGTTCTCTTAGCCTTGGAGAAATGACGCCATTGTCTTAAAATAATGCATTGTATGTTATCTTTAGTTACCATACTATATTATGGTGTTCACTTACCAAATGCAATGATCTTCTTGGATATTTAGGTTCATGAACGTGCTCATAGCGGTGAAAAACCATATAAATGTACCTTTGGTAATTGTGGCAAGGCATTTGCTACTGGTTATGGTTTAAAAAGTCATACAAGAACACATACTGGAGAGAAACCATATGCATGTCCACATCGTGAGTGTGATAAAGCTTTTAAAACTTCAGGGGATTTACAAAAACATATTAGAACACATACAGGTGAGTTAAGGATTGTGCAAATTACCATAATTAATAGTTTAGTTTAGTTTTAGTTTATTAGATTTATCACTCTTTGGTGAACGGAATACCCCAACAGGCTAGAAGCCCAATTGACAGGGGTTCCGAGGGCCTACGATTTAAGGTCGTTATCCGAGAAGACCCGAAAGTCTTCCATTTGCTGATATTGCAAAGGCAGCACTTTCTCCTCGATTATTTTTACAGGATAATAGAAAAATGTTTAGGAAAAAATTATAAAAACAAAAATGTTATTTACCAATTTACTATTTTACTATTAATACCATTTCGAACAATTTTACTCATTCCTGATTGGGCCAATGACATCAGTATTAAACTTAAATTTTTTTACTAGGGGTATTTAAAAAAAATACCCCTAGTAAAAAAATACCCCTAGTAAAAATAATACCCCAAGTAAAAAATCACATCCAGGATGTTTGCATTTTAGTATTTACAAACATCAGTGATCATCAGTTTTCCCGCTTCGTAGTAAATTTTAGGGGTATTTAGGAACGCGTAAAATTGATTGAAAATGTCTTAAAAGGAAATAACACTTGTTCTCGAAGAATTAATGAAAAATCGCACTTGTGTTTGGCGAAATATTCATAATACCACTCGTGCTTCGCACTCGTGGTATTATGAATATGTCGCCAAACACGCGTGCGATTTTTCATTAATTCTTGAACCGTGTTATTTCCTATACTAATTATTTATTAACCGCTAAATCAACTATTTAGTTCCTCGTGCAGGAAAGTAGAGGCATAATACGAGATAGAAGTACTCAGTGGACGTCATATTTGAGAGACAAATATGGCGTCGAGAATTTTCACTCATTAAAAAAGAAAATATTTGCTCGCGAATAGGAATTTTATGTCTTCGGCCGTCCTGTTGCTGTTTAGATAACGACTAACACTTATGTAATAACATGTGCCTTGATAAGGAAATTATTTAAATAACTAAGACAAGGTTTAGCGAGAAGATGGCAGTTGTAAGAGGGTACTTAACACGCCCTAGTAGAATTTCCTGCCATTCGCATCAGTCCACTGTCAAGTGAAGACGTATATTCGGTGATTTACCCAGGACGGAAGACATAAATGTCTTATATCTCAGTGGTTGCTAAGTTTACAACGTTCATTATCATGAGGAGTTATTATACGCACATTTTCAAGTAAATTTGTGGAACAAACTTGAAGATGGAACTAATATTCTAATATATGAAAATTCTCTACCCTGCACCTGAAGGAAAACCCCGAGTGTTGGAATACATACATTTTAAGACCAAACCGGGACCAGTTGCGAAAAATGCAACTTCAAGGCCTTCCGGCTGGAATTGAACCCGCGACCCTGCGATGCTAGTGCAGTGCTCTGACCATTGAGCTACGGAAGCCGTTGCCGAGAGCCTAGTTACGAGTTCTGTATATATGGTGGTAATGCCGGGATAAGATTCTGGGTATATTATAGGTAATATTTGGCATTTCACTCGATCAAACTACATGTTGAAAGGATTTATGGAAAGAATCTTATCCCGGCATTACCACCACCATATATATACAGAACTCGTGACTAGGCTCTCGGCAACGGCTTCCGTAGCTCAGTGGTCAGAGCACTGCACTAGCATCGCAGGGTCGCGGGTTCAATTCCAGCCGGAAGGCCTTGAAGTTGCATTTTTCGCAACTCATTCCAGTTTGGTCTTAAAATGTATGTATTACAAAACTCGAAATTTTCCTTCACCATAAATCCTTTCAACATGTAGTTTGATCGAGTGAAATGCCAATTATTACCTTAAATAAAGTAAAATACGGAAAAGGTGTTACTCTATCATTTTACGAGTTCTTTCGTATTCGACAAACTTAATTTTTGTTGCCAATGTCCTTTAACCGCGATATTGTTGTTTTCTCTTTATCAGGTGAACGACCGTTTAAGTGTCCTTATGAAAACTGTAGTCGAGCATTTACTACTTCTAATATTCGTAAAGTTCACATGAGAACACACACTGGAGAACGACCTTATGTTTGTGAATATGAAGGATGTCAAAGATCATTTGCAAGTGCTACAAATTACAAGAATCACACGAGGATACATACAGGTAAGAACCGCGAGGTAGTATGGTTTCAGTTTTGGTTAAAGTGTCTATGCAATGAAAAATTCATTTGTAAAACTATAAAACAAAAAGACTAACCATTTACAACTTTTTCATATCTCACTTCACTCTTGAGATATTAAGATTTGTTTAATATGTAAATGATCATACTTATGACATTACAATACTTATGACTTATTGAAAACGCTTATATATCCTTGAGATTATGTAATGAAATGCAGGTACATGTGCGTGGATGTATCCAATGATATCAAATATGCAAATCATGAAACGATTTCATGTGATAATGGTAAAGATATGCAGTAAGTCCATTATGCATTGTGATGTCATATGTATGATCATTTACATATTAAACAAATCTTAATATCTCAAGAGTGAAGTGAGATATGAAAAAGTTGTAAATAGTTAGTCTTTATAGTTTCAAGAGTTCTTTCAAATAGAAGAGTTATTTTACAACTGAATTTTTCATTGCATTTAATGATTAAAAAAAACCAGACATAGTTTGACGCTATACTCTGGCTTTAAAATGTTTTTTTTAACGTAACTTTAAAAGTTACTTTCCATGACCCAACCTTTCGACACTCCAATGTAGTGTCTTCGTCTGTTTCTACCCTTAACAAGATGTAAATAAGCTTCTGGTAATAAACCACCATCATCGCGATTCAATTGGGCGTGGGATTGAATGATTCAATGAAGGTTTATACCTTATATATAGGGACCTTAACTTTACAACGATCACCCCTGATGAAGACACTGGATTGGAGTGTTGAAACGTTGGGTCATGGACAGTAACTTTTAAAGTTACGTTCAAAATTTTTTTAAAATCAGAGTAGCGTCAAACTATGTCTGATTTATCACCTGGTTGCGTTGGGAAATTATTTGTTGATTTAAAAAAATTTAAATGGAGATTACTAGTATTTTAATAAATACAGATACGTTTTCGAAAGTCCTGATGTGAGTCGAGTCCCAATCAATAGATGGTTTTCAGTGGCGTGATGTAAGACCAAAAAGACAAAAGGCATAGCGACCATGTTGGTAAACAAAGAGTATAAGGGAATTAGAGTTGTATTGTTGAAGTACATCAACATTGCTGCTATGACTCCATGAGAAGATGATCCATATAGTTGCGTAAAGTTGACAAATACGTTATCTAGACACTCTGATATTACACCGTGGATATTATACAGGACACTGGACACCATAGCCTAAATGCTTCTGGTCCGACATCACTATAATTATAAACATATAAACGCAATTGCGACAAAAAAAATCCTAAAAATCCTAACCCTAAATATCCCCATTCCTAACCCTAAATATCCCTATTCCTAACCCTAAATATTCCTATTCATACCCTAAATATCCCTATTCCTAACAGTTCATATCCCTAATCCTAAATATCCCTATTCCTAACCCTAAATATCCCCATTCATAACCATAAATATCCCTATTCCTAACCCTAAATATCCCTATTCCTAACCCTAAATATCCCTATTCCTAACCCTAAATATCCCTATTCCTAACCCTAAATATCAACAATAAATATACAAATCAATAGACAAAAATATTTCGAAAGATGAAAATATTTTCAAGGTGAATAGGTGAATTATAATAAACAAGACGCCCGCTAGGCGTTAACTCGGGCTACTTTAGCCTGCGCCTTGATTGGGTCTTTGCTCTGTTGCCAGTGGCCTCAATGTGCTCTTATTGTTAACTTTTAATTACCCTAATATTGTACATATTGTATTATGAAATTAGCACATTGGAAATATATTAGATTAAATTCAAAAATAATAATAACTTCAAAATAGAAACACCAAAATTAACATGGAAAGAGAAACGCTGCCAAAACCGAGACTCAGCTACCACTGGTAGCCCAAGTAATCATAAGGAGTTATGGAAATCATAAAATGACCAAGTTGTATAATTATGAAACACAAGCATGACATTAGTATAATTATGTGAAGGGGACGCAGGAGTTAAAGGAATTTTATTATTATTGCCATAACTACACCATCTAACCTCTCTCGTGTCTAAAAAGGTTGGAGTGAAAAGTTTCACTCTCTGACGAAGGGCCTTCGCTCGAAACGTTAGACAACTTACATGCTATTTCAGCTGTACACCAACCTTTTAAAATATTTGATTTGTATTTCTACACTACCTTCGCAGCACAATCGACCTTTTATTACTTTTCTCTCTTGTGTTTTTAGGAGAAAGACCTTACGTATGTCAGGTTGACGGATGTGAAAAACGATTTACAGAATATTCCAGTTTATATAAACACCATGTTGTACACACTCATACTAAGCCATACACATGTAATATCTGCAGTAAAACCTACAGACAGGCTTCGACATTAGCTATGCACAAGAGAACTTCACATGGAGATATGGCTGCAATAATGTCAGTTGGTAAGTTTTCTCTCTACTAATTGATTTCTCTACAATCTTAATTATTATTGTGTAATCATCATCATCCTTATCATCATCATAATCTTCACCATCTTCACCACCATCATCGTCGTCATCTTCACCATCATCATCTTCACCATCATCATCTTCAGCATCATCATGCATCACCATCACCATCATCATCTTCACCATCATCATCTTCACCATCATCATCTTCACCATCATCATGCATCACCATCATCATCTTCACCATCATCATGCATCACCATCATCATGCATCACCATCATCATCTTCACCATCATCATCTTCACCATCATCTTCACCATCATCATGCATCACCATCATCATCTTCACCATCATCTTCACCATCATCATCACCATCACCTTCATCATCACCATCACCTTCATCATCACCTTCATCGTCGTCATCATCATATTCACCATCATCATCTTCACTATCATCTTCACCATCATCTTCACCATCATCATCACCATCACCTTCATCATCACCATCACCTTCATCATCGTCGTCATCATCATATTCACCATCATCATCTTCACTATCATCATCTTCACCATCATCTTCACCATCATCATCACCATCACCTTCATCATCACCATCACCTTCATCGTCGTCATCATCATCTTCACCATCATCTTCACCATCATCACCATCACCTTCATCATCACCATCATCATCACCATCACCTTCATCATCGTCGTCATCATCATATTCACCATCATCATCTTCACTATCATCATCTTCACCATCATCATCTTCATTATCATCGTCATCTTCACCATCATCATCTCACCATCATCTTCACCATCATCTTCACCATCATCATCATCTTCACCATCATCATCGTTATCATCATCATCTTCACCATCATCATCTTCACCATCATCATCTTCATCATCACCTTCATCATTATCACTATCATGATCATCTTCACCATCATCATCACTATGATCATCTTCGTCATTGTCATTCCATACAAATATAACTAGTTGCGGACGGACGGACGGACGGACGGACGGACAGACAGTTAATCTGATTGGTCATATTATACCACTCGAATTATAAATGCTATAATTGCTAATTATCCCAGGAATATATCTAAAATGAGAGTTAAATATACCAAGAACGGAAAGACTCTTTAGCCAGATACATCCCGAGGGCCGTAATTTAGTTCAGATTTTAAAAGTTTTTTTGTCAAAGTTCTCTCTAGGGGAAGGAATTTTTAGGTAGAGTTTTAAGTGCAGTGGGCAGGACAAGACTGAGCGGTTGAATTCAATAGATAATTAAACATTCACGGGATGTATATGGAGGATACAGCCCTGGGTTGTATATATATTTATACATCCCGTTAATGTTTAATTATTTATTGAATTCAATTCATCAACCCCACGTTTCCCTGGAGACTATTCAAATCCCTCCAATCTTTAGGGATTAAAGGGATGTATAAAAAATAAAGAAAACCGACTAAAATTTGAACTAAACATTCACAACAACGTACTAATATAGTTAATACAAATGCAGAGCTATGTTGTGAAGAAATAATGCAGCTATGTTGTGATCTGTTGTTGTCTAGTGGTTACTACATACTGTATTTCTATGAGCTGGGAGACACAGGTTCAAATCCTGGGTCGGATCACCACTCAGGGTCTTAAAATAATTGAGGAGAAAGTGCTGCCTTTGCAATAATACCAGCAAATGGTAAGACCTGGGTCTTCTCGGAAAACGACCTTAACTCGTAGGCCCTCGGAATCCCTATCAGTTGGTTTTCCGTTCACCTAACAGTGATAAACTGAATAGTCGAACGCTTAATACATGAGCCTCTTGCTCGGATAAATAGGGTAAACTTATCCTGCGTGTTCGACTGTAAATAAATACTCATACATAAAAGACATTTTCTTTAAAAACAAAATAAATGAAGGATTGTGTATCTTGTTTTCAGATCCTGGAGCGTATGTATCAAGTTCCGATGGAGAACCCGAGTTAAAACGCCAAAGAGTGGAGTTTACTACTGCTGTTTCTGATGGTCATACTTATTCTGTTGTAATGTCAGATGATTCATCAGCTGTTGCTGCCATGCAAGCTATTAATCAGAGTTTAGGAGATATTACTCATCAAATTACAGATGCATCTGGAGTGTCGGGTCATATTACGATTCCAGTAACCATAACAACCGATAGTCAACTTCAGGTAGGTTTCATTGCATCAGCTCTTTTCACTTCACACTAAGTAATCTGAATTTTTGAAGATTCTGCACGAGAAATACTTATATTAGACTAGAAATGCGTATCCACAATAACCCCTCGTTATTCATAAATGACCGTTGAGTTAATATTCTTTTATATGTATATAAATTGGCCCTGATTGGCCACTCGTTTTCATGTACGATATTGGAGAGGATTCTTACTTTAAAACAAGGTCATAAGGGCCAATTTACATGGTCTACAAGACAAAAAATTTATTTTAATTATTTCAAAGAATATATTATATGTTTCGCAATCACAATTGAACGTTATCTCGGTTAATATTTAACCGATTTCAATTCTGAAAACAGATTTGCGTCTAAATACATAACATACATGTCTATTATATTACGCAATACCCTTCGTAAAAACCTGTTTATGTATTGAATTTACCGGAACATGTCGGAACTTACCGGAACATGTCAGAACTTACCAAACATGTCAGAACTTACCGTAACATGTCGGAACTTACTGGAACATGTCGGAACTTACCGGAATATGTCGGAACTTACCGGAACATTTATGAACTTACCGAAAAATGTCGAAACTTACCGGAACATGTCGAAACTTACCGGAACATGTCGGAACTTACCGGGACATGTCCGATCTTACCGGAACATGTCGGAACTTACCGGAACATATATGAACTTACCGGAACATGTCGAAACTTACCGGAACATGTCGGAACTTACCGGAACATATATGAATTTACCGGAACATGTCGGAACATACCGGAACATGTCCGATCTTATATTTATTATTAATTATATGAACTTACCGGAACTTACCGGAACACACGAACTTACCGGAACACACGAACTTACCGCAATATATGAACTTACCGGAACATGTCGGAACTTACCGGAACATGTCGGAACTTACCGGAACATATATGAACTTACCGGAACATGTCGGAACTTACCGGAACATATATGAATTTACCGGAACATGTCGGAACGTGTCCGATCTTACCGGAACATGTCGGAACTTACCGGAACATATATGAACTTACCGGAACATGTCGAAACTTACCGGAACATGTCGAAACTTACCGGAACATGTCGGAACTTACCGGAACATGTCGGAACTTACCGAAACATATATGAACTTACCGGAACATGTCGGAACTTACCGGAACATATATGAACTTACCGGAACATGTCGGAACTTACCGGAACATATATGAATTTACCGGAACATGTCGGAACGTGTCCGATCTTACCGGAACATGTCGGAACTTACCGGAACATATATGAACTTACCGGAACATGTCGAAACTTACCGGAACATATATGAACTTACCGGAACATGTCGGAACATACCGGAACATGTCGGAACATGTTCTGGACAACCTACATTTATATCTCCGTATGTCCACCTTCAACCACCTTTAAGTAATAATTCAAGCACACACCAAAAACAAGTTGAAAAAACGAGACAAAGCCGAGTTATTTTATCGATCTTCGAGGTCTTTTGAAATCCCTCAGTTTATAAATGTTTCAACTACTGAGTAGCTTGTTAAAGGGCCTATAACGTCAACAAATGTTCTTGTTTTATTTGGAAGAACTTTTAAAATGATAAAGTAAGTTCTTTTGAAGATTTTCGTTTCTTCGCTTTGTTTTCGAGATATTTCAGTTTGTTTGATATGCAAATGTCTGGAATTTTGACACACATGCATCATGACTTATCAGAGAATGTTATATATCTTTGCCTTCGTGAAATGAAAACACTAAAGTGTGAATAACATGTGCGCGCGTTTCTCCTGTGGGAGACACCAAACTTCTTGATTTTAAAGGATTTCGTTTGAGAATGAAATCTACGACAAGTCATTATGCATGTGTGACGAAATTCCAGACATTTACATATCAAACAAACTGAAATATCTCAAAAACAAAGCGAAGAAGCAAAAATCTTCAAAGGAAGTTACTTTATCATTTTAAAAGTTCTTCCAAATAAGACAATAAAATATTTTGACGTTATAGACACTTTAAACGAACCTGTATATGGAGAGAACATAAACATGAAACTTGGCGATATTTATTTCAACTCTCCCCCGTCATGCAGTTGATTTGATTTGCTTTGCTTTTGTTTTATGTATTATTAATAATCCCCTCGTCCGGGGCAAGGATCCATTTCTCACGAAAAGTTTGTATATATATATAGACACGTACATGTACATGTATGTTATGTATTTAGACTCGTAGACTCGGTAATTCCAAATCTGTTTTCAGAATTGAAATATTGACCGAGATAACGTTCAAAATCTACGTACGACGAAACGTCCTTTTTGCTATTTGTTATCTACAACGGCGTGCGAGGTCCGGGCCTCTGCGGATACATATTTCTAGTAATTATGAGAATTTCTCTTGCAGGGTGTGCCAATCGTCCTCACTGAAACCCCACCTAACTCAATCATGGAATCGGGAAATGAACATGAAATCACGACCGCTGGTCAGTGCATCAGGTCACAATCTAATAACTCCGTCAGTATGGTACCAGCGGCACTGATCAGCTCAGGGTACAACACTATGTCAAGATTTATCCCTGGCGAGAACGTGACGTACGTCTACGCCACTATGACGTCAGAACATGAACCTGAGAACCAAGCGGAAGTGACGTCAAATAATGGTGTACAAACTGCCTACGATGCTGTACGAGCAGAGCATGCGTACGAGGAAATATCGCAGACCATTGAGAGCGCGGACTCGATTATACATGTTGTCAAAAGTGGTGTGGAGTCGTGCAGTAGTTCCAGGGATATGCCTGAACAAGGTGAGTCTCCCACAATGTCTGCTGACTTTATTTTCATATAATGATTTATTTAAATGGTACTCCAGCCAAAATACAAATGTAGTTCATATGAAAGATCTTACTGACTTTAGTTTATTTCTAAAGTTTCAGCATTCCTATCAATTTAGTTAAGAAGATATGGCTAGTTGAAGTTGGAGAGTTTGTCCAATTTCGACGCCATATTTGTTTCTCAAACATGACGTCACTGAGTGATTCTATCTCGTATTATGCCTATAAGAACCTCCTCTACTTTCCTGCATCAGGAACTAAATAGTTTATTTCAACTAATTTTCGTTCAAAGAGCATTCACAATAACTATCACTATGTGATCGCCATCAAAACAACTCCACTGACGATAAAGATCAATGACGTCATATTTTCAAAACCAATATGGCGTCAAAATCCTCAAATTTTCAACTTCAACTAGCCATATCTTCTTAACTAAATTAATAGGAATACTGAAACTTTGGAAATAAACTGAAGTCAGTAAGATCTTTCATATGAACTACATTTGTATTTTGTCTGGAGTATCCTTTAAGTAGGAAATTCTATAGCAAATATTAGTTTTTATTTATTTACGTATTTATTAGTCTTTGCCAATTGCTTTTCTATTTATACTTTATAATTTCAGTAATAAAACACAGAAATTGAGTAATTGAAATAAAACCACTTTTTAAAGGGGAACTGTACCCAAAAAATAAATTACTTTTAAATAAAATGCCTTTAAGTATAATATTTAGAAATATTAAAGGTCAACTATACCTTTTGAGGTTCTATTTTCCTCCGAAAGAGATATCATCTAACTTTGTAAAAGTGAAGAAAAAAATGAATTTCAAGTGATATAGCGCAGGATTTATTGAGGTGTATTTCTTCGGATCTCTTGTTGCACGACCGCGTTTTGAGAAGAATGGCACTATTACCGGTATGATGTCTGTCGTCATAGTGTCATACTGGTAATAGGTTTATTGAACAAAATAATATTCCAGTGCTTGATATTTGGTTTGTAACTTATCACTCACCCAAGAGTAAACAGTATTCCAAACTTCACTAAAATAAAACCAAAATATACAGTATTTTCTCGCCGTATGACATCATTATGACATCATTATGACATCACATACCGGTAGTACCAGGCTTTCTTCCGACGCGGTCGTTGTTCAACTAAGTTTAGCAAAAGGGCTGAAAACTCTCGATCTTTAACAGATCATAAAAGCAGAACCGAGTAACCAATTTCAATCATTTCTTCGGTTTTGAATTGAACTTTTTAAATTCTAACGAAAAATAGAATAACCTCCAAAGGTATAGTTGACCTTTAATACTATTACGATATCTGCTCTTGTACTTGAGAAATAACGTTTTCATTCTCGTATTTTATGCTTATGGATGCCGCCATTTTCGAATTTGCTCGACGGCTCAGACTCAAGGTCCAGCGGGGTTTTCTTTTCAATTTTGACGTCATTGAACAAGGAACAAAAGAGAAGCACTCAATGACGTCAAAATTGAAAGGAAAACCACCGCTGTTCATCACAATCTTGAGCCGTGGAACAAACTCTAAAATGGCGGCGTCAAGAAGCATAAAATACGAGAATGAAAACGTTATTTCTCGAGTATAAGAACAGATACCGTAAAACTATTTACATTTCTAAACATTATAATTAAAGGCCTTTAATTTCAAACTAATTTATAGTTTGGGTATAGTTCCCCTTCTTTGTGACTCACAAAATACAACAAAATTAGAAAAAGTATCGGTGACGTGCAATAATTCATTTAGGACAAATCATTTTCCATATCCCAGGATCTTCTGGATCATACAACATAACATATATGCTTAGTATGGTAGTATCGTAGTAGGATTATTTCGCGTCATTTGTTTCTGGAAGTCTTGTTTTTAAACATATAAAAAACATATAATGAACCCTTGTGAAAATATGTCAGTGTTAGAGATGTATAACTTAAAAATTACTTTTAAACGAACATAAATTAAGACTACTTTTACCTCAATTTTTTCTTCAAATACTGGTTACCATGCTATATTTGAAAGGCATTGATTATCTGATTCTAAAACACCTCGAAGTTGGTTAAAACTCGGCTATCGCCTGGTTTGAAAACACACTTCAAAAATCATTAATAATTCATGAGGAAAAATCAAAAGAAAATCATAAATTAAGCCGACTTTCCCCTCACATTTCTCTTAAAATACTTGTTAGTTTGAAAAGCTATATCATAAACTCGAAAGGCGTTTATCTGATTTCCAAACACCTCGAAGTTGGTTAAACCACTTGGCTATCACCTCATTTTTCAACACACTTCTCGGTGTTTTCAAATCAGATAATAAACACCTTTTCGTGTATGATATATTACTTCAAAAACTCATTAATACTTCATGAGGAAAACACAAAGAAAAATCATGATCGTATTTCACATATAAAGATATGTGATGATAAAGATTCGTCTTGATTTACATAAACTTTTCCTTTTATTTTCTTGGTGAAAATGGCTTGAATCACTGAAATAGTTAGTAAACAGTGCTTATTTAGATGCAGTCGTTTTTGATGCCGTTCAAAACACTCGCAGCAGTCATGTGTTTTATCAGGTCTAAAACACTCGGTTATCATTAAGTATTTTAATATGCGCCACTCTAAAACTGAAAAAGGAACGTCCTAAACCAGTCTACGTGTCTGCCAGGAGTTTCAAACATTACAATCATGAGGCTTTTCTTAAAGACATGTCTCAGGTCCCTTGGTCTGTCATTGACTGTTTTGACAATGTAGAGGACAGTCTTCACTCATTTAATTTGCTGTTTAACGAAGTACTTGATCATCATGCACCCATTAGAAAGATTAAGATTCGAAATCGTCCTAATCCATTTGTGACTGACGAAATACGTGGCCTTATGAAAACACGAGACAAATGGCGTAAATTAGCGAGGAAAACTAATGACCCCCTAGCTTGGGCTGGTTATAAAAATTTTAAACGGGAAGTGAAAAGAGAATTAAGATTAGCAGAGCGCGAGTTTGTTGCTGAACAGATTAAAAATAACCCAGGCAATACACGTTGCCTTTGGAAGACAATTCGATCATGTATTCCCAAGAAGTCAGCGAGCCGAAGATTGTTTACTAAAGACGATATTCTAGTAGCAAACGAATTTAATGCCTTCTTTTCTTCCATTGGTCAAACTACTATTGACAAAATCAAGTCACTTGCGGATGAATGTAAATACGATCTTACGAAATCCGATTTTAAACCTAGAACATATGCTGAATCTGAACAACTCGTCTTTAAGCCGGTGGAATGTAAACAGATTCACGACATCGTCTCTTCTATGCCTACAAATAAGTCTCCTGGGATTGACAAGATTTCAATGCGAGTTATTAAGGACAGTCTTCCTGCAATCCTACCGACAATTACATCAATTATTAATGCCTCACTGGCTACCGGCTTATTCCCAAGTGCTTGGAAAATGGCAGAAATTATACCTATCGTGAAGGAAGGAGACCACGAGCAGGCAAACAACAACAGACCCATCTCGCTTCTACCGATGTTGTCTAAAGTATGTGAGAAGACGGCGCTAAATCAAATGACACTATACCTAGATTCGGAACAACGTTTATCCACAGAGCAAAGCGGCAATAAAAGATATCATTCGACAGAAACATCCTTGATTGAAACTACTGATGATATCTTAAATGCGATCGACAAAAAGAAAGTAACAGCTGTGGTCCTATTGGACATGAGTAAGGCATTCGATAGTCTAGACCATAAAATCCTTATGCTAAAACTGCAAGATGCCGGAATGTCGCCTACCGCCCTAAATTGGTTTTTAAGTTATCTGTCGAATAGATACCAAGCAGTTCGTATTAACTCTACGCTTTCTGATAAACTAGCAGTACATAGCGGAGTTCCACAAGGAAGTATCCTAGGACCCATTCTTTTTAGTATTTATGTTAATGACTTACCAGCAATTCCTCAAAGTTGCTCATCCAAGATTTATGTTGACGATAATAAACTTTATATAACTTTTCCTGTTCAACAATGTGCTCTTGCAGTAACTAAGATGAATGATGATTTATGCAGGATTCGTGATTGGTGCTTCGACAACTGTCTCCTTCTTAATGCACCTAAGACAAAATTAATGCTTTTTGGCAGCCGCCAAATGATCACGAAAATCCCTAACTTCCGTCTGTCTTTACTTGGTAAGGAACTAATACCTGCACAATCAGCCAAAGATCTCGGAGTAATTTTTGACCCGAACCTTTCTTTTGATCCTCATGTTGTCAAAACTGTTTTCTTCATGCATGTCAAGTTTAGCGCAGATTAACCGAGTGAAACATGTCTTGAATAGAGACTTACTTATTACAGTCATTCAAAGTTTGGTATTCAGCAAAATGTATTATTGTTCATCTGTATGGGCTAACACCACTGCAAGTAATATTTGTAAACTTCAGTCAGTACAGAATTTTGCCGCACGAATAATCACCAACTCTAGGAAATTCGACCATATTACCCCATTGTTGAATGAACTACGCTGGATTCCCGTTCAACTCCACCTTTTTTATCGTGATGCTATATTAACTTTTAAATGTATGAATGGAACTGCACCTGATTATTTATCCAAGCAATTTGTGAAGAGAGGCAGTATAAGTGGACGTTTGTACCCGAAATTCGCAATCTTTAAATATCCCCTTTTATAAAAGCGCCACTGGCCAAAGAACGTTTTATTATCGAGCTGTTTCTCTCTGGAACGCTCTTCCAGTGAACATTAAATCCAGTGCGTCAATACATATTTTTAAAAGTAAACTTCGTAGACATCTCTTAGAATCTTGTTCTTGATTTTTGACTTTCATTTTGAATATCATAGTATCTTATCTTAAATTTAATTATTTATAATTCATAGTAACTTATTATGTAATATATACTCATAAGCTTAGTATTTGTAATTGTCTCTGAAAAGCCCCTTTGGGGAGAGTTCAATAAAGTATTGTATTGTATTGTATTGTATCACTTGGTGTTTTATCACGTGATAAAACACTGCTGCTCATTCAAATCACATAATAAATGGTGATCACCGTAGAAAATATACTTTAAAATAAGGTTTCCGCGAAAAGACTGAAAACTAGTTGTTTCAGGGTTAGTAGGAAGGTTAGTACAAGGGTTAATATGAGAGCTAGGTTTAGTTACCAGGCCACTGTTGGATTGTTAACATGTTACTGAGCGGCGCATGCGTCTAACAGTCAATTTCTAACTATTAATCTAGTACCCAAATAGGGGACTGGATGAGGTGGGCGTTAGGGACGGTTTGGAAACAAAGCCGGGGGGTTAGGGTTAGAAAACTCGTTAGGCGGGGGGGGGGGGTTAGGGTTAGTATAAGGGTTTGATTTTGGGTTAGGGTTATTTTTCAAACCTTTAACGAGGGCAACGTGCTCGTTAGGGCAACGTATTTGCTCGTTAGGGCAACGTATTTGCTCGTTAGGGCAACGTATATGCTCGTTAGGGCAACGTATTTGCTCGTTAGGGCAACGTATATGCTCGGTAGGGCAACGTATATGCTCGTTAGGGCAACGTATATGCTCGTTAGGGCAACGTATATGCTCGTTAGGGCAACGTATATGCTCGTTAGGGCAACGTATATGCTCGTTAGGGCAACGTATATGCTCGTTAGGGCAACGTATATGCTCGTTAGGGCAACGTATATGCTCTTTAGGGCAACGTATATGCTCGTTAGAGCAATGTATATGCTCTTTAGGGCAACGTATATGCTCGTTAGGGCAACGTATATGCTCGTTAGGGCAACGTATATGCTCTTTAGGGCAACGTATATGCTCGTTAGGGCAACGTATATGCTCGTTAGGGCAACGTATATGCTCGTTAAGGCAACGTATATGCTCGTTAGGGCAACGTATATGCTCTTTAGGGCAACGTATATGCTCGTTAGGGCAACGTATATGCTCGTTAGGGCAACGTATGCTCGTTAGGGCAACGTATATGCTCGTTAGGGTAACGTATATGCTCGTTAGGGCAACGTATATGCTCGTTAGGGCAACGTATATGCTCGTTAAGGCAACGTATATGCTCGTTAGGGCAACGTATATGCTCGTTAGGGCAACGTATATGCTCGTTAGGGTAACGTATATGCTCGTTAGGGCAACGTATATGCTCGTTAGGGCAACGTATATGCTCGTTAGAGCAACGTATATGCTCGTTAGGGCAACGTATATGCTCGTTAGGGCAACGTATATGCTCGTTAGGGCAACGTATATGCTCGTTAGGGCAACGTATATACTCGTTAGGGCAACGTATATGCTCGTTAGGGCAACGTATATGCTCGTTAGAGCAATGTATATGCTCGTTAGGGCAACGTATATGCTCGTTAGAGCAATGTATATGCTCGTTAGGGCAATGTATATGCTCGTTAGGGCAACGTATATGCTCGTTAGGGCAACGTATATGCTCGTTAAGGCAACGTATATGCTCGTTAGGGCAACGTATATACTCTTTAGGGCAATGTATATGCTCGTTAGGGCAACGTATATACTCTTTAGGGCAATGTATATGCTCGTTAGGGCAACGTATATACTCTTTAGGGCAATGTATATGCTCTTCTATATATGGAATATGTATGATAAGTAGCTATCGTATGATAAGTAGCTATCGTACTATAAGTAGCTATCGTACTATAAGTAGCTATCGTACTATAAGTAGCTATCGTACTATAAGTAGCTATCGTACTATAAGTAGCTATCGTACTATAAGTAGCTATCGTACTATAAGTAGCTATCGTACTATAAGTAGCTATCGTACTATAAGTAGCTATCGTACTATAAGTAGCTATCGTACTATAAGTAGCTATCGTATGATAAGTAGCTATCGTACTATAAGTAGCTATCGTACTATAAGTAGCTATCGTACTATAAGTAGCTATCGTACTATAAGTAGCTATCGTACTATAAGTAGCTATCGTACTATAAGTAGCTATCGTACTATAAGTAGCTATCGTACGATAAGTAGCTATCGTACTATAAGTAGCTATCGTACTATAAGTAGCTATCGTACTATAAGTAGCTATCGTACTATAAGTAGCTATCGTACTATAAGTAGCTATCGTACTATAAGTAGCTATCGTATGATAAGTAGCTATCGTACTATAAGTAGCTATCGTACTATAAGTAGCTATCGTACTATAAGTAGCTATCGTACTATAAGTAGCTATCGTACTATAAGTAGCTATCGTATGATAAGCAGCTATCGTACTATAAGTAGCTATCGTACTATAAGTAGCTATCGTACTATAAGTAGCTATCGTACTATAAGTAGCTATCGTACTATAAGTAGCTATCGTATGATAAGTAGCTATCGTACTATAAGTAGCTATCGTACTATAAGTAGCTATCGTACTATAAGTAGCTATCGTACTATAAGTAGCTATCGTACTATAAGTAGCTATCGTACTATAAGCAGCTATCGTACTATAAGCAGCTATCGTACTATAAGTAGCTATCGTACTATAAGTAGCTATCGTACTATAAGTAGCTATCGTACTATAAGTAGCTATCGTACTATAAGTAGCTATCGTACTATAAGTAGCTATCGTACTATAAGTAGCTATCGTATGATAAGTAGCTATCGTATGATAAGTAGCTATCGTATGATAAGTAGCTATCGTACTATAAGTAGCTATCGTACTATAAGTAGCTATCGTACTATAAGTAGCTATCGTACTATAAGTAGCTATCGTACTATAAGTAGCTATCGTACTATAAGTAGCTATCGTACTATAAGTAGCTATCGTACTATAAGTAGCTATCGTACTATAAGTAGCTATCGTATGATAAGTAGCTATCGTATGATAAGTAGCTATCGTATGATAAGTAGCTATCGTACTATAAGTAGCTATCGTACTATAAGTAGCTATCGTACTATAAGTAGCTATCGTACTATAAGTAGCTATCGTACTATAAGTAGCTATCGTACTATAAGTAGCTATCGTATGATAAGTAGCTATCGTACTATAAGTAGCTATCGTACTATAAGTAGCTATCGTACTATAAGTAGCTATCGTACTATAAGTAGCTATCGTACTATAAGTAGCTATCGTACTATAAGTAGCTATCGTACTATAAGTAGCTATCGTACTATAAGTAGCTATCGTACTATAAGTAGCTATCGTACTATAAGTAGCTATCGTACTATAAGTAGCTATCGTACTATAAGTAGCTATCGTACTATAAGTAGCTATCGTACTATAAGTAGCTATCGTACTATAAGTAGCTATCGTACTATAAGTAGCTATCGTACTATAAGTAGCTATCGTACTATAAGTAGCTATCGTACTATAAGTAGCTATCGTACTATAAGTAGCTATCGTACTATAAGTAGCTATCGTACTATAAGTAGCTATCGTACTATAAGTAGCTATCGTACTATAAGTAGCTATCGTACTATAAGTAGCTATCGTACTATAAGTAGCTATCGTACTATAAGTAGCTATCGTACTATAAGTAGCTATCGTACTATAAGTAGCTATCGTACTATAAGTAGCTATCGTACTATAAGTAGCTATCGTATGATAAGTAGCTATCGTATGATAAGTAGCTATCGTACTATAAGTAGCTATCGTACTATAAGTAGCTATCGTACTATAAGTAGCTATCGTACTATAAGTAGCTATCGTATGATAAGTAGCTATCGTACTATAAGTAGCTATCGTATGATAAGCAGCTATCGTATGATAAGTAGCTATCGTATGATAAGTAGCTATCGTACTATAAGTAGCTATCGTACTATAAGTAGCTATCGTACTATAAGTAGCTATCGTACTATAAGTAGCTATCGTACTATAAGTAGCTATCGTACTATAAGTAGCTATCGTATGATAAGTAGCTATCGTATGATAAGTAGCTATCGTACTATAAGTAGCTATCGTATGATAAGTAGCTATCGTACTATAAGTAGCTATCGTATGATAAGTAGCTATCGTATGATAAGTAGCTATCGTACTATAAGTAGCTATCGTATGATAAGTAGCTATCGTACTATAAGTAGCTATCGTACTATAAGTAGCTATCGTACTATAAGTAGCTATCGTATGATAAGTAGCTATCGTACTATAAGTAGCTATCGTACTATAAGTAGCTATCGTACTATAAGTAGCTATCGTACTATAAGTAGCTATCGTATGATAAGTAGCTATCGTACTATAAGTAGCTATCGTATGATAAGTAGCTATCGTACTATAAGTAGCTATCGTATGATAAGTAGCTATCGTACTATAAGTAGCTATCGTACTATAAGTAGCTATCGTACTATAAGTAGCTATCGTACTATAAGTAGCTATCGTACTATAAGTAGCTATCGTACTATAAGTAGCTATCGTACTATAAGTAGCTATCGTACTATAAGTAGCTATCGTACTATAAGTAGCTATCGTACTATAAGTAGCTATCGTACTATAAGTAGCTATCGTACTATAAGTAGCTATCGTACTATAAGTAGCTATCGTACTATAAGTAGCTATCGTACTATAAGTAGCTATCGTACTATAAGTAGCTATCGTACTATAAGTAGCTATCGTATGATAAGTAGCTATCGTACTATAAGTAGCTATCGTACTATAAGTAGTTATCGTACTATAAGTAGCTATCGTACTATAAGTAGCTATCGTACTATAAGTAGCTATCGTATGATAAGTAGCTATCGTACTATAAGTAGCTATCGTACTATAAGTAGCTATCGTACTATAAGTAGCTATCGTACTATAAGTAGCTATCGTACTATAAGTAGCTATCGTACTATAAGTAGCTATCGTATGATAAGTAGCTATCGTACTATAAGTAGCTATCGTACTATAAGTAGCTATCGTACTATAAGTAGCTATCGTACTATAAGTAGCTATCGTATGATAAGTAGCTATCGTACTATAAGTAGCTATCGTACTATAAGTAGCTATCGTACTATAAGTAGCTATCGTACTATAAGTAGCTATCGTACTATAAGTAGCTATCGTACTATAAGTAGCTATCGTACTATAAGTAGCTATCGTACTATAAGTAGCTATCGTACTATAAGTAGCTATCGTACTATAAGTAGCTATCGTACTATAAGTAGCTATCGTACTATAAGTAGCTATCGTACTATAAGTAGCTATCGTATGATAAGTAGCTATCGTACTATAAGTAGCTATCGTACTATAAGTAGCTATCGTACTATAAGTAGCTATCGTACTATAAGTAGCTATCGTACTATAAGTAGCTATCGTACTATAAGTAGCTATCGTACTATAAGTAGCTATCGTACTATAAGTAGCTATCGTACTATAAGTAGCTATCGTACTATAAGTAGCTATCGTACTATAAGTAGCTATCGTACTATAAGTACTGCCTCGTACCCAGGCGTCTCAATCCTTCCAAGGCGGAGAAGCGGCTAGACGGAAGAGCGGGGCGAGCGAGGCGCGGAGGGGCTGCTGGGAAGGCGGAGAGAGAAATTGAGACGCCTGGCAGATCTTGTTCGGTTTCTTGCAAGAAAGTTCGGTTTCTTGCAAGTCGTTCTATTTGACCGCTGTTTTTTCAAATTTCGCTATTTTTTCGACCCAGTTGTAATAAATAACACTTGATCCTTTGTCTGAGCATAGTCTGAGCCTTTATTCGGGGGTCTGAGGACCATTGACACTTGATGAATTCAAGATGTCTACACTTCAAGATGTAAATAAAGCTGTGAAAAAGCTAAGTTTGCAAGGTATGTAAATAATGCTATTGTTTGGTTATCAGCATTATATGTAGTGTATTATAGAGTCTCGATTCATTCTGTTTATTTCTGTCAAAAAACCACAACAAAACGTCCTCGACGCTATGGAAATTTTCTTGCGTGTAACTTTAGTCGATCGTTTGCGGTCAACTCCGCTCTCCGCTAAATTGTAGAATTATCTGTTGACAGTTGGTAAAAGGAGTCAAATTACGGAAAGTTCATCATATTATACAATTGCTTCGTTCTATTTTAAAACCCCGTTTAATTTTGATAACTATCAACAACGACAACAAGTACACACAATAGAAACCTTCGACATTATATTTAAAGCGATTTTAGAGCAACCTGGTTTGTATTTCTGCCTTTAAATGCGGTTTCAAAAGTGGATGGGTATTCTAAAATTGCTCCCAAGTGAGTAGGTCTTCTGGAATAATCGAAAGGATTTCTCGAGCTTTCCGGTTCGCTATTAAACGCAGTTGTCCGCCATAACACTTGCAAGATCTGCCAGGCGCAGTGAGCTCTATATATATATATCTGGAGGGCTATCTGCCCGAGCAAAAAGTGAAGCCCAAGATGGCCGACTTTGCACGTCAGTTTCAGTCCCCTGCGCGGTTTTTACGTCAATTTCGTATATATAAACCGCGTAGGGGACTGAAACTGACGTGCAAAGTCGGCCATCTTGGGCTTCACTTTTTGCCTGGCCAATGACTGGCAGATAGCCCTCCAGATATATATATATATAGAGCTCACTGGCCAGGCGTTCCCCGCTCCTCCGCCTTCCCAGCAGCCCCTCCGCGCCTCTCTCGCCCCGCTCTTCCGCCTAGTGGAAGGATTGAGACGCCTGGGTACGAGGCAGCTATAAGTAGCTATCGTACTATAAGTAGCTTTATAAAATAACAAGTGTGCTATGCGTGTTCTGATTGGCTAATACCCGTGTTTGGATCAGGTTATCCAAACACGGGAATTTTGAGGTCGTGTCACACAAAAAGCAAATCATGCCGGCCCAACGTCGTTTTTAAACATTAACATTCTACATAGTTTGCACAATAACTATAAATAAAATATGGCAATATTCCATGTTAATTTTCACAAGATTTTGCAAAAATAGGCCGAAAATATATAGGAAATTATAAGTATTTAAAGTGGACAAAGCAACGCTATTAGCGAACGAGAATTTCCGTATAATTTATGAAGGCGAAGTTTACCTTCAATAAAACCCCAAAAAGACAACACTTTTATAGACATAGTCTACCAAGAAAACATGGAAATGGTGTAAAATGTTTATTTTAGTTCTCGTCGGGCAGGATATTTACGAAGAAACCATTTATTTTGTATCTGTAGCCAACAAAAAATCACCGAACCACACTTCGACAGTGAGAGAAAACCACAAAAAGATTCTGTGTTGTAGAATATGAAGGCTAGGCAAACTCACAACATCACTTTACATCTGCAGCAATCCAACATAAAGTTAAACGGCATATTTTTGTGATTAAATCGATCTGGAAATATATCTTTTTCATCTTTCCAAGCTGTTTTCCTGATGTTTTTTACCAATCAAGCTTATTTTCGGCTCTTTGCTGTCGTCAGCGTCAATAGAAAGCTATCCATGATTGGCCGATTAGCTTAGAAGAACATGAAAGACCTCCCCTGATTGGTAGTTGATGGTTTTGGGGAGAATTGCAATGTTGATCTAATTATATTAATAACTTTTAGTGATATTTCTCTGTGGTTATTTTATAAAAGAAATACCTAATGGGTTTCCGTGTTTGGATAACGTGATCCAAACACTTGGGATGTTGCTCGACTTTCGAAAAGCTAAAAACACTCGCCTATCGGCTCGTGTTTTTTTACGCTTTTCTCAAGTCTCGCAACATCCCGCGTGTTTGGATCACGTTATCCAAACACGGAAACCCATTAGGTATTTCTTAAATCGTACTATAAGTAGCTATCGTACTATAAGTAGCTATCGTACTATAAGTAGCTATCGTACTATAAGTAGCTATCGTACTATAAGTAGCTATCGTACTATAAGTAGCTATCGTACTATAAGTAGCTATCGTACTATAAGTAGCTATCGTACTATAAGTAGCTATCGTACTATAAGTAGCTATCGTACTATAAGTAGCTATCGTACTATAAGTAGCTATCGTACTATAAGTAGCTATCGTACTATAAGTAGCTATCGTACTATAAGTAGCTATCGTACTATAAGTAGCTATCGTACTATAAGTAGCTATCGTACTATAAGTAGCTATCGTACTATAAGTAGCTATCGTACTATAAGTAGCTATCGTACTATAAGTAGCTATCGTATGATAAGTAGCTATCGTACTATAAGTAGCTATCGTACTATAAGTAGCTATCGTACTATAAGTAAGCTATCGTACTATAAGTAGTTATCGTACTATAAGTAGCTATCGTACTATAAGTAGCTATCGTACTATAAGTAGCTATCGTACTATAAGTAGCTATCGTACTATAAGTAGCTATCGTACTATAAGTAGCTATCGTACTATAAGTAGCTATCGTACTATAAGTAGCTATCGTATGATAAGTAGCTATCGTACTATAAGTAGCTATCGTACTATAAGTAGCTATCGTATGATAAGTAGCTATCGTACTATAAGTAGCTATCGTACTATAAGTAGCTATCGTACTATAAGTAGCTATCGTACTATAAGTAGCTATCGTACTATAAGTAGCTATCGTACTATAAGTAGCTATCGTACTATAAGTAGCTATCGTACTATAAGTAGCTATCGTATGATAAGTAGCTATCGTATGATAAGTAGCTATCGTACTATAAGTAGCTATCGTATGATAAGTAGCTATCGTACTATAAGTAGCTATCGTACTATAAGTAGCTATCGTACTATAAGTAGCTATCGTACTATAAGTAGCTATCGTACTATAAGTAGCTATCGTATGATAAGTAGCTATCGTACTATAAGTAGCTATCGTACTATAAGTAGCTATCGTACTATAAGTAGCTATCGTACTATAAGTAGCTATCGTACTATAAGTAGCTATCGTACTATAAGTAGCTATCGTACTATAAGTAGCTATCGTACTATAAGTAGCTATCGTACTATAAGTAGCTATCGTATGATAAGTAGCTATCGTACTATAAGTAGCTATCGTACTATAAGTAGCTATCGTACTATAAGTAGCTATCGTACTATAAGTAGCTATCGTACTATAAGTAGCTATCGTACTATAAGTAGCTATCGTACTATAAGTAGCTATCGTACTATAAGTAGCTATCGTATGATAAGTAGCTATCGTATGATAAGTAGCTATCGTACTATAAGTAGCTATCGTACTATAAGTAGCTATCGTACTATAAGTAGCTATCGTATGATAAGCAGCTATCGTACTATAAGTAGCTATCGTACTATAAGTAGCTATCGTACTATATATAAGTAGCTATCGTACTATAAGTAGCTATCGTACTATAAGTAGCTATCGTACTATAAGTAGCTATCGTATGATAAGTAGCTATCGTATGATAAGTAGCTATCGTACTATAAGTAGCTATCGTACTATAAGTAGCTATCGTACTATAAGTAGCTATCGTACTATAAGTAGCTATCGTACTATAAGTAGCTATCGTACTATAAGTAGCTATCGTACTATAAGTAGCTATCGTACGATAAGTAGCTATCGTAGTATAAGTAGCTATCGTACTATAAGTAGCTATCGTACTATAAGTAGCTATCGTACTATAAGTAGCTATCGTACTATAAGTAGCTATCGTACTATAAGTAGCTATCGTATGATAAGTAGCTATCGTACTATAAGTAGCTATCGTACTATAAGTAGCTATCGTACTATAAGTAGCTATCGTACTATAAGCAGCTATCGTACTATAAGTAGCTATCGTACTATAAGTAGCTATCGTATGATAAGCAGCTATCGTACTATAAGTAGCTATCGTACTATAAGTAGCTATCGTACTATAAGTAGCTATCGTACTATAAGTAGCTATCGTACTATAAGTAGCTATCGTACTATAAGTAGCTATCGTATGATAAGTAGCTATCGTACTATAAGTAGCTATCGTACTATAAGTAGCTATCGTACTATAAGTAGCTATCGTACTATAAGTAGCTATCGTACTATAAGTAGCTATCGTACTATAAGCAGCTATCGTACTATAAGTAGCTATCGTACTATAAGTAGCTATCGTACTATAAGTAGCTATCGTATGATAAGTAGCTATCGTACTATAAGTAGCTATCGTACTATAAGTAGCTATCGTACTATAAGTAGCTATCGTACTATAAGTAGCTATCGTATGATAAGTAGCTATCGTATGATAAGTAGCTATCGTACTATAAGTAGCTATCGTATGATAAGTAGCTATCGTACTATAAGTAGCTATCGTACTATAAGTAGCTATCGTACTATAAGTAGCTATCGTACTATAAGTAGCTATCGTACTATAAGTAGCTATCGTATGATAAGTAGCTATCGTATGATAAGTAGCTATCGTATGATAAGTAGCTATCGTACTATAAGTAGCTATCGTACTATAAGTAGCTATCGTACTATAAGTAGCTATCGTACTATAAGTAGCTATCGTACTATAAGTAGCTATCGTATGATAAGTAGCTATCGTACTATAAGTAGCTATCGTACTATAAGTAGCTATCGTACTATAAGTAGCTATCGTATGATAAGTAGCTATCGTACTATAAGTAGCTATCGTACTATAAGTAGCTATCGTACTATAAGTAGCTATCGTACTATAAGTAGCTATCGTACTATAAGTAGCTATCGTACTATAAGTAGCTATCGTACTATAAGTAGCTATCGTACTATAAGTAGCTATCGTATGATAAGTAGCTATCGTACTATAAGTAGCTATCGTACTATAAGTAGCTATCGTACTATAAGTAGCTATCGTACTATAAGTAGCTATCGTATGATAAGTAGCTATCGTACTATAAGTAGCTATCGTACTATAAGTAGCTATCGTACTATAAGTAGCTATCGTACTATAAGTAGCTATCGTACTATAAGTAGCTATCGTACTATAAGTAGCTATCGTACTATAAGTAGCTATCGTACTATAAGTAGCTATCGTACTATAAGTAGCTATCGTACTATAAGTAGCTATCGTACTATAAGTAGCTATCGTACTATAAGTAGCTATCGTACTATAAGTAGCTATCGTACTATAAGTAGCTATCGTATGATAAGTAGCTATCGTATGATAAGTAGCTATCGTACTATAAGTAGCTATCGTACTATAAGTAGCTATCGTACTATAAGTAGCTATCGTACTATAAGTAGCTATCGTATGATAAGTAGCTATCGTACTATAAGTAGCTATCGTATGATAAGCAGCTATCGTATGATAAGTAGCTATCGTATGATAAGTAGCTATCGTACTATAAGTAGCTATCGTACTATAAGTAGCTATCGTACTATAAGTAGCTATCGTACTATAAGTAGCTATCGTACTATAAGTAGCTATCGTACTATAAGTAGCTATCGTATGATAAGTAGCTATCGTATAAGTAGCTATCGTACTATAAGTAGCTATCGTATGATAAGTAGCTATCGTACTATAAGTAGCTATCGTATGATAAGTAGCTATCGTATGATAAGTAGCTATCGTACTATAAGTAGCTATCGTATGATAAGTAGCTATCGTACTATAAGTAGCTATCGTACTATAAGTAGCTATCGTACTATAAGTAGCTATCGTATGATAAGTAGCTATCGTACTATAAGTAGCTATCGTACTATAAGTAGCTATCGTACTATAAGTAGCTATCGTACTATAAGTAGCTATCGTATGATAAGTAGCTATCGTACTATAAGTAGCTATCGTATGATAAGTAGCTATCGTACTATAAGTAGCTATCGTATGATAAGTAGCTATCGTACTATAAGTAGCTATCGTACTATAAGTAGCTATCGTATGATAAGTAGCTATCGTACTATAAGTAGCTATCGTACTATAAGTAGCTATCGTATGATAAGTAGCTATCGTACTATAAGTAGCTATCGTACTATAAGTAGCTATCGTACTATAAGTAGCTATCGTACTATAAGTAGCTATCGTATGATAAGTAGCTATCGTACTATAAGTAGCTATCGTATGATAAGCAGCTATCGTATGATAAGTAGCTATCGTATGATAAGTAGCTATCGTACTATAAGTAGCTATCGTACTATAAGTAGCTATCGTACTATAAGTAGCTATCGTACTATAAGTAGCTATCGTACTATAAGTAGCTATCGTACTATAAGTAGCTATCGTATGATAAGTAGCTATCGTATGATAAGTAGCTATCGTACTATAAGTAGCTATCGTATGATAAGTAGCTATCGTATGATAAGTAGCTATCGTACTATAAGTAGCTATCGTATGATAAGTAGCTATCGTACTATAAGTAGCTATCGTACTATAAGTAGCTATCGTACTATAAGTAGCTATCGTACTATAAGTAGCTATCGTACTATAAGTAGCTATCGTACTATAAGTAGCTATCGTACTATAAGTAGCTATCGTACTATAAGTAGCTATCGTACTATAAGTAGCTATCGTACTATAAGTAGCTATCGTACTATAAGTAGCTATCGTACTATAAGTAGCTATCGTACTATAAGTAGCTATCGTACTATAAGTAGCTATCGTACTATAAGTAGCTATCGTACTATAAGTAGCTATCGTACTATAAGTAGCTATCGTACTATAAGTAGCTATCGTACTATAAGTAGCTATCGTATGATAAGTAGCTATCGTACTATAAGTAGCTATCGTACTATAAGTAGTTATCGTACTATAAGTAGCTATCGTACTATAAGTAGCTATCGTACTATAAGTAGCTATCGTATGATAAGTAGCTATCGTACTATAAGTAGCTATCGTACTATAAGTAGCTATCGTACTATAAGTAGCTATCGTACTATAAGTAGCTATCGTACTATAAGTAGCTATCGTACTATAAGTAGCTATCGTATGATAAGTAGCTATCGTACTATAAGTAGCTATCGTACTATAAGTAGCTATCGTACTATAAGTAGCTATCGTACTATAAGTAGCTATCGTACTATAAGTAGCTATCGTACTATAAGTAGCTATCGTACTATAAGTAGCTATCGTACTATAAGTAGCTATCGTACTATAAGTAGCTATCGTACTATAAGTAGCTATCGTATGATAAGTAGCTATCGTACTATAAGTAGCTATCGTACTATAAGTAGCTATCGTACTATAAGTAGCTATCGTACTATAAGTAGCTATCGTACTATAAGTACTGCCTCGTACCCAGGCGTCTCAATCCTTCCAAGGCGGAGAAGCGGCTAGACGGAAGAGCGGGGCGAGCGAGGCGCGGAGGGGCTGCTGGGAAGGCGGAGAGAGAAATTGAGACGCCTGGCAGATCTTGTTCGGTTTCTTGCAAGAAAGTTCGGTTTCTTGCAAGTCGTTCTATTTGACCGCTGTTTTTTCAAATTTCGCTATTTTTTCGACCCAGTTGTAATAAATAACACTTGATCCTTTGTCTGAGCATAGTCTGAGCCTTTATTCGGGGGTCTGAGGACCATTGACACTTGATGAATTCAAGATGTCTACACTTCAAGATGTAAATAAAGCTGTGAAAAAGCTAAGTTTGCAAGGTATGTAAATAATGCTATTGTTTGGTTATCAGCATTATATGTAGTGTATTATAGAGTCTCGATTCATTCTGTTTATTTCTGTCAAAAAACCACAACAAAACGTCCTCGACGCTATGGAAATTTTCTTGCGTGTAACTTTAGTCGATCGTTTGCGGTCAACTCCGCTCTCCGCTAAATTGTAGAATTATCTGTTGACAGTTGGTAAAAGGAGTCAAATTACGGAAAGTTCATCATATTATACAATTGCTTCGTTCTATTTTAAAACCCCATTTAATTTTGATAACTATCAACAACGACAACAAGTACACACAATAGAAACCTTCGACATTATATTTAAAGCGATTTTAGAGCAACCTGGTTTGTATTTCTGCCTTTAAATGCGGTTTCAAAAGTGGATGGGTATTCTAAAATTGCTCCCAAGTGAGTAGGTCTTCTGGAATAATCGAAAGGATTTCTCGAGCTTTCCGGTTCGCTATTAAACGCAGTTGTCCGCCATAACACTTGCAAGATCTGCCAGGCGCAGTGAGCTCTATATATATATATCTGGAGGGCTATCTGCCCGAGCAAAAAGTGAAGCCCAAGATGGCCGACTTTGCACGTCAGTTTCAGTCCCCTGCGCGGTTTTTACGTCAATTTCGTATATATAAACCGCGTAGGGGACTGAAACTGACGTGCAAAGTCGGCCATCTTGGGCTTCACTTTTTGCCTGGCCAATGACTGGCAGATAGCCCTCCAGATATATATATATATAGAGCTCACTGGCCAGGCGTTCCCCGCTCCTCCGCCTTCCCAGCAGCCCCTCCGCGCCTCTCTCGCCCCGCTCTTCCGCCTAGTGGAAGGATTGAGACGCCTGGGTACGAGGCAGCTATAAGTAGCTATCGTACTATAAGTAGCTTTATAAAATAACAAGTGTGCTATGCGTGTTCTGATTGGCTAATACCCGTGTTTGGATCAGGTTATCCAAACACGGGAATTTTGAGGTCGTGTCACACAAAAAGCAAATCATGCCGGCCCAACGTCGTTTTTAAACATTAACATTCTACATAGTTTGCACAATAACTATAAATAAAATATGGCAATATTCCATGTTAATTTTCACAAGATTTTGCAAAAATAGGCCGAAAATATATAGGAAATTATAAGTATTTAAAGTGGACAAAGCAACGCTATTAGCGAACGAGAATTTCCGTATAATTTATGAAGGCGAAGTTTACCTTCAATAAAACCCCAAAAAGACAACACTTTTATAGACATAGTCTACCAAGAAAACATGGAAATGGTGTAAAATGTTTATTTTAGTTCTCGTCGGGCAGGATATTTACGAAGAAACCATTTATTTTGTATCTGTAGCCAACAAAAAATCACCGAACCACACTTCGACAGTGAGAGAAAACCACAAAAAGATTCTGTGTTGTAGAATATGAAGGCTAGGCAAACTCACAACATCACTTTACATCTGCAGCAATCCAACATAAAGTTAAACGGCATATTTTTGTGATTAAATCGATCTGGAAATATATCTTTTTCATCTTTCCAAGCTGTTTTCCTGATGTTTTTTACCAATCAAGCTTATTTTCGGCTCTTTGCTGTCGTCAGCGTCAATAGAAAGCTATCCATGATTGGCCGATTAGCTTAGAAGAACATGAAAGACCTCCCCTGATTGGTAGTTGATGGTTTTGGGGAGAATTGCAATGTTGATCTAATTATATTAATAACTTTTAGTGATATTTCTCTGTGGTTATTTTATAAAAGAAATACCTAATGGGTTTCCGTGTTTGGATAACGTGATCCAAACACTTGGGATGTTGCTCGACTTTCGAAAAGCTAAAAACACTCGCCTATCGGCTCGTGTTTTTTTACGCTTTTCTCAAGTCTCGCAACATCCCGCGTGTTTGGATCACGTTATCCAAACACGGAAACCCATTAGGTATTTCTTAAATCGTACTATAAGTAGCTATCGTACTATAAGTAGCTATCGTACTATAAGTAGCTATCGTACTATAAGTAGCTATCGTACTATAAGTAGCTATCGTACTATAAGTAGCTATCGTACTATAAGTAGCTATCGTACTATAAGTAGCTATCGTACTATAAGTAGCTATCGTACTATAAGTAGCTATCGTACTATAAGTAGCTATCGTACTATAAGTAGCTATCGTACTATAAGTAGCTATCGTACTATAAGTAGCTATCGTACTATAAGTAGCTATCGTACTATAAGTAGCTATCGTATGATAAGTAGCTATCGTACTATAAGTAGCTATCGTACTATAAGTAGCTATCGTACTATAAGTAGCTATCGTACTATAAGTAGTTATCGTACTATAAGTAGCTATCGTACTATAAGTAGCTATCGTACTATAAGTAGCTATCGTACTATAAGTAGCTATCGTACTATAAGTAGCTATCGTACTATAAGTAGCTATCGTACTATAAGTAGCTATCGTACTATAAGTAGCTATCGTATGATAAGTAGCTATCGTACTATAAGTAGCTATCGTACTATAAGTAGCTATCGTATGATAAGTAGCTATCGTACTATAAGTAGCTATCGTACTATAAGTAGCTATCGTACTATAAGTAGCTATCGTACTATAAGTAGCTATCGTACTATAAGTAGCTATCGTACTATAAGTAGCTATCGTACTATAAGTAGCTATCGTACTATAAGTAGCTATCGTATGATAAGTAGCTATCGTATGATAAGTAGCTATCGTACTATAAGTAGCTATCGTATGATAAGTAGCTATCGTACTATAAGTAGCTATCGTACTATAAGTAGCTATCGTACTATAAGTAGCTATCGTACTATAAGTAGCTATCGTACTATAAGTAGCTATCGTATGATAAGTAGCTATCGTACTATAAGTAGCTATCGTACTATAAGTAGCTATCGTACTATAAGTAGCTATCGTACTATAAGTAGCTATCGTACTATAAGTAGCTATCGTACTATAAGTAGCTATCGTACTATAAGTAGCTATCGTACTATAAGTAGCTATCGTACTATAAGTAGCTATCGTATGATAAGTAGCTATCGTACTATAAGTAGCTATCGTACTATAAGTAGCTATCGTATGATAAGTAGCTATCGTACTATAAGTAGCTATCGTACTATAAGTAGCTATCGTACTATAAGTAGCTATCGTATGATAAGTAGCTATCGTACTATAAGTAGCTATCGTACTATAAGTAGCTATCGTACTATAAGTAGCTATCGTATGATAAGTAGCTATCGTACTATAAGTAGCTATCGTACTATAAGTAGCTATCGTACTATAAGTAGCTATCGTATGATAAGTAGCTATCGTACTATAAGTAGCTATCGTACTATAAGTAGCTATCGTATGATAAGTAGCTATCGTACTATAAGTAGCTATCGTACTATAAGTAGCTATCGTACTATAAGTAGCTATCGTACTATAAGTAGCTATCGTATGATAAGTAGCTATCGTATGATAAGTAGCTATCGTATGATAAGTAGCTATCGTACTATAAGTAGCTATCGTACTATAAGTAGCTATCGTACTATAAGTAGCTATCGTATGATAAGTAGCTATCGTATGATAAGTAGCTATCGTACTATAAGTAGCTATCGTACTATAAGTAGCTATCGTACTATAAGTAGCTATCGTACTATAAGTAGCTATCGTACTATAAGTAGCTATCGTATGATAAGTAGCTATCGTACTATAAGTAGCTATCGTACTATAAGTAGCTATCGTACTATAAGTAGCTATCGTATGATAAGTAGCTATCGTATGATAAGTAGCTATCGTACTATAAGTAGCTATCGTACTATAAGTAGCTATCGTATGATAAGTAGCTATCGTACTATAAGTAGCTATCGTACTATAAGTAGCTATCGTACTATAAGTAGCTATCGTACTATAAGTAGCTATCGTACTATAAGTAGCTATCGTACTATAAGTAGCTATCGTATGATAAGTAGCTATCGTACTATAAGTAGCTATCGTACTATAAGTAGCTATCGTACTATAAGTAGCTATCGTACTATAAGTAGCTATCGTACTATAAGTAGCTATCGTACTATAAGTAGCTATCGTATGATAAGTAGCTATCGTACTATAAGTAGCTATCGTACTATAAGTAGCTATCGTATGATAAGTAGCTATCGTATGATAAGTAGCTATCGTACTATAAGTAGCTATCGTACTATAAGTAGCTATCGTACTATAAGTAGCTATCGTACTATAAGTAGCTATCGTACTATAAGTAGCTATCGTATGATAAGTAGCTATCGTACTATAAGTAGCTATCGTACTATAAGTAGCTATCGTACTATAAGTAGCTATCGTACTATAAGTAGCTATCGTACTATAAGTAGCTATCGTATGATAAGTAGCTATCGTACTATAAGTAGCTATCGTACTATAAGTAGCTATCGTACTATAAGTAGCTATCGTACTATAAGTAGCTATCGTACTATAAGTAGCTATCGTATGATAAGTAGCTATCGTACTATAAGTAGCTATCGTATGATAAGTAGCTATCGTACTATAAGTAGCTATCGTACTATAAGTAGCTATCGTACTATAAGTAGCTATCGTACTATAAGTATAGCTATCGTACTATAAGTAGCTATCGTATGATAAGTAGCTATCGTACTATAAGTAGCTATCGTACTATAAGTAGCTATCGTACTATAAGTAGCTATCGTACTATAAGTAGCTATCGTATGATAAGCAGCTATCGTACTATAAGTAGCTATCGTACTATAAGTAGCTATCGTACTATAAGTAGCTATCGTATGATAAGTAGCTATCGTACTATAAGTAGCTATCGTACTATAAGTAGCTATCGTACTATAAGTAGCTATCGTATGATAAGTAGCTATCGTACTATAAGTAGCTATCGTACTATAAGTAGCTATCGTACTATAAGTAGCTATCGTACTATAAGTAGCTATCGTACTATAAGTAGCTATCGTACTATAAGTAGCTATCGTACTAACCTTCGTACTAATCCTGAAACAACTAGTTTTCAGTCTTTTCGCGGCTTCAACCTTATTTTAAAGTATCTAGCGATCACCGATAATAAACGCCTTCTTGGATATGTTGTTCTGTGTAAGGGAGCTGTCATTAATTCCACCAGGGATGGGGGCAGAAGGAAAAGTGCTGGGCCATGAAACTATAAATCAAAAGTTGGTGGGGCTACGAAAACATTTGGAAAACCTTTGATGCGCCATGAAACCTTTTTGATTAGTATCAAAAGTAATCGAAGAAAACAAATGTTTATAACATAGGAATTCATATACGCTATGTAAGTCCAATAAATATCCATATCACACCCCCAGAAATTATGTACATGTATATATAGTTTGGATTTCAGTGGTTCGAGACTAAGAGTTCAAGAATGCGAAAATCCTGCTGAAAACAACGTGGATTGTTTTCCTTGCTCTATATGACAGACTACCCTCAGTTCCTAGCACTTCTTTCTTGTCGGTATGAATGAACATTTAAGATGCTCTGGGCCATGAAACCATCCAGGGAATCCAGGGACTCCAGGGAAATTTGGTTGGGTCACGAAATTTTAAGAATTCTCAATTTTCCTTCTGTTAACATCACAAAAAGATATACCGAAAAGGATTCTGGTAGTAGTAGTCACTAATAGATTCATGCGTCATAATGGGGTAAGGTCTATTCCAATCTAAAACTCTACAATGTGCACAGGGAGTTCTAACGTGGTCTAATTAATACCTGTTAAGGTCTCTTCCCAACACAGCCTACATGTTTATCAGTGACATCAGTATAAATAACTAGCGACGGAACATCTATGCAAAACAGCTACAAATGATCGTATAAAAGGCTGTGTAACCTACTCGGCCCCTATGGGCTTCTTTCTTCCGCCGAGTCGGCCCGCGTGGGATCTGGGCTGAGTAAGGTTACATACTGATGTCACTGATGAACATGTAGGCTGTGTTGGGAAGAGACCTTAACAGGTATTAATTAGACCACGTTAGAACTCCCTGTGCAATGTGGTGTACTGCCTATAGTATGTAGAAGATGCAACGTTTGAGTGTAAAGTAAAGTGAAACCCACCATTAACGTAAAGTAATACACTTTAAGCCTGAGTTCTTTTATGTTGCTTTTTTCAATCATAGTTCTTCAAGACGAATATACCCAAGATCAATCCACTTCCGGTTCACGTGATAAACACGAGCAGTTAGATCACGTGGACGTTGTGATTACCAGGCCCTCAGATGAACACGGTATTTCAAGTAACTCGTTTTGATTAACTGAAAGATGTCACGGATACTCTGGCAGTGAGATGTCACTGCTGTATATAGTTCAGATAAAAGGAAAGAAATATCACATCACCCCCACCGGCCTCTTCACAGGCTCTCGTGTTTATGTTTAAAGTGCCCGTAACCTCAAACCTTGTCTTATTTGGAAGAACGTTTAAAATGATAAAGTAACTTCTTTTGAAAATTTTCGTTTCTTCACTTTCTTTTTGAGATATATCAGTTTGTTTGATATGCAAATGTCCGGAATTTACGTCACACATGCATAATGACTTCTCAGAGAATGTTATATATCTTTGCGTTCATCAAATAAAAACACTAAAGTGTGAATAACTCATGTGCGTGTTTCTCCCACAACACCAAACTTCTCGATTTTAAAGGATTTCGTTCGAGAATGAAAGTGATACACACATTTCTCCAATAAGTCATTATACATGTGTCTTTTAAAAGTTATCATTTTAAAAGTTCTTCCAAATAAGACAATAAAATTTTTTTAGGTTAGGGGCACTTTAAGGTGGTCACTGTGGTTTGGTCAACCGTCTAACACTTCAATAGGGACTTTAAGATCTACGAAGGCAACCTAGGACGGCGACGTCGTTCAAACAAAAGAATCTTCATGAGAAACAAAAAGAATGAATAATTTTTATTCCCAAGAGTAATTTCAACGCCGTTCTCGTTCTGTTTACAACGCCACTGAGAGCATTTTCACGTCTTTAGGACGACGGTAACTCGCGAGAGATGTGACTTATAATCGTTTTAGAAATATTGAAGCGTTTTGGAGATCATAAAACAAGCTTGGAGTGTCAAATACGCTAGTCAATCGACCGTGGTTTCAGTCAAATGCTAAAATTTGTATTGCGTTCACTGCCGTCGCCGTCCTAGTAGCGGAGTGCACGGATGATGTATATTGTCTGAAGACATTTGTCAGTAATCAGTTAAAGGACATTGGCAACAAAAATTAAGTTTGTCTATAATGAAAGAACTCGTAAAATGATAGAGTAACACCTTTTACAACTTTTCCGTATTTTACTTCGTTTTTGAAATATTTCAGTTTGTTTGATATGTAAATGTTATGGTCTCTGACGTCAGGCGTAGGGTTGAGAATGTTCACTCATATTAGAATATTAGTTCGATCTTGAAGTTTGTTCCACAAATTTACTTGAAAATGTGCGTATAATAACTCCTCATGATAATGAACGTTGTAAACTTAGCAATCACTGAGATTTTTATTGAGTGAAAATTCTCTACCCCTGACGTCCGAGACCATCTCGTTTACATATCAATTATCAAACAAACTGAAATATTTCAAAAACGAAGTAAAATATGGAAAAGTTGTAAAAGTCGTTACTCTATCATTTTACGAGTTCTTTCATATAAGACAAACTTAATTGTTGTTGTCAATATCATTAGGTCTTCTGTATCTCTCAATTAGTTATCTTGAGAATGAAAACTCCTTTTTATGTTCAATAATCTGAAATCTATAAAAGTTGAAGAATTATCCAAAATATACTATCAATAAAAATATTTATCAAACATACCGAATGGTGTGAAATGGTGTGCTGATTATAATAATAATGGAAACTTTATTAATATAAATTTTTTCTTATATATTTACAATTGCAAATCTCACTTCTTGAGGTAATTTACAATTGGCTAACTTCAATCACATATGATTAATATATACAGTATTAATATTTCTAAAACAACAGAAACAAATTTATACTTAAACATTTAGTGGTTCAGGATTGGTCCATTTGTTTCTACAACAGAAGATATAGTACGTCGTTCTAATGGCGATAGAGATCATGTTTCGGATGTACTGTAGTATTGTTGATGTTTGTTATCGAGTCCTAAATCATTTAACATTTCAATGAAAGTATGCCATTCTTTATCGAAAATTCCGAGTGAGCTGATGGAGAGATTAACAAATTTAACACTTGTGAAGTCCTCATTCTGCTTTCTTACTAGATCTTTGTACTTAGCTTTCTTCCGGTTAACATTGTTAGTAAGGTTAGACTCAAATCCTACGGTAAGTTCAACGATGTAAAGGTCGTTGTTTGAAGTGGAAATAAGTAAATCTGGGCGTTGTTCGTCTCCAGTTATAACTGAGGGGCTTTCAAATCCAGGTAGATCAACGAACAGGTTACATCTACAGATTGAAAATTTTTTGCGAGAAAACTGAGAATGGAATCGTGTCTCCAAGTAAATCGTTCTAGGTAATGTTGACAACTGGCAACAACATGTAGAAGAGTTTCAGGACGTAAACAGAACGAGCAGTCAGAACTTGATGAAGTACCCCATCTGCTAAGATTCTTTCGTGAGGGAAGTGTGTTATTTATGTAACGAACTGTAAAATTGAAAATGTTTTTTGGTAGTTTTGATTGGGATGTAGACCAGAGGACGTTAAGTTGTGACAGGCAAAACTTTGAGACATTTGAGAAAAAGGAACCTTGACAGGTCAAACGATTTCTAAGTTTATCCTCTTGTACAAGATAAACATTATTTAGTACTTCCTTGGTTGAGTTGTATGTATCGATTTGGACATTAGTATAGTTACTAGTGGACTTCCAGAGTTCTTTTATACAGTCATTTGGAGACGTTTTTCAAGCGTTGCGCGCGAAGAACTGTTTGACACTGAATAAATTTGACGGATGGAGGGAGGATAAACTTGTTACGGGTTAAAAGAACAGTACTAAGAGTTCCAGATATAGGTACTTCCAGCCATTTACGGATGTAATTGTTTACTATGGAATCAATATAATAATATTAATAATAATAATAATCAATAATAATAATTATATTATAATATTATTATTATTATTATATTATATTATATTAATATAATTATTATAATAATTATAATAATAATAATTATTATTATTATAATAATTATAATAATTATAATAATAATTATAATAATTATTATAATAATAATTATAATAATAATAATAATAATAATAATAATAATACACTTTATTTAAACAGGGTGACTAGAGTTACACAGAGTAATTTTCATTTGTGACCATATTTCAAAGTGACCATATTTCAGATCTCAAAACACTTCGTAGACTACATAAGGGGCTCCAAACTGGGAGAGGCAATTTAGCTAGACCAGCCGCCATTCATTTGACAGAATTGTCGATTGCGTTGGAAGCTTTGATGACGATATAGTTCTCTCTTCATTTGGTGGACGCGATTGGTAGCATTATTTTTTGGATCTTCGAAAGAATTCGCCTGATGCATTCTCGCAGAGGTTTTTAGTTGATGCGTCAGCAGAAAGAGCTTCAATAAGTATTTTGGGTAAGAACATCCGTGACCCATTCGACTATCGTCTGGTGGGCCACTTCTTTTGTTAGAACTTCGTAACTCCGTGGTGCTGTATGCGCCTCTCGTAGGCTGCGCACGTGCTCCTTCGTCCAACACTCCAGACGATGTCTTTACACCGTTTCAAGAACTTTGCTCTCTTGCGAAGGTCTTGTCTCGTTACGTGATGCGCTGCGCTGCCATTTCTGGAAGGTTGTTGGCGGACGTAAACATCAACGATCGAGTTCGGTGTCAGGAGTTGAAATTGTGGATCATCTTCAATGTAACACAAGGGCGTGACTCTTGCTCTGGCAATTGATTGGTCCGCTGGTAGAGGTATGTTCTGGGTGAGGGTTGCTAACTCGACGTCGTTTTCTAAGTAACTCAATAGGCGACGGTTTATTTGTATTTCAATGTCGAGCAAGATCTCGTTGAGCTCGCTCCATGTTACAAATCCTCCCCCATATCAAATCACCTTGTACATTGCCGACTTTACCACTGCTATCAACCGCTCCACCCCACCATGCAGGGAACACGGCTCAGGTTGAATTTCCACGTTATTTCATGGTCTTCTAAGAGCATAGTTGTTTTAGCCACTTGCTTGCTTTGATGAACGTACCACCGTATTAGAAGGTCAATATCAAGTATTAGAAGGAATTCCACAAGTTCGATGTATTCTTGATGACATGATCATTTCTGGTAATATAGAGCAAGATCGTCTCAACAATCTGGAGAAGGTTCTCAGCCGTTTACACAAGCATGCATGGACTGAGGGCTAACAGCAGTAAATGTGAGTTCTTCCAAGATAAGATCGAATTCTGTGGTCACGAGATGGCTTGCACAAGTCTCAGAAGAAGGTTGAGGCCGTTGTAAATGCGTAAATGCTCCACGCCCTGAGAATGTGTCTCAAGTCCGTTCCTTTATTGGTCTTATCAATTATTACCAACATTTCCTTCCAAACGTCTCCACCTTGCTTCAACCTTTAAACAAGGTGGACCCTCGAGTGCGAAGAGGCCTTTGTTCAAGCCAAGAAACTAATTGCTTCAGAAGAAGTTCTTGCACATTACGATTCACAACGACCCATAAAGCTTGAATGTGATGCTTCGCCATATCGCTTGGGGGCTGTCTTAACTCAAGTCGTGGAAGATAACATATAACGCCCCATCGCATATACCTCAAGGACTCTTACAACTAAGACAGAAAAACACTATTCACATATAGATAAAGAGGCATATTGGCCCTTATCTGGGGTGGGGTGTGAAGAAATTCCATACTTACGTATTTACAAGACGATTTACGCTTCGTACTGAACATAAACCTTTAACAGCCATCTTTAATCCTGCAAAAGCCATTCCAGCAACAACAGCAGCCCGCCTTCAAAGATATGCTTTCATTGTTCCTCGCAGGGTTCGACTACCGTACGATATTGAATATCGCAGTTCAACAAAGAACTGTAACGCTGATGTATACCGACTACCTCTGGAACCAGCTACAAAGCTGCCAGAACAAACCGAAGTTTCAACTGTCACAGTTCAATGTTTTACCTGTCACTCACCAGAAAGTAAGAATAGAAACTCAAAGAGACCCCACACTAGTTAAAGTTTATGAATCCACAATGAAAGGTTGGATTAAGGAACAGGCATCCATCATGGTGCCATGGTGCCATTTTATTTTAGAAAATATAAACTAACTGACCATCATGGATGTATAATGTGGGGAGCAGAGTTGTGGGCACCAAGTTACGAAGTAAGTCAAGTTCTGGAAGAACTAATGAAAGCCATATTAGTTATCGGCGTAGTCAAGATGAAATCACTGACGCGAAGCTACATTTGGTGGCCTGGAAATGGAATCGATCACGATATTGAAGAACTGGCCATGAGAGGATGCAATGGATGTCAACGTATTCAGCACGCTCAAAAGTGTTCATCTCCACTTCATCCGTAGGAGACTAGAGTGGCTGTCAAACCCATGGCAACGTATTCACGTTGACTACGCTGTTTTTGGTGATCGTAGATGCTTCTTCTAAGTAGCCGGTTTTCTTTTAAAATCAGTTACAGTTTCATGGAAAACATCAAGAGCGCTATCTCAAAACACAACCACCGGTGACGAGAAATATGCAATCGAGACTGAACTTTCGAAGCATGTTTGGAACTTGAAAATAAATGGCAAACCGTTCACCATCAATTGGTCTGTATTAAAACGCGCCGCCGCGTACACAAGTGGGGCAAACCGCTGTAACCTATGCCTCGAAGAAAAGCTTTTTTATATTGAAAGCCGACAAGGATAAGTTACTCAATAAAAGAACTGAGATCATTTGCAAATGTCGGCACGAAAACAAATTTTATGTGAAGAACCTTCGCCGCACTAAGAATAAAGTGACACCTCTTGGAATACCCCCTCGAACAATGATCTCACGCGTAACATAAACAGAAACCGAAGTGAGACTTCCTCAGTTGCTTGATGATCGCTTAACTGCGTGAAACTCCGAGTAGCAACGTTAATCATCTAATATATATATATATATATTCGGACACGTTCATATTTTGTTGTTACAGAATATTGCTTGTAACCTAAATAATAGAAAGGGAGCCCCTTGTGGGTAGCACCACGAGGAAATAGACATCGCAACAGATGGAGATTATGTAATTGTTGATAGTCTGATATGAGAAGTTTCATTAGAATACGAGATTAGCATACAAGAACTTAACAGCAGCACGCGCCACATCGCAAACATAGACTGCGTTACCAGCCACCAAACTGCAGACTCCATGATAGCCAAGTACCGCGTCTCCATGGTTTTGTGCCTCAGTTTGAAATAAGATGACTGCACAATATACACGAATCTAAACCAGGATAAGGATATACTCCATAGCAGTGATAGCACACATGAGACATGTTTTGACATTATAAACTTACAAGACATACTCTGCACAATAGAAGTAGAGATTAGAGAACATATAGGGCAACAAAATAAACAATCATTCACTATACTCTCACATACATTTGGTGCGACTGTTAGCGCATAGGAATACACAAAAGTTAATGGGCTTGTTTATCTTAAAAAAGTCTAATTATTATCAGACCTTACTTATAATTTTTTTCAGAATTCTCCGCAACCTTGTTCCCAGGGTCTTACCTCCACTACAAATCACCGAGCGCTTTTTCTGGAAGGCATGATCCCAGACCCCCTAGAAAGGTTCAACGGCCAGTAAATTACCACAGTGACAGTTGCCCGAGTACGAGGAACACTTGAAGAACGTCAAAGCCAAAGGAATAATCATGAAAACTTGGAATAATTAAACCGCTCCAAGGAATGAAATTTGTTGGTATGGGTAGTATAAACAACTATACGAATATGGATGAATCCCAGGTACCGTATTTTAATAACGAAAGTGTTAGTCATTCATTTATAAATTGCTAGTTTCAGTTTCAAAATTCCAGGCGTGTGCAATCGATGGTTATATAATTTGATAATTGATATCAATATAAATATATAATTTGATAATTGATATCGATTGGTATCCGTATTGATCAATGGATAACCTGTCAGCAAATTTTATTGATTGTTATACTTATTGTTATCCACATAATACTGTATCTGTTAGATTCTACAAAAGTCTATTTTGCCTTTAATTCTTGTGGATTTCCTAAGCCTACAGTAAGTCTTAGTTTACGCCAACCCAGTTCAGGTCATGAAAAGATTGGTCCAAATCAAGAAAATCCTGCCTTTTGTCATTTTGATTCAAACATTTTAATTGTTTGCTATAGTCAAGCTTTTAATGTAAACTCTGCAGAAAAATGTTTCTGAGCCCCAGACTGGAATTGAACCTGCAACCTTTATGATCTCTGGTTAGATAGCACAATGGTTAGAGCATCTAATGAAGGTTGCTTTCTGATTTATTACAGTATAGGTTTGTCTCATGGAAAGTTTGGCACATCTGAAATAAAGGTTGCAGGTTCAGAAACATTTGTCTGCAGAGTTTACATTAAAAGCTTGACTAGCAAACAATTAAAATGGTTGAATCAAAATGACAAAAGGCAGGATTTTCTTGATTTGGGCCAACCCAGTTCAGGTCACGAAAAGATTGGTGTCTAAACTAAGACTTACCGGTACTGTATATAGGCTTAGCAAATCCACAAGAATTAAAGGCAAAACAGACTTGTAGAATCTAACAGCTATGTGGATGTCGATATAGCCATAAGTCCAGCTGATTTGCAGCTCAATTCACTACAATGCCAAAAACCTAATGCAACAACCTATTTTATCATAAAAACAATTGATAACAATCAAAACGAAATTAAATTAAATTTATCTATTGGTTAATCAAAACCATAAAAATTGATCAATTTATACCAATCAATATAATTATCGATTGGTATTGGATTGTGATTGAGTGCTCTTGTCCAGCATTTTTTCTTATATTTAATTGTTTTGACGATACCGTACTTGTTTATTTGTTCTACATATAACTACATTTACATTTATATTGCAGTAAAATTAAACTATAGATTAGTGCTGCGTAGGAAGTGTATTTAATGACTATAAGATCAAAACAAGAAAAAAACGATTGCATCTTGTGGTTACATCTTCCAGTTACATCTCTACAAATTAGGGTAGGTGTAGGTCGGGATTTATTATTTTTGAGAAAAGTTTTGGGTCAATTGCCACACAGGCCGTCATCTTGTTCCATTATATTGTTGTGCAAGAATGATGGCCTTGGAACTAATTTAGCAAAATGGTGATTGTTACAAAACCAGCGACAGTGGCAGGTCACATAGTGATCTTAAATGTTACGATTTCACCAGGGTAAAACTTATTTTATCATTAAAGTCTAGATGTAAAAACTATAAAACCAACTTTTTATGGCTAAATAGTCCTTTGGCACAAAAATATGTCACAAAATTTACAGGGTCGCCCGAGATGAGCTGGGGTCGGTCGGGTAACCGAAACCACACAATTTTGTTTATTTGACACAGACATCTGATGACTGAGAATAATCATCACTACATCAAAGATACTAGATAGAGAGGTATTATAGTTGTCAAAAACTGGTCTTCAACCAATTGCAGACCAACCATGGCGTGCGCATGTATCCGGAAGTAAGCCCATGCGTGTAACAGTCAATTACTATAGTCCCACAAGCTTTAAGTCTCTCTCATGAGTCTACTAAATTATATAATTTACTAATTTGTCTAATAATTTGTAAATTATTGTATATTTGAGATACCCTGGGGGATGGGTATAACAAAGTTATCTTAAATCTTATCTTACCTTACCTCTAATAGGGCAGTGAATGGGTGGGCACCAGGGACGGGGAGAAAATACCCGGGGGTTAGGGTTAGAAAACTAATTAGGTGGGGGTTAGAAAACTAATTAGGTGGGGGTTAGGGTTAGGATATTTGTTGTTTTAGGGATTGGGAACAATTACTGAACTGTGGTTGGTCTGCATGATCGAAATGTTGGTCTGTTGGTCTGCATGGTTAAAGACCAGTTTTTGACAACTACAGGTATTATACCTAAGATAGATGATGAATTACATGCAATATCAGCTTGTAGCTTGCAGTAATGCACTAAGTCAATTGAAACTACCGACCCCAGAGACTATATGCGGGGTTTTAACATTTTTACAGTGTTAAATATTGGTATTTTCCCCGCTACCGGTGGAATATTGGCTGCTAAAGTTCCCACCCCTATGGCCCCAGACCTAGTACTTTAAAATTCCCCAATGATCGACTGAATCAAATTGGGAAGGTTACAGAGTCAATTAATTGACCAATATTTAACACTGTAAAAATGTTAAAATCCCCGCATAGTCCCTGGGGTCGGGGGTCCGTAGTTTCAATTGACTAGTGCACATTTGTGGGATTTGTAAGGATTTCATGCATATACCCTATATTACGGTATACAGTAAATTAGATATATCAATTACATTCCAAGCATTTTTTGTGTGACCCTCTCAAACAAACAAATAATGTAGCATTGTTAATTCACCTTCAAGGTGATGAAATACTGTGTAAAAGCAACACATTTCTTCAACTTGTTTTATGCACTATGGACAGGGAGTGTTATTCCTTTAAAGGGCAACTTTGCATATAGTATTGAAGGCATATACACACTAAGTAAAAATATGTAAAGTTGTTGGTTGTACAGCGTTAGATAGTTGTGTAATGAATTCCAATTTATTAATTAGGTTGTTAGTGATCACAAGAATTTTGTTGCATAAAGCCTGGTAATGTCCAAATCTATATTTTTATAATATGTGAAAATCTGATACATGTACAAATTACCAGTACAACCAATGAAAAACAAGGGAATAATTCAGTGCTGTCTGCCAAAGTCTGAGTCTGCAGAACTTTATCTATATTTTACATATTTATTATATATCAGTTTAAAATCTATATTTACTACAGGTATATTGGAAACTCTCTCAGATCCTTTAAACTATAAAGCTTGCATATAGTCTGACTGATTTCATTGTTTCATTATAATTAGACATTAAACTACAGTATTTAAATAACTAAATAACCCAAACTACAGTGTATTTAATTTTTGGGTGGAGTAGCTCTACTGCGTTGAATAGAACAGTAGGGGGGGGGGGGGGGGGGGGGGGGGGGGGGGGGGGGGGGGGGGGGGGGGGGGGTCTGCTGGTGTTTATACTGTATCATCAGGCACTAAGAAAAAAATAACTTATCTCACAGCTAGACAGGGTTAGAAATCAAATGTGTAATTCTTGATTATTGAAATTAATAATTGCACTAACTCAATTTTAATGTCATTTTACATAATTTAATGGATAACGTTGAATGACCTTCTAAAAAAATGAAAAATGACCTGAAAACACTATATAGTGATTAGACATACTGAATAAAGATTGATGATTACTGTATTATTATTATTATTATTATTATTATTATTATTATACTGGCATTTGCTCATGCCCTACTGTAATATATTTATAAACTGTATGTTCCTTCCCAGCTGGTGAACATCTTGCCAAGATCGTAGTATTACCAAGTACGGTATCGTCAAAACAATTAAATATAAGAAAAAATGCTGGACAAGAGCACTCAATCACAATCCAATACCAATCGATAATTATATTGATTGGTATAAATTGATCAATTTTTATGGTTTTGATTAACCAATAGATAAATTTAATTTAATTTCGTTTTGATTGTTATCAATTGTTTTTATGATAAAATAGGTTGTTGCATTAGGTTTTTGGCATTGTAGTGAATTGAGCTGCAAATCAGCTGGACTTATGGCTATATCGACATCCACATAGCTGTTAGATTCTACAAGTCTGTTTTGCCTTTAATTCTTGTGGATTTGCTAAGCCTATATACAGTACCGGTAAGTCTTAGTTTAGACACCAATCTTTTCGTGACCTGAACTGGGTTGGCCCAAATCAAGAAAATCCTGCCTTTTGTCATTTTGATTCAACCATTTTAATTGTTTGCTACTGTAGTCAAGCTTTTAATGTAAACTCTGCACACAAATGTTTCTGAACCTGCAACCTTTATTTCAGATGTGCCAAACTTTCCATGAGACAAACCTATACTGTAATAAATCAGAAAGCAACCTTCATTAGATGCTCTAACCATTGTGCTATCTAACCAGAGATCATAAAGGTTGCAGGTTCAATTCCAGTCTGGGGCTCAGAAACATTTTTCTGCAGAGTTTGTTAAGAATATTACATATTACTGTAGAGTATAATGATCAACTGTGATTGGTTTGTCTAGTCACATGATTGTATGACGTGACCTAACCACGCTGTCTTCCTAGTTCCTTATTCAGAGTTTGTATATAGTGTATTTTATATCAACATAAAATGGGTTAAACCACAATGCTATTAGTGTCGTTCGAACTTGATCGTTCAACAGGTTATGGGCCCAGGATGCTGATTCATTTGGGCAAATCGAACGGATGTCTAATGTATCGATTTTGTGAGAATTTTTCGCTGTAAACATGGCTGATGTGTCGATGTCGAATACGCTGAAGTTCGCGAAGTTGAATGGTTCGAACTATCGAACTTGGTCGTTCAACATGCGTCTACACTTGGAGAGCCTTGATCTATTTGAGCATGCAAATGGCACGGCTGAATCTCCTGAAGAAGGTGCTAGCGCAGAAGTTGTACGAATCTTCAATTCTGGTGCAAAAAAAGCGTGGACTCACATCTGTTTATCCATTCAACCGGAGTACCAAATACATGTACGAGATACGACGACAGCAAAAGGAGCTTGGGATGCTCTGAAAAATCAGTTTGCTCGGGAGTCACTGTTGCAGAAAGTAAGGCTACGACAGCAATATTATTCTTTGCGTTTTCATTCTGGTGATAATATGTTGGAACATATAAGTCATTTAAGATCACTGCATGATCAACTTAAAGAGATGGGAGTAAACGTTGACGACAAAGAACTGGCAATGACACTTCTAGCTAGTTTGCCTGAAGAGTTCAAACCGTTAATAACTGCCCTTGATGCCGTTGGTGATGAGAATGTATCTTATGAAAAGGTGAAAAATATGCTTCTAAATGATATTGATCGTAGTAGTGATGCAAAAGGTTCTGAAGATGCTTTTTCTGCAAAACGAGGGAATAAGAAAGGAAAACACAGTGACTACTGGAATAATCAGAAGCAAGATAGAGTATTTAAGGGCAAGTGCCATAATTGTCAGGAAAGGGGACATTTTGCTCGAGACTGCCCGAAGCGTAATACTCAGGACGGTGCTAATCGAAAAGGTGATAAGCCAAAGGGATCAGCTCGCTGTGCTGAAAAAGCTGATGGTGACTTTATTACAGAAGACGAAGCATTGTTTACATCTGATCTATTATATAATTCTGGATGGATTATTGATTCTGGAGCCACACAACATATGACATTTGATAAGAGTAATTTATCGAATTATGTGGAGTTCAAGCAACCGTGTATTGTTAATCTTGGAGACAATCGTTCGATCTTAGCTTATGGTAAAGGTACCTATCATATTGTTGCAGATCTTGGAGATCGTGTTCAAAATATCAGTCTTCGTGATGTGTTATATTTACCAGATCTGGAAAAGAATTTGCTTTCGGTAAGAGCGATGGTTAAATTAGGAGCTAATGTTCGTTTCGAGGGGGATAAATGCGAGATTACGCGAAACTCGAAATTACTAGCTGTTGGTGAGATTCAAGGAAAACTTTATATGTTACAAGTCGTTGCAGATGAGCATGTAAACATTGCAAGAGAGGATTCTAATTTAAAGTTATGGCATTATCGTTTTGGTCATTTGGGCACGGACAGTGTAAAAAAGTTATTGAAAGACGAAATGGTTGAAGGAATGGACAGTAACGGTGTAAGAAATTCAGTGTGTGAAGGTTGCATCATGGGTAAGCAACATCGAACTGAATATCCGAAAGGAGTTGCAAAGCGTGCAACTGAGCCTCTTGAACTGGTTCATAGTGACGTTTGCGGACCGATGTCTGTAAATTCTATTGGAGGATCTCGATATTTCGTGACATTTATTGACGATTATACAAGATACACTCATGTTTATTTTATGAAGCATAAAGACGAAGTATTAGAGAAATTGAAAGAGTTTGTTAACTTGATGACAAACCTCACTGGTAAGCAGGTTAAAACTTTGCGTACCGACAATGGTGGAGAGTATTGTTCAAAGGAATTTGAGTCGTACCTTAAGGAGAAAGGAATTGTTCATCAATTAACTGTTCCATTTAATCCAGCTCAGAATGGTGTCTCGGAAAGGATGAATCGCACACTCGTAGAATCGGCTAGGTCAATGATGTCTCATGCAAACATGCAAGTTGAATTTTGGGCTGAAGCTATCAACACTGCAGTACATCTTAGAAATCGTAGTCCTACTACATTCCTTGAAGGAATTACACCTTATGAATGCTTATTCAATAGAAAGCCAGATGTCTCAAACCTGAGAGTTTTCGGCTGTATGGCATTTGCTCACATCCCAAAGAAGCAACGTAAGAAATTTGAGGAAAAGTCTCAGAAAGTCATATTCGTTGGCTATCCCGAAGGGACAAAAGGTTATAAACTTTATGATACATCAACTCGAAAGTTCATTCGCAGTAGAGATGTTGTATTTATGGAAGGGAAATTCCATAATGTTGACGGTGATTGTTCAGTGAAAACAAATACCGAGTTTTATATCCCAGTGGATGATGTTCCTCTTGAAGTCGAAGTTCAAAATGCAACAGGTGGAGATTTAATTGATGATCATGATGAATCAAATGGTGAACAGGATGAACTGGAAGTAGTTCATAATCAACCAGTGGGAGCAATGTATGAAGAAAACTTTCTAAGAGAGACTGAAAATCTAGAAGCTCGGAGACCGCGCAAACCTCCTGCTAGATTTGATGAAGAATGTTATGTTGGAGATAATCTCACAGCTGATGTAGATGAGCCAGTGAATATTCATCAAGCATGGACAGGAAAACATTCTGTTGATTGGATAGAAGCAACTAATTCAGAGTACAAATCACTCTTGGATAACCACACTTGGAACCTTGTACCACCCCCCGAGGGGAAGAACATTGTTGGAAGTCGTTGGGTGTTTAAAGTTAAACACACAGCAGATGGTTCAGTTGAAAGATTCAAGGCTCGGTTAGTCGCACAAGGATATTCACAATCTGAAGGAGTCGACTATGAAGAAATCTTTTCACCCGTGGTGCGTTATACCTCAATTAGGTCTCTATTAGCTGTAGCAAATATATGTGACTGGGAAGTTCACCAAATGGATGTACGGACAGCGTTCCTACAAGGTAATCTAGATGAAGAAATCTATATGAAACAACCGGATGGTTACAAAGATCAAGAAAAGCCTGATTACGTATGCAAGTTAAACAAGAGTATCTATGGCTTAAAACAAGCTGCACGATGTTGGAACTTTACTATTGACACCTTTCTCAGATCAAATAGGCCATCAGCCACTCGCCAGAAAACGACTGGAAAACAAGTTTCGTTGCACCCGCCCAGAGACCACAAAATTTCAACGTTATATCATTAAGTGATGTATTTCAATCATAAAACACAAATGTTGTACCTCAGAAAACTCGCAGTTTTCAAAAATAAATAATTTTTATTTACATTTTGTTTCTTGTACACTCGGGTGAAAAAGTTCATACAAGTTAAAAATATATTGAAAACTAATTTTTTAAAGCAATGAAACAAGTAATGTAAAAATAGTATATAAATATTTACAAATGTGCATCAATATATGCATTGAAATTCTTACAACATGGGTGTACAAAGTCCCGTTGTACTAAGGCTTGATAGTACTATCCACTGAATAGCGATTTTCTTCAATCTTCACAAAAATTGGTCAAAACAGGGTCAAACGTGCGTTTTTGGCAACAAAATAATCTTTCTTTCAAAAAATCAATCCCGAAATGTCAAAGTTATACACGTTCTGCTGATGTAAACTGAAATATTTGCGTATATCATCAGCTCATTGGGCTATTTACAAGTCTTTTACGATCGTTATCTCATCTCTATTATGCGTATATTGCCTATTCTGGATCTGAATCATCCATCTCAACGTCCTCGTAAACATCCTCATTGGTTTCTTCTGGTTTCTGGTTTTCACATTCAGTGCAACCACATAACTCGGTGCATGTCAGATCTTCTTTCTTGCATTTGCATCTTGTATTCTTGCAACCAGTTTTGCAATTGCAACTGGCACTTTCGAGAATGTTGTCCATTGCAGGTAAACAGGACAACCACTTGACTCTTAAATCACCACTTTCGTCCACTTGCCAACCATGGTTGCAAAAATCAGGAGCATCGATAGTTGTACTCAGGCATCGGCGCCAGATGTAAGCGACGTAATTGGCACGAGTTATGTGCAATAGAAGGGCGTCTTTATTACGAGGAAGACAGTCCTCGCCAAATTTCCCCTTTGTGAACGCGTTATATCTGGCGTCATTCACGGTTGTTGCTGTTTGATCTACAAAAAGGCGGCAGGTAAACAGGTCCAGGTCGTTGATTGTTTTTTCGCAAACCACTTCTGAAGAACCCAGGTTGGAAAACGCTGAAACAAACTCTTCGTTTGATCGAGCCAACTTAAGAGCCTTTGCCTTGCCTTTACCATAAAACGAGCTGGTGTAATCACAGCCTAAATATGTAATAAGGTTTATTTTAATATGTTAAATATTGTATCCTTGTTTGACCAAAAAAACGTTTAATTTGTGATACTTTACCTGTGAATGCATGAAATCCAGGCAAAGCAGAACTCAGTTCATGGCTGATACCTCTTGATATAACGTCTACTGAAATGATTCTGCTTCGATCTCCCGTACCAGCGTGCATAAAGAGGGATGTTTCGGGCAAGGCCAGCTTCGAAAATAATGCCAGAACAAATACATCTGTGTCCGGTGATTTAATTACAACAGTTCGGTTGCCTGAACGTGCGACATGTGCTGCATGTAGCAATAGTCTTGTGTCTGCTTCTTCGTGATCGCATGAAAGTTCATTGACTTGCTCCTGGACAATACCATCATCAACAGAATATAGCTTCGTGCAGTGTTCCCCTGTCGTCACATACAGCTGAAGTTCGCCCAAAGACCGTCGGTCCATCTTTGACCAAGATTCCAACAAAAAGGCGACCAGATTCTCTTTATTTCTGCCACTTGAAAGGAACTTCTTCCACGGTTTAAATACTTTCTGATCCCTTCCGTAGATACGTACGTTACTTGTGCCACCAGACGCTCGTTTTTCTCGCTCTGCATTTTTTATGCTGAGTTGTGGTTACCGGTCGGCCACCATATCAACACGCGATGCATTGAACTTGCGTGCAATAGCAAGTATTCTTGCAAGGATGACATCAGCAAGCTCGCCGTATGTCTCTGGTACAACGACGGTTGACTGTAGTACTGCCATCGCATCAAGGAGAACACTACCGCCATCAGGAGCAGAATGTACGACGCAATCGGAAAACTCGGACTCGAACATATGTAATAACTTCGACTTCGTTCTTTTGCAAATGTTTCCAACCACTGTTGCCAACGAAAGAGGATAGGGGCCAAGACAAAACGAGAGCATCTCCGTACATCGATCGATCTCTTCTGTCCGATCATGAAAATGATACAATTTGACCCTTTGATGTGAGCCTTGAGACTGCCTTCTTAGTTGATGCGAATGTTTTGAGTTTCTGCTTAGTGATAGGATCAAATATATCTGGTTCCTCGACAAGTAACTTGTTAGAAACGAACGCCTCATTCCCTTTGTCAAATGCGCCTGACAGATCAGCGACAATGTCGTCCGGTTACATTTTCACAAGTTGTATACTGTACCTCTAATCCAGAATCTTTGAACCTCTTTCCAATGCAGCTACAATAGGACATGATTGTGTGGAATTCCCCAAGGCGCACAACACACCTCTTGCTATACGCTTCATTTTTCCATTGAACTTGCTGTAATTTTGCATAAACAGCCTCATCAGCAACAAGAAGTACTTGTTGCAATTGCAGCTCATCAGCGATTTGAACACTTTGGCGTAGGATCTCATTTATTGTGCACATCTCTGTTATAGGTTTGTCGATAATTGGCAAGTAGCTTATTCTTGCCATTGTTGGAACATCGTTGTGCAATAGAGTATTAAAACCTGTCCAGCCCGGTAAACAGATAAACAATTATTTAGCCTGGATCTTACATAGAGCGTAGATAAAGTCTAGCCTTCGTGGAATTACTTGAATATGGGAATGTTCCTTTACATCAGTGGAGACAAATTCTGATAAATGGGAAAGTTTCACTGACTTCTTACTTCCCAAATGAAAGTAAGGCAACTCTTCCTCTTCTAAACTCAAAGTTCTAATTCTTTTACTGACCAGCTCCTTGGGTTTTGTGGTGTTTGGTTGGGTTCCCTGTCTTTGGATTGCTATGCCAGCAGCAATGTGGGTTTGGCCCTTTCCACTCTTCGTTTCTTCACTGTAGTCCTGGTTGTCAAAAACGAGAACTGTCGGCTCACTCTTTACCATATCTCTCGGAAGAAGCGAATGTTCATCTGATTGTAAGGTTGCTAGTGCTGTTTCATGCCGTATTACAGTGTCATAGGAAGCACAGTGACCGAATGCGTTTAAAATGCTTATCATTTCTGCAGATCCTGTGACTTGTCTTGTCAGCATTCCAAGTGATAACGACTTTGGTGTTTGCTTGTTTCCTTTCGCGGAAATGTACACTAAGTCCTGTGCTATTGAATCCACTTTACGAGCATCTTTGTCTGCAATTGAGTCCCTCAATGACTCTAAAGATGGTACATCAGAGAGACCAAGGCACCAGCAAAGGAAGTGGAACTGCTTGTAAAATCGCCTCTTCATTGAAATCATCAGCAGTTGGGGGCCATTGACACTGAAGTGAGGGAACGTCTTTTATAGTGTTCCTTAAGACCAAAGCAGCTCGGAACAAGTCCACTGAATCACTTTCTTGGGTTGGTTTAACTGGCACGTCCTCCTCTACCTCGTCTGTGTCGGAACTTTCGTCTTCTGCTACATCAATAAACTGTTCAGCGAATGTACCAGCTGAAAGGTCTTCAGCAAAGACAATTTCACTTCTGTTTCGTCTTGTCGGAGCATGGAACACTAGCTGTGGATGACTTTTCTGCAACCGTCTCTTTAGTTTGCTTGCCCTGTACTCTGAACCTTCCAGATTTTCTTCATACTTAATAATGTACTTTCGAAACATTTCCACCAATTTGTTCATAAATACAAGTTCCTTGTTCTTGCACATCCGATCATCAATGATTTCCTTACAGAAGACTTTATATGCAATAGCATGAACTGAATCAACAGGAGCATCGATACTTTCCTTCGACAAAAAACGAGTATAGTTCTTGTAACAAGTCTTGTGGTAGCATACTTCAATTGCTACACAATCTTTATCTCTAATATGGACAAGAATATCTTCATCTTTCTTTTGTTCTACTGCCTCACGTAGTTGACCACAACCGATTGTTTCACACTGGGTTAAATATTGTACCGTCCTTTTTCTTGAATTCTGGTGAAAATTAATGGTAAAATGATATTATTTTTTTCCAATAGTATAATGCCCCCAGGTAGGGCATTTGACAAAGTGTCAGTAAAAAAGATCAAATCCCTCTGGGTTTGCCCACTGCCGGGGTGTATAATAAAAAAAGTGAACCTTTAGAAATGTCGCTTCGTCTCACTCATAATATGCATACAAATAAAAATTATAATCTCAAATTATAATCTTGTGTATACATGTTTTATTATTCACCCTGTCTTGTATACATAATAGTAGCTTACCTGGTCATTGTAGTATAATTCTTTCGTTTTGCATATTATACATATCCGTGGGAGTATTCCAGTACTTTTCGTTTTAACATTTGTACTGGTTGATTTTCTCCGAAGTTTTCTCTTTGCTTCCCACCCGCTTCTCCGCCATTTCGATTACTCTTTTATTTGTCAGTTTCTGATAGCATTTACGATGGTAAAATAGGTCGGAACGTACTGCTGCTTCATCGCAAAACTGCTTGCCTTCATTTTCGTTCATGTATTCAAAACTTTGTTCGCTTACTTCTCTGGCTTCGCTATCCAAAACAATCCATCATGACCTACACTCAACAATCTTACATAATGACGTTCCCGTTGCCGTAATTAAAATCTCGTCATCCTTTGAAATCGCGCTAAAATGAATAAAACATTGGCTCTCTTTGTCTCGTTCCTTGTCGGCCATGACAGCTCATGTTTTGTGACCTTGTAATTTGACCTTGGCGAGATACAAAGTTGACCAATAGCATGCCAGAAACTCTAATATCGTGATTCGTGAAACACGCGTGGAATTACACGCAATTGCAAAAATACGATAAACAATTGTGAAAATACTGCAACTTTGAGCTCATTTTGATTGAAAACTGCATGCTGAATCTAGTACAACATTTTGAAATCGAGTTATATGGACACAAAAGCGTTATTTAGAATGGTTAAATTGTAGTCTCCGTTGGGGTGCAACGAAAAGTCATAAATCTGGCGAGTGGCTGATGGCCTAAAATGGTTATCGGAAGTGTAGTGCAGATCCATGTATATATATCAAGTCGGCTAAACGTAAGAATGGAAAGATCGATTTTGTTATACTAGCCCTTTATGTCGATGATATCCTATGGTTTTCTAACAACACAGAGATGTTGAAGAAGGAGAAAGAAGCACTCGCTAAGAAATTCAAAGTAGATGATATGGGAGAAATAAGTTATGTTCTTGGTATGTCTGTGAAGCGCAACCGTGAAGATAGGACACTTACCATTAACCAGCCAAAGTACTTCGAAGGAGTACTGAAGAGATTTGGAATGGAGGAGTGTAAATCTATTTCAACGCCATTGGAACCAGGACGAAAGTTTGAATCATTATCAGAGAATGATATACCAGTAGATGTTCAAGCCTATCAGATGGCAATAGGTTGTTTAACATATGCAACTACCGCTACTCGACCAGATTTAGCTGCTGCAGTTGGGATTTTGTCTAAGTTCATGTCCAAACCAGGGAAAGAACATTGGCAAGGAGTGAAGAGAATTTTACGATACATCAAAGGGACACTCAACTATGGTCTCACATTTACTGCAAAAGGCAATAATCCTGTGTTGTCTGGCTATTCTGATGCTGATTGGGGAGGCGATTTGGAAACTCGACGTTCAACGTCAGGGTATGTGTTTCAGATACAAAGTAACACAATCAGTTGGTGTAGTAAAAGGCAAAAGTCTGTTTCAAGGTCAACAACCGAAGCAGAATATATTGCGTTAAGTAATGCATGTCAAGAATCTGTTTGGCTGAAAAGATTACTTTCTGACATTGGAATGAAACAAGATGTTCCATTAACAATCTTCGAGGACAATCAAGGAGCAATTCAACTGTCAAGAAATCCAAAGTTTCACAATCGTACGAAACATATTGACATTTCATTTCATTTCATTAGAGAACAAGTAAATCGTAAATTAGTCTCTGTAAAGTACTGTCAGACTGAAGATATGTTGGCTGATGTTATGACGAAAGCTTTGCCAAAGCAAACATTTGAAAGATTTAGAGAAATGTTAGGAGTAAAAGACATTGAGTAGTCAAATGACATTCAAGACATTTACATTAAAGTTGAATTTTTTGTTAGTACTGTATGTATGATCATTTAGTGGGAGTGTTAAGAATATTACATATTACTGTAGAGTATAATGATCAACTGTGATTGGTTTGTCTAGTCACATGATTGTATGACGTGACCTAACCACGCTGTCTTCCTAGTTCCTTATTCAGAGTTTGTATATAGTGTATTTTATATCAACATAAAATGGGTTAAACCACAATGCTATTAGTGTCGTTCGAACTTGATCGTTCAACAGAGTTTACATTAAAAGCTTGACTATAGCAAACAATTAAAATGTTTGAATCAAAATGACAAAAGGCAGGATTTTCTTGATTTGGACCAATCTTTTCATGACCTGAACTGGGTTGGCGTAAACTAAGACTTACTGTAGGCTTAGGAAATCCACAAGAATTAAAGGCAAAATAGATTGTTTTGTTAAGGACAGTACGTGTTAAAACATTAAAGTGTTAAAAGAAAATCAATAAAAAAAATCTGCGTAGACGTATTGTAATCCTTTGGGCATTGTGCAATCTCTCGTAAGCGACCATGCAACTTTACTTCAGCCATTTGAACATGTGGTCGCATTCGAGAGAACAAATTCTCGTAAGCGACCAGTTCTAGTTGCGAACACTTTTTGCAGTTCCCGAGGGGGTTCGCAAAACTAGCTTTGAAAATCGTTATTGTCGCAAATCGTATAAATTAACTGAGACGCATTTGAGTGCGTTTACTGGGAGGTTTATCTAATACTGTAATGATTCATTCATTGTATATGTCGGTTCACAAAACCTTGCCACACTACAATAATCTTTACCATAACAACTCACCGAAAAATCACCGAGCCTCGAACCATGAAGACCTTCCCGCACAGTTCTATATTGTATATATAATATTATTGCAAAAACAACAGAACGAAAGGAAAATATTCTATCTCACCTCCGCCATCAGAGTAGATTATACTGTAGTCGCGAAAATCTTGCAGTTGTGCAAGCCGAGTTGTAACTGAGATGAGATTGATAAACTCGGACGAGAAAGCAGAAGTCAGAAGAAAGCATGTAGAAAGTAGCACCGACTGACACCAGAGGACCGACACAAACAAACCAAAAGAAACATCTTCCTGTTTTAATAAACAAACCAATAGAAACATCGCTACAGGAAGTGAAAAAACAGCCAATAAGGGAAGGTGTTTCGATCGGTATTGGATTACCTTCTGTCTCAAGGAAATTTGAATCAAAGGAAAGCGCAACATGAATGATTGCTCTTCGCTAAAAATTGCGCGCAGCGAGCGCAAGAAATATGATGAGAAGATAGTAGGATAGATAACTTACCAATTCTTAAAGTGACTCTGGTGAAATTATGATGCTATATGATAGCCGAGAGAGATAAATTGTAAATTATGATGCTATATGATAGCCGAGAGAGATAAATTATAAATTATGATGCTACAGTACTGCTCAGAAATAACCTAACACTGCGGTTGCGGTTCGGTTGCGGTTCGGTTGCGGTTCGGTTGGGGTTAGGTTGGGGTTCGGTTGCGGTTCGGTTGGGGTTAGGTTGCGGTTCGGTTGGGGTTAGGTTGGGGTTCGGTTGGGGTTAGGTTGCGGTTCGGTTACGGTTCGGTTTGCGGTTCGGTGTGCGGTCGATACACATTAGCCTGTGTGAAAACGGCTTGGGTTCCGACTATTTCCGACATGGAAAGCGTTTAGTTTAAAATGTAAAGGGCACCAAAAGCAAAATAGATCTTCATGTTTGGCTTCATTCTTTGTTTGTTTCATGTCCTATTGACAAGAATACACTCGCGCAAGAGATTCGCAGTTGAAAGGAATGAAAGCGAAACGTTGTGCTTTCGCCGTCCAAAACCTAATTCAAGTAATGTTCGACTTATACTGCACTCGTGGCACCGTTTGCAGTGAATCCTCGTCGAACCTAATGAATGTGATAGTATTACGAAAATATAATGGGGTAAGGATAAAACGCGGATGCGGATGGCGGATGGCGGATGAGAAAAGGCGGATAGAGGATAAAACGCGGATGGGAAAAGGCGGATAGAGGATAAAACGCGGATGAGAAAAGGCGGATAGAGGATAAAACGCGGATGAGAAAAGGCGGATAGAGGATAAAACGCGGATGGGAAAAGGCGGATAGAGGATAAAACGCCGTTGAGAAAAGGCGGATAGAGGATAAAACGCCGTTGAGAAAAGGCGGATAGAGGATAAAACGCCGTTGAGAAAAGGCGGATAGAGGATAAAACGCGGATGAGAAAAGGAAAGTAGGTCTGTGTGTAGAAATTTAGAATTAATAGTCTCTCGCAGACTCTCCACTGCGGGCGAAAGACTATAATATTATTCAAACAGCGCTAATGTAATTGTTGTTGTTTCCGAACGCATGAGTTTATACAGATATCAATTATATTCCAGGCGTCATTCTATAAGCAAGAAAATCTGCAATAAAATTAAAAGCTGAAGTAAATTAAGATTGAAGCTTCACCACGAGTAACTTGATTCAGGTACGCTCAGCGTGTCGTAAATAAACTGTCAGAGAGTCAGAACATTACAGCTTGTCAGGGAAAACATTGTTTAATTGAACAGGAAACGACAAAACAACAGCCGTGGCCGGAGAAAAATTATTGTTGAGTTGTAACTCTTTGTGGGAAAAGTGTTATTGAGATATGTATTATAAAAATGTCACAAAAAGGGCAACCAGTTGTTATCTCTGGTTAAGATATATTCGGACTCAAACTAATTCTATACGCGGACAGCACTTTGTGACCAGCTGCACGTTGTTCTTTTCCGAGCACTTTGGTATGTTCTTTTTGTTCTTTTCCGACCACGAGTAGTTGAAAGCAGTGACATCGTAGTCGTGTTATATGATGTAAGTTTGTTTGGTTGTTAATATGGCTTTTAAGTGAAGGTTAAAGTACCTTATTAATTTTTTTTTATTAAAGTGCCTAATTAAGTTTTAGTTATTTAATGAACTCCGAAAATGATTAGGAATGGTAATTTAGAGCTCCTTCAAGTTATTCATATAGAGCAGCATACTAGCATAGTCCTGGAACGAATTGTCAGATGAAATTAGAGATTTTAACATCAGTCAAGAGACGTTTTTACGCGCGTTTAATTTGAATATCATTAGATAATCCATGGTTGTATATAGTATAATGTATATATTTTACGTCTGTCTCTCATTTGCAAAATATATCATCTTATACGCTCGAAAGGCCATCGTGTTTGAAGAATTTTAATTAAAGATTACAGAATAACTAAAAATTTACTGTTTCGGTCAGCGCGCGCGTTTGATATTGCGCATTTATATAATTTTATGGTTTTTGTAAAATATACTTTTTATATTTTTCTTTGGATATTTCATTCTATTATAGTTCCGATTCTATCATTCTATTTTCGTCCATCGTTCTATTTATCATTCTATTGTAGTTCCGATTGCATGTTTCAAAGCCTGGACATTTTGAGATATAATAGTCACCATTTCTGTACCATGAAGGTTTATAGGAATATAGTTTAGAAAAAGAAGCACGTCACCACGTCAACTTTGAAGTTAACCAGAAACAGAAGACTTTATTTTTTGGCCTAATGCTCTATACCGATTAAATATACACAACTCATGACAGTTTTTTCGCACACTTGTGTTGGTCTGTAAAATAAGCCGCCTAAATCTACAATATGCCGCCTAAATCTTTCGCCCGCGCAGTGGAGAGTCTGCGAGAGACTATTTCTAGACACAGACCTACTTTCCTTTTCTCAACCGCGTTTTATCCTCTATCCGCCTTTTCTCATCCGCGTTTTATCCTCTATCCGCCTTTTCCCATCCGCGTTTTATCCTCTATCCGCCTTTTCTCATCCGCCATCCGTATCCGTCATCCGCATCCGCGTTTTATCCTTACCCAATATAATGATTGCGGCAGAGCGCGTATCCGTTTTAATTCCTAAACCGTTTTCCCCGATCATTATTATTTATTGCAGTGCGTCAGCCGCGTATAGCATGGCAGAAACTAGAAAGAGCCTGTATCTCTGATGAAGGCCTTCTCTCGAAATTGTTAGACCTATTATTCACGATTTCGGCACTACACCAAACCTTTTAGCATTTTCGATTCCTAATAATTCACGTGTCGAAAAGTGGATTGGCATGAAGTTTCAACCATTTCTGTGTTTACATGAAGCGAATCGAAAATTCGATCGGCTTACAATGCCGGATCGGATCGACTCGACTTTTCAAAACAAAAGAAATCGACACTATTTCTTTTGAGGGGATTGAGTGTTCCAATGGGATTGAAATTTCGATCCCACGTCATTGAATACTGTATCTGCTAGTGAAAATATTTTAAGTTAATAGGAAGTCAAAAAATCATCATTAACAAAATTAGATTTGAACGGTTCGAATGCCTTTGTTGAAGAAACTAAAAGCGTCGTAAATCAAAATATCGCTTGACAGGTTTGAATAGAATTGGCCACAACACGAGGAACGTATGAATATATTGAATAATAATTGTATTCTAGTGCTGTTTCGGGCGAAGTAGTTCACACAGGTGAAGCTTTTTCATGTCTCGTTTACACGGCGACGGAATTTTATAACGAAGTGTCTATTCGTCCGGCAGATATAACAACAATATATAGAGGCGTTCGTTCACAACGCGCGATTTCCGGTCGAGTTTGATAAAAATATAGTTTGGTAAGGGTTAGGATTTTGGTTAGGGTTAGGATTTGGGTTATGATTAGGTTTTATTTCAGAATTATTGTTACGATTACTGACTGCCGAACCTCTAGTTTTTCCCGAACAAGTTCCGGTTACCGGACCTATATAGCCACATCGATTTTATAAACGTTCTCCAAATACGAAAACGGATTGTTCATCGTAATCATATTAATGCAATCTGCTGAAACAAAGTAGATGTTACTGTTAGCTCTGATAGACCAACATGTACCGAATACAATTCACTGAAAAAGTTCTGCAGCTAAAATGCGTTTGTCAAACTTTAATTCAATTTGCCGTATTGATTTAGACGAATTTCGTAACATGTGACCACGGAAGTGTCAACGCTATTATTGTTGCCAAGTTATATCTATTTTAGTGCGTTGAGTATCACGTTTTCAAACGTGTCTTTCTCCGTTAAAGCTTTGAGACAAAACGCCAATCTTTTAAACTTGTTTGCCTTCTGCACGAATAATTGACAGTAGCATGCTTTCTCGTGCTTCCAACCAAGCTGCTCTCGTCTGATCCGACGATTAGTAGAATTCAAAACATTCACACCGCATTCTTCCATTAGTTTAGTTTTTAATTTTGGCATGCAGATGTTAACTCGTCGTTCATTTCATGTTATCGTCGATATATTTGCGTGAAATAATTCGATTCCATGAGTAAATAGACAGTTTTCTCATTTCACCAAACAACGCCGTCGCGTAACTGAAAAGGCAAACTTCGGAAATGATCGTATTTCCTCTCGTGTGAAACTTGAAGAGCGGTTGCGGTCACGCCAGACTACGACCTAGGTTCGACCGAGGATCGACCGAGGATCGACCGAGGATCGACCGAGGATCGACCTAGGTTCGACCGAGGATCGACCTAGGTTCGACCTAGGTTCGACCGAGGATCGACCGAAGATCGACCTAGGTTCGACCGCGGTTTTCGTTAGGTTATTTCTGAGCAGTACTGTATATGATAGCCGAGAGAGCTGCTGTTCGCAGATGACAGCGCACTGGTTGCCCATTCCGCTGAAGAGATCCAGAGAATAGTGGATGCTTTCTCCAATGCATCTAAGAAGTTCGGCCTGAAGATCAACATCAAGAAGACGGAAGTGCTATACCAGCCTAACTCTAGTAGAACCCAAGAGGAAGGTATCATGGTTGATGGTAACAAGCTGAACTCTGTCCCGGAATTCAAATACCTTGGAAGCATGTTATCAAGTGATGGACGCATTGATGCTGAAATACAGAGCAGGATGGCCAAGGCTAGCACGTTTTTCAGTCGGCTACGCCAGAGACTCTGGAACAACCACCATGTACCGACGCGGTTCAAAGGAAAGATCGACCGCGCAATCGTGCTACTGTATCTACCCTGCTATACGGAGCTGAGGTCGTTTGTAAAGCAAACAAAAGCGTTGCAAAAATATACTGTAAAGTTGCGGCGTTCAGCCAGGGCAGACCATAATTGGTGAAGGTTATCAGAATAGAACAGTAGGGGGGGGTCTGCTGGTGTTTATACTGTATCATCAGGCACTAAGAAAAAAATAACTTATCTCACAGCTAGACAGGGTTAGAAATCAAATGTGTAATTCTTGATTATTGAAATTAATAATTGCACTAACTCAATTTTAATGTCATTTTACATAATTTAATGGATAACGTTGAATGACCTTCTAAAAAAATGAAAAATGACCTGAAAACACTATATAGTGATTAGACATACTGAACAAAGATTGATGATTACTGTATTATTATTATTATTATTATTATTATTATTATTATTATTATTATTATTATTATTATTATTATACTGGCATTTGCTCATGCCCTACTGTAATATATTTATAAACTGTATGTTCCTTCCCAGCTGGTGAACATCTTGCCAAGATCTTACAAGATCTTGTAAGATCTTAAAATAAATCTTGACAAGATCTTATAATAGAAATCTTGTAAGATCTTTTAAGATTTAATATACTTGACAAGATCCTACAAAATATCTTGCAAACTGAAAACACTAGTTTGCTGATATAAACTTTTGATATAATGGTATTTTCATATATAAACGCATGAGCCTACTGTACATGTATATAATCGAAAATTCAAGATCATTTCCGTATAACGAACATAACTGTGACAACTTAAGTTGCCGACGCTACAATTAATAATAGATTATATTTATACCGTATGTGTGTTATACCGTACATGTGTGCTTTATAAAGTACGGTATTCTGCTCGACATATTTATCAAACTAGATTTGTGAAGTTGATCGCCCAGGTTGTTGTAGTATATTTATCAAACTCGCGAATTTTGATCGTGCGCAATATCCGGTATTCTAAATAAATAAAAAATCCGGTTAAAAAAGTCTTACAAGATAATCAAGATCAAAATCTTGCAAGATTTTACAAGAAAATAGTAAAAATCTTGTAAGATCTTACAAGATAATGGTCAAAATCTTGCAAGATTTTACAAGAAAATAGTAAAAATCTTGTAAGATCTTACAAGATAATGGTCAAAATCTTGCAAGATTTTACAAGAAAATAGTAAAAATCTTGTAAGATCTTACAAGATAATGGTCAAAATCTTGCAAGATTTTACAAGAAAATAGTAAAAATCGTGTAAGATCTTGCAAGATAATGGTCAAAGTCTTGTAAGATCTTACAACAAAATAGTAAAAATCTTGTAAGATCTTACAAGATAATGGTCAAAATCTTGCAAGATTTTACAAGAAAATAGTAAAAATCTTGTAAGATCTTACAAGAAAATGGTCAAAATCTTGTGAGATCTCTAAGAAATTGGTCAAAATCTTAATAGTCAAAGACGAATCTTGTTTACGAAAAATTATCTGGTGAAGATTCTTTCAACATAATGATCTAAAATAATATAATATAATATAATATAATATAATATAATATAATATAATATAATATAAAACTATTCAGGCCTAGAGTTTACCGTTACTGTAAATTGTCGTCAGAATCTGAGTTTTGGTATCTGATTCTATACGTTCCATAGTCCATAATCATAGACGAAATATATAGCTTACTGTGATAGCGAAGAAGAACCACTGGCACCCAGGGAAGTGATTCCTAAGAACTCATTAAAATTAGAAGTGTGACCAGTGTGAAGACTGTTACACTTGAATTCTCGCTGAAACTGTTCTAATACCTATTCAAAACGCTTAATAGCGTAAAAACACCGATGGTGTTTTGATCTACTATAGGAACAGACAACTGAAAATGAAGCGAGCTTACTAGACCAGGTGTGCTGGTGACAGGTGTTATACAGTACCTGTATGTTAAAACTTAAAAAACTGCCAAGCGCATTTCTCAGTTCTCACCTTTCTTTTCACGGTGGCGGATCAAGGGTTGTTTGTGCTTATATAATAAGTCATATAATATTGCGTTTATCACTTCGACTTCGTCTTGACATGGTAAAAAACAGAAAACACTTGTTTGTGGGATTTTAAATTGTTTTAAATTATTTTAAATGGTCGCACAGCCGCGATATCCGGTCATCAAGTCATATGGTAATATACCATTGTGCTTGGCTATCATATCATCATCATCATCATCATGCTCGAGAAAGACTGCTTTCATTACTTGTCAGCCGCTCTCCATTTAGCTCTCTGCTGTAATGACGACGACGGTAATGCGATGGAAGTGGTAACTTTTCAATTTAGTAGTCGAAGTTGCGTCGCATTTAATGCGACACCTGAAATATGACAGTAAAACTATGGTGCGCTTCGAGTAATCGTTCTAAACCAACTTTGACAAATTAGAAGAAATTGCTCTTTTCTTTTGTCAATGGGGTCTTTCGCTTCTGGGTTTTCATGCTCAGTCTGACTGATTCTGATCACCTTCACCAATTATGGTCTGCCCTGGCTGAACGCCGCAACTTTACAGTATATTTTTGCAACGCTTTTGTTTGCTTTACAAACGGCCTCAGCTCCGTATAGCAGGGTAGATACAGTAGCACGATTGCGCGGTAGATCTTTCCTTTGACCCGCGTCGGTATACATGGTGGTTGTTCCAGAGTCTCTGGCGTAGCCGACTGAAAAACGTGCTAGCCTTGGCCATCCTGCTCTGTATTTCAACATCATAATGCGTCCATCACTTGATAACGTGCTTCCGAGGTATTGGAATTCTGGGACAGAGTTCAGCTTGTTACCATCAACCATGATACCTTCCTCTTGGGTTCTACTAGAGTTAGGCTGGTATAGCACTTCCGTCTTCTTGATGTTGATCTTCAGGCCGAACTTCTTAGATGCATTGGAGAAAGCATCCACTATTCTCTGGATCTCTTCAGCGGAGTGGGCAACCAGTGCGCTGTCATCTGCGAACAGCAGCTGTCTCGGCTATCATATAATAGCATCATAATTTCACCAGAGTCACTTGGCCTATACGGATTTTAATTTTTTTAATTTAATTAATTTGTCACAATTACAACAAAGGGCAACTTACATATTTACAAAAACAGTGACAGGAGAAGGTAACAGGAAACAATTCCCAATTGACAACCGACCCCAAACAGAAACAATACACTAAAATACAATTATCCAATTTTATAAGTCCAACAGTATCTAAGTCCAATTACGGCGGAGTGTACGTTTGCAGCCTGTCCGAAAAATATTTATGCAGTTTTGATTTAAAATTTGCAACGGACTGGCATTTTTTAAAATCCTGCATGTGGTAGATTGTTCCATAGTTCGATAACTCTTGGAAAAAAAGAATTTCTGTAATAGTTCTGCTTATAGTCAGTTATTATTTTAAGATTGTTCGGATCAAAGTTTCGAGTTGAGTAACGGCTTGGAACTGGAGAAAAATATTTTTCACAGTTGAGATGTATTACACCGGAACGACATTTAAATAGCAGTATTAGATCCTTGAGTTCTCTACGAAATCTTAGCGGCAAAAGACGTATAATTCTTAGTCTGTCCCGGTACGAAACTTCGCGTGGTGGGTAGTTTAGGATGAACTTAGTCGCTCTCCTCTGGACATTCTCTACCAAGGCTCGGTGTTTGACTGTCGATGGTGACCATAAACTGGAACAATATTCGAGATGTGGGAGGACCAAGGAGCAAAAAAGAATTTTTCGGGTATTTTTATCTGTAATGTGCCAACAAACTCGTTTTATCAATCCAAGTTTTCGGTTTGCTTTGGAAACCATTTCCTCGATATGTCTTCCCCAGTCACAGGATATGACGACACCTAAATCTTTAATAAAAGGGACGCACTCCAGGTATGCAGAACCCAATCGATATGACCAGCAATTACTAGGAATTCGTTTTTTTGAGATATGAAGAGCTTTACATTTCAGGACATTAAAGGACATGCTAGAATCCAAACCCCATCTGTGAAGGCCTTCGAGATCTTGTTGGAGAAGGGATTGCGAAGTAGGGAAGTTTAATGTTCTATACAATTTCGAATCATCCGCAAATAGTGCAAAATTTGAATCCGAATGAATATAGTTAGGTAAGTCATTGATAAAAACAAGAAACAAAAGCGGCCCTAGAATTGATCCCTGTGGAACTCCGGATCTTACTGGAAGCCAATCGGAATAAATCCCTTCGAGAACAACACGTTGGTGTCTGTCGATCAAATAACTATTCAACCACTGTAGCAAGGATCCGGAAATACCATGACTTTCTAATTTCTGGATGGGTAAGTGATGTGGAACTTTATCGAAGGCCTTCGCAAGATCCAGATATAACACATCAACCTCCTTTCCACGTGCAAGAGAATCTAATATATCATATAAACTTCAAGTAGCTGAGATTCCGTTGAACGTCCTTTGCGAAAACCATGTTGGAAGCCGTAGATGAACTGTGACAAATGATGTTGACAATGGTGTGAAACACAACGTTCAAAAACCTTAGATAAAATGCAAAGTAGGGAAATAGGTCTAAAGTTTGATGGAAGTGAGGGATCATCTTTCTTAAAAATAGGCGTAAGATTGGCTCGTTTCCAGGTCGTAGGGAAATGACCAAGTGAAAGAGACATGTTAAATAATCGACAAAGGCTTGGAGCAATTTGGAGCAAAGGCTTCGGCTGATTCTTTGAGTAGTCTTCCTGGGATGTTGTCAGGTTCACATGCCTTGCTAGGGTCGAGATTTTTAAGAGCGTGGAATACTTCGGACTCAGAAAGATTAATGGTTGTCAATGGTTCAACGGCACTCGGATCTCTGCGTTCGCGAATTACAACTTCAAAACTTGACAAGAATTGATAAGTTATCTATCCTACTATCTTCTCAACATATTTCTTGCGCTCGCTGCGCGCAATTTTTAGCCAGAGCAATCATTCATGTTGCGCTTTCCTTTGATTCAAATTTCCTTGATTTGTTTGATTTCCTTGAGGCAGAAGGTACACAGGATTGATTATTTATCTATTTTGCAGTAATCCAGTAACGATCGAAACACCTTCCCTTATTGGCTGTTTTTTCACTTCCTGTAGCAAAGTGTAGCGATGTTTATATTGGTTTGTTTATTAAAACAGGAAGTTAAAACTTCTGTGGACATGACTTTCGGTCCTCTGGTGTCAGTCGGTGCTACTTTCTACATGCTTTCTTCTGACTTCTTCTTTCTCGTCCGAGTTTATCATTCTCATCTCAGTTACAACTCGGCTTGCACAACTGCAAGATTTTCGCGACTATAATCTACTCTGATGGCGGAGGTGAGTTACAATATTTTCCTTTCGTTCTGTTGTTTTTGCAATAATATTATATGTATAATATAGCACTGTGCGGGAAGGTCTTAGGGTTGAAGCACAAGAAAGCATGCTACTCGTGCGGAAGCCAAACAAGCTTAAAAGATTGGCGTTTTGTCTCAAAGCTTTGACGGAGAAAGACACGTTTGAAAACGTGATATTCAAACGCACTAAAATAGATATCACTTGGCAACAATAATAGCGTTGACACTTCCGTGTTCGCATGTTGCGAAATTCGACGTTTTAATCAATACGGCAAATTGAATTAAAGTTTGACAAAACTCATTTTAGCTGCAGAACGTTTTCAGAATTGTATTCGGTACATGTTGGTCTATCAGAGCTAACAGTAACAGCAGATTGCATTCTGATCATATGATATGTAGTGTTTAAAACACGAGAAGGAGCGTTTTATCATATTTAAAATGCGAGCGCGCAGCGCGAGCATTTTAGATATGATAAAACGCGAGTTCGAGTGTTGTAAATAGCTTCAAAAACACTTGATTGTAATCACTAGGGAGTGTACTGGTTTTTATTTTCTATTAGAGGTAAATTGGGTTGATGTATGAAATGCAAATTAGCAGGAATTTTATATAAAGTTCGTAGAGACTTTATATAATTTTCATGCGGATTAGTATTCATGGTTTTATCAGGTATAAAAGCCTTGCGCGTGACTAAAACAGTTCATAATAAGTTATGCAAAACCATACAATCCAGTTTCAAGAGACACCATTTCTATCTGGACCAACAAAGTTTTGGCCTCAACACACACCAGTAGATCTGCTCAATACAAGGACTAAACATGCAAGAGATCATGAAAGCAGCAGGTTGGAGCAACTGGTATCTTTGCAAAGTTTTACCAAAAACGTATGGACACAACTGCTAATTTTGGTTCCAAATTACTGCAGAAGTAATGCTGTGGAACATGAGACAGTTTGGTTTAGTGCTGGTTTATATTGATGTTATATTGTCATCTAAATAAAATTGCATATTGATATATGCCACTCTACTTGTTACTCATTAATAGTTTGTGGCACAAGACTCTGAAATCTCATGTAGCTCCGTAGTGATGTAGACTGATGACAAGATAGAATTATACAATTAAACGAAACTTGCCTGTAAGTTAAAGTTTGATTGTAATTCTGGCTTGTCATCAGTCAGGAACGAAGGAGTCACAAGCCCAGGCCCTCCCTCCCGTCTCCTTCGTTCCTTTTTTCCTGTATCACGTTGAATACTGACTTGCTACGCGCATGCGCATCTCATATGACTCCTTCGTTCCGGACTGATGACATTAAGCCAGAATTACAATCAAACTCAATCAAACTTCCATTTACAGGTAAGTTTCGTTTAATTGTATACATTTATAGGGAAGAGATTGCGTTGGACTACAGTTATACATGTCGCTACATATCGCTACAGGAAGACAAGAGCCGTTCCAATAGGTGCTGGACGGCTCCTATTTTGAAAACGAAGCGACGTTTTCATTAGCATCACGAGAAGTGAATTTGTAAAGGACGATAGACTTGGCAGTCAGAGGAAAGACATGGCAACAAAATATTTACAGGCACTGGGTCAAGGAGAGAACTTATCTCTGATTTATTAACATAATTCTTCGTTACAGAGGTTATTCGATTGTCTTAAATGGTTCTCTGGTTAAAATGTTGCGGAAACCCTTCGTTAAAGCTAACTAGACTGGCTGACTATTTCAAAATTTTGTATGGCACGGTGTGAAAGCACTGACTTGGTCAGTGGCTTAGTCGTCGCCCCAAAACCGAACATCGCCAGGTTAATACCCGCAATTAAACAAGGGCGCCATCCAATCCCGACAATTGATGAAGTTCTTGAAGATCTAACCGACGCGAACAAGTTAAGTAAAATTGATCTTCGTGCTGGATATCACCAGATTCTATTAACCAAAGAAGTTAGATCCATTACGACCTTCGTAACTCACCGAGGTTTGTTCCGATACAAGCGCCTTCCTTTTGGAATAAACTCTGCAAGCGAAGTCTTCCAGAACGCAATTCGAGGTCTCAGAGGAGCACGCAACATTGCCGATGACATCATCCTGTGCGGTCGAACTGAGCAAGAACACAATGAACGTCTAGACGCACTGTTTGCCCGTCTACAAGAGCGTGGGTTAATTGTTAATCCATCTGCCTTTTTGGTCGAGATTCCCTCTGGTTTTATGGCTACATCGTCACACAGGATGGACTTAAAGCTGACCAAGCGAAAATTGCCACCAGCACTCCAAAGAACGTTCATCAGCTTCGCAGTTTCCTGGGACTCGCGACATACTCGCGACATACTCCGTTTCTTACAGGATTTTGCCACCATAACACAGCCCTTGTGTTGGCGTGGTTCGAAATGTTGCATATATGCAAGCAGATAATTAACTGACACGGAACAACGATACTCGCAAACAGAACGCGAGGCTTTGGCCTTAGTGTGGGGATGTGAACGTTTTCATTCGTGGGACACAATTCCAGATATTTACTGACCGAAGTCAAAGCCACCATTTAGGATGAAATGTTGGGTTGTTCGCCTTCAACAATATGACTTTACGGTTCAGTATCGTAAAGGAGAAGGGAACTCTGCTGACATTCTATGCCATTACCTTCCAGCACGACTAAAGCACTAAAATATGTCAACTTCGTGGCAGCACATGCGGTACCGAAAGCTATGACGTACATGGCCGAGATTGAAGAGGCAACAGCGAAAGATCAAACGCTATACAAACAGTCATCCACTCGTTTCAAGAAGATCATTGGTCAACTGATAACGCCTATTTGAAACCTTATTACCGACTACGCCATGAGTTATCCATTACAGAAAATGGTGTGGTGCTATGAGGACACCGCATCATAATATCATCTGTATTGAGAGAGGAAACCTCGCACATTGCACATCATATGGTCATTTGCCTAATATAGACAAAGATGTTGAAAACCTCATCAAAACAAGCCTCCCTTGCCAAGCCACTGGCATTGCTACACCACCACCTCCACTACGCATCACAGAGACACCATCAACATCATGGACGCATCTACACATGGACTTCTGCATGGTCCCTTCCCAACAGGGGAAATGGTGTTTGAAGTAATAGACAGTCACTCGAAGTTTCCTGAGGTAGAAATAATGAAATCAACGACATCATCACTCATTTCTAAACTGTATAGAATATTTGCCACTCATGGTCTGCCTACAAGAATAACATCCGACAATGGCCCTCCATGCAATAGTTACGAGCTACCTGAAAGCGACTATTTCAAAGCACAAGGCATCACCCACCATCGAATTACGCCTCTCTGGCCTCAAGCAAACGGAGAGGCAAAGAAATGAAACATCTCAATAAAGCAATCCGAACTGCTTGAAGATTGCAGGATAAGAGTGGAGACGTGTCTTATACAGATTTCTGCTTTGTTATCGGACAACACCACATAGGAGGACTGGAGAAGCTCCTGCAGAACTGATGTTCAATCGCATTATCCGAAGTGGCATACCTGCATTAACTAAGAACACTGCGCCAGTCTGTAAACAAGAGAGTAGAGGAAAAGATGGAAGCACGAAAACAGAAAGCAAAATATATATGTGGACAAAACTCGAAGAGTAAAAGAAGCAAATATTCAAGTTGGGGATACAGTACTAAGTATTCTTTAATTTGTGTAGTTTGTCAAATGGCAATATCATTCATCTCAACAAAGTTGTTCTTGCTGTAATCGAAAAAAATGGACACATGCTTCAGGATACTAAAATAGATAACCGGATCGCAGTTCAGTCGCCGTGAGTCTGCGACCATCTGCGTTCGTGTTAACATAAAAAATCGGCGCTTGTCCTGTCTGCGACTGCTTATCGATGTTATGTCAACTAAGGCTGCAGCCTTAGGATGTTAATGTAAGGTCAACGGTCATTACACGTTATTTTTGGCCGCCAAACATTGTGAAATGGTAAGTAAAATTAACATGACTATAAGTTGTAATCACTCGTAACATAATTATCTGTTACTCTTGGTATTCTTTATCGTCAGAGTGTAAGTTCGATAAAGAATAATCTTTCAAAACACATGTCTGAAGCACTTTGTTTGCCAGAGAGAGTATTGCGCCACCGCCTGCGTTTAAATTGTATTCTTGCACAAATTCGACGTCAACGTGAGATAATTTATCATGCCTCAATGAAGACATACAAATTTTGAATATTAAGCCCCGCTCACTACACGCAAAAAACTTGGTGTAGTGCGTCTACATGTTGTACACAAAGCTTCGTGTAGTTTTGAACGCAATTCAGATCAGTGGTGTAATTACACGAAGAGTGGGTGTAAAAACGCTGCGTGTACACGAAGATTACACGCAATTTAGTCAGGCGTTACAAAAATTTTAGGCGCCACTGTAGTACGATCTTACATTATTTTGCACAATCTTACAAGATCTTACAAGATCTTGCCAAGAACTTACATAAGAGCTTGTAAGATCTTATATATAAGATCTTATAAGATCTTGCCAAGATCTTATGTAAGATTATCACCTATACTCTACATGCAATTATTAGTATAAAAAGATGCAAAAAAATACAATGCCTTAACTAATTTACCCAGACCCAGAGTGTTTTCTGACTACAAATAACCTAATTGCAATAAACCCAGTTTTTATTCTGTTGGAAGACCTCTACTGCTTTCATAAAATTAATTTACACATACAGTACATGTACCAGTACTTCAATGGTATTAACACAAATACAAGACTGCAAGTAACAGTAACACATATTTCAAGAGGATGAAATGACAAAAGTCCATATGCAACAAAGCAAAACATTGTTTACTACCTACAGTACATTATATTATCACCACATAAACAACCTATTCAGGATGACAGGCCTTTCACATCCTTGTTCCTAGTGAGCTGATACAACTTAATGTTTAATCCCTAACATTTTCCCCTGACAACCTACAATACCCAATGAATATATATATATATATATATATATATACATAAAAAAGTAGAGTGCTGCGTAGACAGTGTTTTAAATATATAGCAAAGTGAAAAGCTGGTAAACTGCCAAGAATTTAGCGGACGAGATACTGACGTTTCGAACGGAGCCCTTCATCAGAGTAAGACGAGATGAAATAAAATAAATAGGGCTTATATATATGCCAAAAGGGTGTCACAGGTAGAAAGTAGCCAATCAAATGCACGGGAAATAAACTAACTAATAATTAATGAGATGGGAAAAGTTAAATCATTTGCTATTTTTAACAGTCGATCAATAAGCAGACTGAGGGGGTGGGAGAAATGACAGGTCCAATATTCAAGGGGATTAGGCGATAATAATAGAAACAAAGACTTGAAAAGGAATGAAAGTGCATAAGCTAATAATAAAAAGTTCCAAGCAAACTAAAATAACAAAAAACTTTTAGGAAATTAAATAAAAGAAAAACGTTCGTTAAGACCAAGAGGATGTGTGGTGCCAAGTTTAAAAATGAGACGCTTCTCTTGCCGCTTGCGGTTATCGTTGCCACCGGAGATGGGAAAGATGGCACAGACTTTCATGTCTGAAACCAAATGGTTGGAGCTGTTGAAATGGCGGGCTACAGGTTTGTCACCATCATTGATCCTCACGGAACGAAGATGTTCAGCAAACCTGTCTGAAAGGCGTCGCCCAGTTTCACCGATGTAGATTTTAGGGCATTTATCGCAAGAAATGCAATAAATTTTTCCTTTTCACTTTGCTATATATATACATGTACTGTAATCCTACTGTACATACTGTAAGCTATATATTTGCATTGCAAGCCTAGGACCAGCATTGTTCAGGTCTACTTCCAGGACAAAAGTGTTTACACAAACACTAAGCTGAGATTGTTAGACCTATAGACCAGTACGATGCATGCTTACACTACTCTTAACCAGCTGTTGTGGTCTAGTGGTTACCACACATGTCTATAAGCTGGGAGATATGGGTCGGACCTCCACTCAAATTAAAAATAATTGAGGAGAAAGTGCTGCCTTAAATGCAAATGATAAGACTTTCGGGTCTTCTCAGATAACGACCTTAAATCGTAGGTTCTCAGAATCCCTATCAATTGGGCTTCTAGCCTGTTGGCGTATTCCGTTTACCTAAAAGAGTTCCTTTTAAAAACAGTCACTAAACTTCTTATCTCTAAGTAAACACCTTAAAATTACGTTCAATGTTCAAAGTACTAGAGATGACGGACTTCTGCATCCGTTTAAGAACATCTTTCCTCTTTGCTCCCAGCACATTGCATGGTATGCCGTTCACCTAAAAGAGTGATAAAATGCATTTATTGCAGTCATGCGTTGTCTGCATTTTATTGTTTAAACAAAATACAAAATCGAAGTTCTTTGTACGATTTTACAGTCACTCGTTTTTTGTCTTAAACCCACTCGCTCGTTTGTTTAACGTCACAAACTCACTTTCCTTGTAGCAATCTATATGAATTCGCCGATAGCAAAACGAGCTGGAAACTGGGAATGCGATACGACCGCAAAGGCTCCTGGGATTGTTTCGGTGGAAATAATTTCAAGATGGTCGCCACCAAGATAATTTTTTTATTAACACAGCTGCGTTGTTGTCGTGGTAATCTGGCTCCAGTAGTATCAACTGTGGTCAAATTAATCGTTTGATTTTATTTCCCGATCTGTAAACACTCGCTGGCGGGTGTCTTGAAATTATTGCGTCCCTCCAACGATCCCTAAGATCATGAAACATTCCAAGACTCTGAATTATCTAATAATCTTCCCGTACATATAAAAGAAAGCGACGCTTTTCAAATATATGAGCTATGCATATTTGAAACATACGTATAGTTTGTTTAAAGCATTGACTGAAAATTTCTCTGATTGTTATATATTTTTAGTGTTAATAAAATAATTAATTAAATTTGGTTCATATACGATCGTTATTTGAACTGCGCCTTTATCTTTGACATGTCACTGTAATCTTTAACTTTGAAATTGTTACCACCTACTATTACTCTCTTGAGAGTATTTTAATTAACACGAGCCAGAGCTAATGTCCAATTGTACAGTGTTTAGATCGTACTTTTGATTTTTTATTTGATTTCATTTTCAACAGAACTTGGTAATGTTTAGTAAAGAGAAGTATTCGTATTGGAAAATATTCGTGTTCATCTTCATCCTGTTCACTTTGATTGGCCTGGTGGTCTTTATTTCTTTAACATATGCCTTAAATCTACAATGCACGAAAAAAGACGATACAGAAATAACCAAATCGGACAATTTGATCTCTTTCCTTTTGTTCTCGGATATTCACCTGGATCTATTTTATAAAGAAGCAGCACCAGCAAGTACTTTCTGTAGAAATGACAGCACAAGCAGTTACAAAGCAAAGTATGGAAGGGTTCGGTGTGATTCTCCTAAACGGTTACTGCAGAATACGTTGGCTGCCATGAAAAATCAATCAAATGAACAACGTCAAATCGAATTTATTTTATTGACAGGTATGTCTTTGTATTTACATGTATCTGCAGGTACATTACAAGTAATATTTGGCATTTCACTCGATTAAACTACAATGCTCTAAGGATTTATGGTGAAGGAAAATTTTGAGTGTTGGAATATATACATTTTAATACCAAACCGGGACCAGTTGCGAAAAATGCAACTTCAAGGCCTTCCGGCTGGAATTGAACCCGCGACCCTGCGATGCTAGTGCAGTGCTCTGACCACCACTGAGCTACGGAAGCCGTTGCCGAGAGCCTAGTCGCGAATTCTGTAAAAGTAGTGGTGGTAATGCCAGGATAAGATTCTGGGTATAGATTTAAGCATGAATGTCTCAAAGAATAGAATACCCCAAGAAGATATACAGGTAGCTACTAGAAATACGTATCCGCAATAACTCCTCGCCCGCCTTTTCTATCCAGAGTTCATCCTAACCCCTTCAGGATTTTCCCGTAAATGCTCCCTTTCTGATAAACAAACGGTCATACGAGGATAATCCTAGCAGTAGCGGCGCTGGGGAGGGGCAAGGGGGGCATTTACCCCCCAATAATTTTCTCTGCCACACCCCCCCCCCCCCCCTCCCATTTTGCCCCCCAACCGCTGGAATGTGTAGACATATTTATTATTTTTAATACGTTATAACACAGATAACTAAAAAATAAAGTAAAAATACCTGGTGGAAACCTAGCGAAAATCAAGCAAACTGAACAACAGAATAAGTATTGAAGAAATCGAAAGCGCTTACTACCAAGCTCTGGTGTGACAGTGTTTTGCGTTTGTTTTAATACGTGTTAATACGTTTGAATTTTGCACGTTGGGGATGATTCTAAAAAGTAACATGTTCTGGCCTTTGCTAAAGGTACGGGCATGACTTGTCAACTGTTGTCAACTCGTAGTCTAATGTAACTGGTCTTACACGTACGTTTATAACATTTATGTGAAAAAAGGTTTTTCCCCTCCAAAAAATTAGTTTGCCCCTCAATTGCCCCTCCCCTGGCGCCGCCACTGAATCCAAGTGAAAAAACTACTCTGCTGCAAATCATCGCTAATTACATGTAGAGAGGGGAAATGTTGTTCTAAACGTTCTAAACAAGTTATTATAATTTTTTGATTTCTAGGCGACACCTGTGTGCATCGTATGGATACATTATTTCCGAATACGACAATCAGAAGATATAATGTTTTGAAAACCATAAATGAATCCTCTAATGAAGTGAAATCAGCATTTCCTTCAATTCCATATTTTCCTTCTATTGGCAATAACGACCTTCCTGGTCGCTACTTACTTCCAGGACCAAACGACAGCTGGTATAGTGATCTATTGGACATATGGCGGGAATCAATATTGTGTACTAACTGCACGAATAGTCACAAAACGACAACTAAAGAAGAACTACAACGTACCTTCTTAAAGGGTGGATATTACAAAGTAAACGTGGCAGGTTGGTTATTATGGAGCTTAATGAGGTTTAACTAAGAGGATGCAATTGTTTCATTTTATATGCGTCATTTTCTTTTGTAATCTCGTTTTAGCTCATGTAATATTATGGTCACATCGAAATTCTCTGTTTCATGAGGGGCGTTACAATTATTGGATGAGGTAGGTTTGTGTTAACTGCCGAAGGCTGAGGCGGATAACTCAAACCGAGGCTCATGTGTAAGCCGAATCCAATAATTGTTTTATTATACAATTATAAATGTAGAAGCCTTTATATAATTCTTTTGAAGACGACCGCCGCTGACCGCCGCGGGTATTTGAAAAACAAATGTTACTGGGATCAGTGTTACTGGGATCAGCCCGAATCCTCAGAAGAACCCTCACGATCTAAGGAAGCTGGTTGCTGCCCGACGGAGGAGTTTCCAGTGTCTATTTACACTGTGATTATATGACAAAATAATAATAATAATAACAATAATAATAATAATAATGATAATGATAATGGAAACTTTATTAAATGATTTTTTAGATAATATACAACTGTAAATCTCGCTTATTTAAGGTAACTTACAATCGGCTACTTGAATCAACACCAACAATATATAACTAATAACTATACATAACAACATAAAACAAATATATAGCACAATAATTTTAAAAAGTTAGCAGTTCGGGATTTGTCCATTCCTTGTTTCGGCAACAGAATATATAATAGGTGGTTCTGATTGCGATCGTCGTCATTCTCTTAATACAATAATTTTGGTGAGTCTTGTCAAGACTAAGATCATTTAGCATTTCTACGAATGTAGAACATTCTGCTGCAAAGACACCAAGGGAGCTGATCGATAGGTTTACAAATTTAACTGATCTGAATTGTTCACTTTGACTTTGTTCCCTAATCAATTCTGAATATTTGGATTTTTTACGATCGATGTTGTTTTGAAGATTGGACTCAAAACCAACAGTCAGTTCAACAATGTAGAGGCATCCACTTGCAGTTGATAGGAGCAAGTCTGGACGGTATGTGTCACCAGTTATTATGGATGGACTTTTATAACCAGGAAGATCAACATAAAGACTTGAACCACTTACGGTCTGTAGGGTCGTTGTTAGAAAGTTCAAGATAGAGTCGTGTCTCCATGTAAATCGTTCTAGGTACGACTGGCAACCTGCCACTACGTGAAGAAGAGTTTCCTTTGCCAGACAAAGAGAGCAATCTGAAGTTGGTAATATACCCCATCTTGCAAGGTTTTGGCGCGTGGGGAGAGAGTTATTCATATATCGTATCGTAAAATTAAAAATATTTTTCGGGAGATTGGACTGAGACGCACACCATATTTTCGTAAGCTGGGGAAAGCAGAACTTAGTAATATTGGAGAAAAAGGATCCCTGACAGGTTAAATGGTTATGAAGTCTATCCTCTTGTCCAGAGCGAAAGTCCTTAAGAACTTGCTTGGTGGAGTTATAGACATCATACTGGATATTTGTGCTGTTACTAGTTGACTTCCAGAGTTCATTGATTGCTTGGTTTGGAGATGTTTTAAGAGCTGTACGGAGAATTGTTTGGCATTGTGTGAATTTGACAGATGGAGGACAAATATTAAGACCAAATTTGTTTCTGGTGAGGTAGACAGTACTAAGTGTTCCTGATATAGGTATTTCAAGCCATTTACGAATATAACTGTTCGCTATAGAATCAATGTTTTCTGAAATCCAAGTTTTGATAAAGTAGTAACAGTAAAATGCCAGGATATTTTGGACAAAACATAGCGACTGTACAAGAGGATTTTATTTTTTGGATGTAGTGGCTTGGAATCAATATCAGTCATTAGTTCGTCAATGAGGGAGGTAAGTTCAGACTTGTGTTGTTGATCGGACATATTGAAATCAAAGTATCTTCCTAAATATTTAAAATACTCGGCAATTTTGGTCGCTGGAATTAGTTGATTATTAATGAGGAGTTTCGGTAGATATTGGATGGATTTTGTTACAGCTTTTTTAATGCCAAAAGTACTACACTTATCAACCCGTACAATCATGTTGGACCATTGGCACCAAATAGAAAAGCGGTTCAAAAGATGTTGGTTTTCTGATTCTTGACTAGTTATAACAGCAGCGTCATCAGCAAATAATAATAATAATAATAATAATAATAATAATAATAATAATAATAATAATGGAAACTTTATTAAATGAATTTTTTCTGAACAAACAATTGTGAATCTCACTCATATAGGTAATTTACAATCGGCGACTTGAATCACAACTAAGTCACTTGAAGAAAATTAAAAGTTCAGTAAGTCTGGATTCGTCCATTCCTATAATATTATATAATATTCTATATAATAATAATAATAATGATAATAATAATAGTTATAATAATAATAATAATAACACTTTATTTAAACAGGGTAACCAGAGTTACATCAGTAATTTTCATTTAGGCCCTAAAACAGTGGTATATAATAAGAAAAATAAATAAATAAAAATTAACCATAGATACTACTAAATAGGATACTAATATTATTATAAGCTATTTAAAATTTTAAAATAGATTTATATCTTATCTAAAGTTTGTTCTTCAAATTTGAAAAAGCCATCTTTAAATAATTGTTTCAGATTGATGACAGAGAAGGGCATTTCTAATCTCGATGTTGAGAGCGTTCCATTCCGAAGATACTAAAAAGGCAAACGTTCGCTCCCCAGCCTTTGACATTACTTTCGGAAGTTTCAGATTATTATTAGCAGAATCCCTCATTTACACTATATGAACAGAGTTAAAAGGTCTAATTACGTTGGTGATATAAGAGGGAGCTATATTATTAAAAGCTTTATAAATAGTCACTGCACGAAAATATTGAATTCTATCAGAAATTGGGAGCCAGCCCAGTTGTAAAAATAATGGCAATGATGGTGCTTTGCTATCAGTGTCAAGTATTAATCTTGCAGCTCTTTTTTGGAGACGATGTATTGGGATGTGTTTCCCCCAAGCCACACAGCAGTACTCCATTCATAACAGAATCAAACAGTTATAAAAAGCAATTCGGGCTTGGGAAGGGGAAGGTTGAAGGTAAACATGTAACATGAAAAATCTCAACAGTATACATATTTACAAAGCTTATCCAGCAACAATAATAAGGTACTTCCGCTCATATGCTCATGTAAATAATATTTTTAAATCGGCCACTTTGGCTATCAGAAATATCGGCAAGATCAGGAAATATTTGAGTAAAAAGGACTGTGAGAAGTTGGTGCATGCATTCATAACATCAAAACTTGACAGCTGTAATGGCATCCTATATGGCTTACCAGAAGCTGAATTGAGCAAGTTACAGCGAGACTATTGTGAGACTATTGTGAGACTATTATAGTGAGACTATTCAATAATGCTCCTAATACGTCTTTTATTATTATTATTATTATTATTATTATATAATATATATTCATTCATATATGAATATTATATTCATCATGGCGAGTGGTTCAAATACGGCGAGCGCGATAGCTAACGCAACAAGAAGGCCAGGAAGGTTAAAATGGACCGAGCAAATGAACCGAGATTGTTTGGATTGCAAAAGAAATGCCCTTATCATGGTTTCATCGGTGAATCCGCCTCTAAACGAGAATGGGAGAAAAAAGGCTATATCAAAATCATGAAAGAGCTTTTGGAGAGACGAGGTTATGCAAACCTAAGATTGACAAGTCAAAACCTAAGAGATCAAGTAGCAAGACTAGAGAAAACATTAGGAAACTTGTCAGAGAATACTGGTGGTAATGGAGATATTAGATTAGAGAGGGAGGTAGCGAACTCAGCGAGAGAAAGTCGAGATGAAATTGAAGCTGAAAATCGTAATGTCGAAGCGTTGATAACACCAAATGCAAATTCGGGAACTTTGAGCCTAAATTTGCATGAAACGGTTGACAGGCGACAAACAAGAAATTCCCATGGGTCTGATAACCAACTCGAAGACGACACACAAGAAAAAGCAACTGAAGAAAGAGCCCCAACGCGTTTTCCAGAATATAACCCAGTGAACAAGCCTACTATGGTTGAATGGGGAAAAGATAGCGACGGTGGCCCGATAATAATCCAAACATCATGCATTACACAGCCATAATATAATGAAATCATATCATGGAGAAAAAATGCTTTCCTTGTCCCATATGGGAAAATAGGAAGAGAGTTCATTGATCAATTAACGGCGCATATTGACGACTGGAACATTGAATTTAACAAGCAGCATATAGCTCTAAAAGCGTTCTTTGTTCTCCTAGCGGTCGGACTCCAAAAGCCTGGTCAGAAGTCCAAAGCTAAAGACCACAAAGTTTGTTTGGCGAAACGACTGGCTCTATGGAAAGGTCAAATTGACAAGCTAATAAGGGAAGGACGAATGATTCAAAAGCGTCTTGGAAAAGGAAAGAAATCTGACCCTCCAAACAGAGCAAAGATTTTTGCTAAACTCGTTATGGAGGGCCAAATAAATTCAGCCATGCGTTTTCTAAATGATGGGGATTGTGGAAGTGTACTGCCCTTAACAGACGATGTTATGTTGCAGCTTAAACAGAAACATCCTGAAGCACAAGAAGCAAAGCCTGAAGTAATACTTCATGGTGCTGTAGAAGAAATACCGGAAAGCATATACATCGGAATAAATGCATAAATGATACGAGAAACTGCCCTGAGAACGAAAGGGTCTGGTGGTCCATCAGGTATTGATGCAAATGGTTTTAAAAGAATACTTGCCTGTAAATCGTTCAAGCAATCCTCTACAAGGCTCTGTGAGGCACTAGCCAGCTACCCTTTCAAGGGCTTTGTGTACAAAACATGTTGATCCAACTTCTATTGAATCAATATTAGCAAGTCGTTTAATTCCGCTAGCCAAAGGAACAGGTGCAGTTAGACCGATTGGTGTGGGAGAGGTTATCAGAAGAGTAGTAAGCAAGTGTGTCATGAAAGTGGTTAAGTGCAAGATGTGATCGAAGCCAGTGGTTCACTCCAGGTTTGCGCCGGTCAAGCATCGGGTAGCGAGGCAGCAATCCACGCAATGCGCAATATATTTGAGGCAGATGACACAGATGCAGTCTTGCTTATCGATGCTTCCAACGCCTTTAATACCCTGAATAGAGCTGCTGCTTTGCATAATACAAGAGTGCTCTGCCCCACTATTGCAACATACGCGACGAATACATGCCATCGCGATTGTTTATCGTTGGTGGCAAAGAGCTAAAATCGTCAGAAGGCATGACGCAAGGAGACCCATTATCCATGGCCTTATACGCTATAAGTCTTCAACCACTAATCTCATATTTGCAAGGTACAAGTCACACAAAGCAATGCTGGTACGTCGATGACGCGAGTGGAGCAGGAACTATAACAGAAATAAAGCAGTGGTGGAATACCTTATCGGATATTGGTCCTGACTATGGTTATTATCCAAATGACAAGAAATGCTGGCTGATTGTCAAACCAGAGAAAGAACAATTAGCAAAAGAAGCCTTTCAAGATACAGCCATTAACATCACCACACAAGGGCAAAATAACTTGGGAGCGGTAGTATAGGATCAAGATCATATCTATCTGAATATGTTGATGGTAAAGTAGAAGAATGGGTAAAGGAGATAACAAAATTAGCGGAATTTGCAGTATCACAACCTCAAGCATGTTACGCCGTTTTTACCTATGGTTTGAAACATCGTTGGACGTACGTTCTCCGTACTTTGCCAGATATCCAAGATCTGTTAGAACCATTGGAGATTGCACGTGTCAAGGTTCTTATACCAGCCATAACAGAGCACAACACCACCGAGCTTGACCGTGAAGTCTTAGCATTACCGGTACGAATGGGCGGTCTAGGACTCATAAATCCTTGCGAACAAGCAGCCACAGCTAAGTACGCAGCATCGATACAGATAACAGTACCTCTGGTGGAAAGAATTACATCACAGACACAAGAATTGCCGGATGACTCAAGGGGAAAAACTATGCTTTAAATGAAAAAGTTAAAATCTTGAAGAATGCAGTATCTGAAAAGACAAAAAGATCATTGGAATTTGCAGCCGAAAAAGAAGCTTCTACTTGGCTAACAATAATTCCAATTTCAGAGATGAACTTCAACTTAACTAAGAGGGAATTCCGTGATGCCTTAAACCTAAGATATGATTGGAGTATCAGCGACAGCCCTTCGATGTGTGTATGTGGGGAGACGTTCACTATAGATCACGCAATGATATGTAAACGCGGAGACTTCATAATTCAACGCCACAATGAACTAAAAGATCTGGAAGCTGAACTCTTGAACATGGTATGCAACGACGTTGAGATTGAACCCACTCTACAAAATGTCAATGGAGAGACCCTAAACCCGATGTTCATGCAAGGGGCTTGAAAGATCTGCCTTTTTTGATGTCCGGGTTTGTCACCCAAACGCAGAATCTTATGAAGATCTCACTCCCAAACAAATTTACAGAAAGCACGAAAACGAGAAGAAACGTATGTTGGCAAAAGAGTGACAGAAATCGAGCAAGGGACGTTCACACCACTCGTTTTCACTACAACAGGAGGAATGGGAGATGAATGCTTACGATATCACGGCAGATTTGCTGAGTTGATAGCAGACAAGAAAGGAGAGCTAATACTCACACACAATATCGTGGATAAGAGCAAAGATATCATTCTCCATCGTTAGATCTGCCTTGTTATGTTTAAGAGGCTCGAGAACAATTAGAAGAGTACAATCCAACGTTAAAGACATAGACTTAGAGACTAGATATAGAGACCGTGATGGCAAGAATTCATTAGTTTTGTAAATTTTTATTATTATTAGTTAGTTAGATAATCTTATATATATTGGACTTTAGTTTTAATTATTATTATTTTTATATTAATTTATTGTAAATAATTATCATAATATAGTTTGAATATACGGACAGCAAATTTTTAAGAAATAATAACAATTCTACCGTATATTGAACACATTTTATCATCAGTACCTTGAATGTAAAATATTTTGACATTATTGTTATAAAGGAAATTAAATATTATTATAATTATTATTATTATTATTATATGAAAGCAAGCATGTAACAGGGAAAATGGCAACAGTATTTTTAAAATAAAAGTTCTAACAGCAATAACACACTTCTACTTAGTTGAGCGAACTCGAGCTTCACTAACTATCTTCCTCCATTCTTCTCTATTTTCCATGACTATCTTCAGTTCTTCCGTCGACAAACAGTATTGTTGTTGCTGGTCTTCCTAGTTTCCTTTTGCCATGCTTCGGCTCCCAGAGAAGTACCTTGCTGACGAGCTCATCTTTTCTTCTCCAACTGTGTCCAATGAATCTAAGTCTTCTGATACGCAGTGAATAATAATAATAATAATAATTTATAAACTTATATTGCGCAGCTATACATATAAATGATCAGATGCGCATTACATCAAGTGAGAAAATATATAAATAATAATAATAAATAATTATATAATAATTTACAATTAAAATCATCAAATTTACCAAATACCTATAATATATAATATAAAAAATAAAATATAGTAATTTATAACATCCATATGTAAAGAACATTTGAGAAAACTCAATGTTCTTTAGTGTAAGCTAATCTAAAAAGGTAGATTTTTAGATGTGATTTAAAACTTAAAAATTTACATTCGTGATCATACGTAATTCTCTAGGCAGGGAGTTCCAGAGCTTGGGTGCAGCAACAACAAATGCTCTGTCTCCTAACGTAACTTTAGTTCTAACAGTTGGCATAGCAAGTAGAAGACTATCCGATGATCGTAAGCGATAAGAGGACTTCTTAATGGAAAGTAGGTCACTTAGATATGTTGAATCCTATACTCTTTGCAGCTTTCCGTAACATGCTACCTGTACCTCACCTCTATTTATAACAAAGAACTGAAATATTTTAGTAGTTACTGTCCGTAGCATACTATGATCACAATGCTAAATCTAAAGAGTTCTTACAATACTGTATGCCTCGCTGCCAGGCCATAACTAACCCGAGTTAACACCTCGCGGGCGTCTTGTTACTAAAGACCTGGAAATAGTGGTGGATCCTGGGATCCTCGTTCCAAGAAAATATTTTAGTTGTAAGAAAATTTTGGGCTGACAAGTCACAACTCCCAACTTAACTACTTAAGCCCCAGGATTAGAATACATGTGGCCTCTGGGCCGTGCCGCAGTGGGCTTGTGGCAGTACCACTGTAGCCTGTAGGTGTAGCCGTGAAGGTTAGTATGTGAGTGTGACAGTCTGTGTTGTAACACAAAATTACACAACTGCCTAAACTCTAAAGATAAAAGATTATTCAATTCAATGGATTTTGCTACAGTGCTAATAGGAAATTGCTAGGCACGGCTTTATTAACGATTGTTCTAGACTTTTAGTCCTGCGAAACATAGTGCGACCACCGTGTTTTTGAAGAAATTATTTGGTTCTTAGCGTAGGATCCAAGAACGATTGGAATTATTTCCAGGTCTGTACTAATATATAGGATATGAGCTGATAATCTGCTATATAAGAACCAATCAGATTGCAGAATAGCTCTAGTGGATGACAAAATGTTTTCCCTCCATCTAGATGGCACAATGACATTACTGGTATTGAATTCAATGTACTGGACAAGAAGTACGTGGAAACCCGATGCTTACTTTACAGAAATTGCTGAAGCGCAAATGAATTGGTTGGAAAGTCAACTTTATCTTGCAAGGAAACTGAAGAAGAAAGTACTGATTACTAGTCACATTCCACCAGGGTATGTTTCACGAAAATTATTTTTCAAACTTTAAATACAATTGATTAAATCTCCTTTCATCTCTCTTCTAGAATCGATAGTCATGGTCCACCATACACTACAATCTGGTTTAGTAATTTCACAAAACTCTATCGTGATATTGTTGTTAACAACTACAGCGATGTTGTGGCAGGTACTATTTGTACATAATATTCCGTGATATCAGTCTAGTTTATTATCTTTATCACTCATTTTAGGTGAACGGAATACCCAGCAGGCTGGCTAGAAGACCAATTGATAGGGGTTCCGAGGACCTATGATTTAAGGTCGTAACGGCGGTGGTTGTGGTGGTGGTGGAGGCGGTAGTGTAATTGGTAGTATGGTAGTATAGTAGTTGTACTATTTAATCTTCTTAATCCAACTTATTAAGTTCTTACTTATCGTACTGTATAATTATCGAAATAATTATTACGTGTTTCATATTCCATCGTTTCATAATTTCATATTTAAAATCTTGGTATTTCTCTAACTTTCCCTGGTATTTTAATCATCAGGGGTGATCGTTGTAAAGTTAGGATCCCTATTTATACCCTCATAGAACCGATGATGGCGTTATCTATTAACAAGATGCAAATAAGCTTCTGGTAATAAACTACCGTCATCGCGATTCAAAGACGTTGTCTGGAAGCTTGGTATATCAATAGCGTCCAAGCCCCATTGAATCGCGATGACGGTGGTTTATTACCAGAAGCTTATTTGCAACTTGTTAATAGATAATGTCATCATCGGTTCCATGAGGGTATAAATATGGATCCTAACTTTACAGCGATCACCCCTGATGAAGACACTAGATTGGAGTGTCGAAACGTTGGGTCATGGACAGTAACTTTTAAAGTTACGTTTAAAAAACGTGTTAAAGCCAGAGAGCGTCAAACTATGTCTGTTATATTTCAAGTCTTGATATTTTTCGATAAAGGGCAGACAACAACCATTATGGATCTTCGCTTTTCTTTCTCAAATACTACTTATATTATTATTATATATATGTTATTTACCGGCTGGGAGGTCCGGATAGAGAAATATTTGCCCGAGGTCTCAAAAACGGCCCGAGGCCGCAGGCCGAGGGACGTTTTTGAGACCGAGGGCAAATATTTCTCTATCCGGACCGACCAAAGACGGTAAATAACATATTTATTATTTTATTTTACAAGGTAAAAGACTTGAGTTACTTTAGTTCGGTAAAACTGCATTATTTAGATAAGGAAAGAAAAACAAACAAAAATACTTTAGTTTTTGTATAATATAGTTATTTCCAGCTTAGTTGAATCAAATTCTGTATTAGTTTTCCATTTTCCAGTTAATAATGAAGCAAAAATCACGATAAATTTTTTTAGCATTTAGGATTCTGTGACCGTGGTCAAAATATCGTAAAATTCCGCCCGCTGCTGCAGCCAATCAGGTTGCAGGAAAGGCTAGGATTCCGTCCGCTTACGATACAAATATATATATATATATATGTTATTTACCGGCTGGGAGGTCCGGATAGAGAATTATTTGCCAGAGGTCTCAAAAACGGCCCGAGGGGCAAATATTTCACTATCCGGACCGACCAAAAACGGTAAATAACATATTAATTTTTTTATTATACAAGGTAAAAGACTTGAGTTACTTTAGTTCGGTAAAACTGCATTATTTGGATAAGGAAAGAAAAACAAACCAAAATACTTTAGTTTTTGTATGATATAGTTATTTCCAGCTTAGTTGAATCAAACTCTTTATTAGTTTTCCATTTTCCAGTTAATAATGAAGCAAAAATTACGATTATTTTTTAGCATTTAGGATTCTGTGACCGTGGTCAAAATATCGTAAAATTCCGCCCGCTGCTGCAGCCAATCAGGTTGCAGGAAAGGCCAGGATTCCGCCCGCTGCTGCAGCCAATCAGGTTGCAGGAAAGGCCAGGATTCCGCCCGCTCACGATACAAAAAAAAATAATCAACTTTATTTTAAGAGGGTAAACACATGACATTCGAAACGGATAAACCAACCTTCCTTGTCGTTTAGAGGTAATAGACTTGTTGATATAGGTTTTTATTTAGAACTTAGATGAAATTAGGACCAAATTGCTGAGGTGTTTGTTCTGCAGATGTGTCATTAATAGACGTTCTACAGAACTTGTAAACTGAAGAAAATATTACCATTATACATGTTCATGATGTCCTTTGTTCTAGGTCAGTTGTATGGCCATTACCACAAAGATTCCTTCCGTCTTATTCACGACGAGAATAAAGATCCGACTTTTACAAATTCTTCCTTTATTTTACTTGTTCCCGCAATCTCGCCCGTCTACAGAAATAATCCAAGTTTCCGCGTAGTACATATAGATCCAGATCAGCAAGCAGTGGTTGACTATGAACAATACTATATGAACCTGGTTATAGCAACACGTAAGCTTCTTAAATGTTGTGTGCTTTATTCTTTACTACAGAGGTTAAAAATATACCATTAATAGGCAAATTATTAATAACAGTCAAATTATTCACAGACACTTACTATTGACGATACATGGACGATCGTCAAGCTCGTATCCTTAGAAAAATGATTCTGAGTCCCGTACAGGAATCGAACCTGTAACCTGATTGCCGGTGAGACGCTCTAACCATTGAGCCACCGAGGATGGAGAGTGAAGGTTACAATGATGCACTGGTTCGATTGAGATATGTACTGCCTATGCAGCAGTCACTATATATCGGTAACGTTTTGGATGTGTTAATATACACACTGCTGTAGTGAATGTGGGAGAGCTTGGAATAGACAGACGATACATGGACGGTCGTCAAGCTCGTATCCTCAGAAAAATTATTCTGAGTCCCGTACAGGAATCGAACCTGTAACCTTCTGATTTTCCCACATTCACTACAGCAGTGTGTATATTAAGACACTTACTATATTACATTCTTAAGATATTATCGAAAATACAACGAAGAAATACAACATTGAAATATATACTATTATAAGATTGTTGCACAGGATTTTTTCCATTTCCTCTCAAGTTATAAGTTGATAATTTTGGTTGAAAGAGATTCGAAATGTAAAGAGTTCCTTGATTTATGAAACTCTTAAAAAATAGGATGAGGGATCTCTTGTTTCTTCTTCGTTCCAAATGCTGCATGTATGTCATATTTAGTGTCGTTTGATAGTCTTGTGCATCTCTAGGTCTAGTGGTGTTCTTATAGATAATTCGGCCTACACAGGAAACTTAATTCGAATTACTCTCTTTCTAGCGCTTTAGCCCATGGTAAGGATACTGGTCATTAAACAAATGTCCTTTAATATTCGAAACGTAAATCAATCAGAAAAGAACATCTTAGTAAACACGAATATAGTTTTACTAATTTCTTACAAACGTTTGTCGTCCAAAACAGTCGGGAAAGATGACAAATTAAATAAACATGGTTTTACCGACGTTTTTTTTCTATACCTTTGCTGGATGCCTAATTCCTATTTGACATGCACGCTTAGTGTCAAGACATTCATTGATCTATTGAAAATCTATAAAATTAGTTCTGCATAATTATTTTGAATTTGAATTTATTAACCGCTTCGCCTCATAATAAATGCGGCTCAGTACATAATTACATGACTAATATACAAATAATAATAATAATAAATAAGTAATTATCTGAAAACAACATACTATAGACCTTATTCAAAAATGGCCGCTGATTTAATATTCTTTTATATGCATATAAATTGGCCCTTATGACCTCGTTATCGTGCAAGAAATTCAAAATAATTTTAATTTATATCATATAAAAGAATATTAAATTAGCGGGCATTTATGAATAAGGTCTATAGCGGATGCTAGGCTACGTGGTGAGTTGTATGGGGGTTATTGCGAGTGAAGTAAACATCTCTCCGACTAGAAGTCTTACCGCGCTTGTGCAATACCCCACTGTCGAGCAAAATAATTGCTCAAATTTTGAGCTGGATTCTCGCCTTTGCAATGTGAGACATTGAGAGACACCAAATATTTTGCGTAAGGTGTATTTTTCTGAAAACTTATGTTCATTCAAGACTGTTTATTTGTTTAGAATTTAATAATCCCGTATGGCAACTTGACTACTCGTTTTCTAAAAAATATCCTTCAAAAGGCTCAATGGACAAAGTGATCAATGGCATACGTATAAAGAACCTAAGTGATAACCTTATTAATCAAACAAACGATGATGTCTTTACTGGATTTATTAATTCTCATCAAGTTCGATACCAGCCTGACACCTTCTCACGTTTCGTATACTATTGTGCTGTGAGGTATTATTCTCAGGAAGATTTTAATATGTGTCATAAAAAGTACATAGTTCCTGGCGGGTAATGGTTGAAGTAAACTGTGTAAATTTAAAGTACCTATCTCACGTTTGGGGATTTTACATATCTGTAATATTTGGGTCTTCCTCAGAAAAATCATATTATATATTGTCAGCCGAAAATTTCATCTTCATGGAGTTTTTCTCTGTCAAATTTCTCTGTGATGTCACAAGAGGCATTCCAAACCAGTTTTCTTTTGTTACTTGCCACAAAATGCCTTTAACAGCAAAAAAGTCCCTGGAGATGAAATTTTGGATGACAAGATATACAGTGTATCAAAAAAAAATGAACCCTTAGAAAACGGTCTTATACTCCTGGGAAATTAAAAACACAGTCTTAATACGACTGGGAAATTAAGATAACTTGTAAATGTATGAAGGAGCATAACTGCAAAGAAACGTTAATATATTGAACTAGTTTCTTTGCAGTTATGCTCCTTCGTACGATTACAAGTTATCTTAATTTCAGTTTTTTTTATACACACTGTATTATAATTTTTCTCAGGAAGTCCCAAATATTACGATTATGTAAAATTCCCAAACGTGAGATAGGCACTTTAAATATTAATGATTAATATTATCCCGTCGTTTGTTCCTAGATAATGACTTCAAAAACTCATAATTCGTGAGGAAAAGACAAAGGAAATCACTACCTTATGTCGTTTTATATGTGATAAAGATTCGTCCTGATTTACATAAACTTTATCCTTTGATTTTCTCGGTTTATGAAAATTGCTACGCCAATCAACTTATCAAATGTTTTGAAGCCGTATGCTTTTGCTTTAGTATGTATGTCTTTGCAAAGTATACCTTTGCTCTCCATTAAATGATTTTTTTAGAATAGTGAGGTGCCTGCTATTGCTATATCAATTGCAACAGCTCCTATTTTTCATTTTTTCAAAACTATTAAAAATGTAAACATTATTCATTTGTTTTTCCTCCCGAAACATTTAACCGAAATTTTTGAAAATTCCTGAGATAATTACAGTGTTTTGCATAGCAACGTCCATAGCAACAGATTGTTGCTTTATAATTGTTGGTAATATGATTGTTGGTAATGTTTGTAATATTTTTTTAAATAATAACATAAAATTAGGGTATAAATAATACATCTTATCGTCTTTCTCAAACTACTATTGCCTTTTTTAATCGGTTTGTTTTCACGTATAGATATTCTACGGTTGGGCATGGGCGCTAACTTAAGGTAGCTTGAACCTTAACATCTCGTACCCAGAGCCTGCGTTCCTTTTGGCCTGCGTCAAGAAACGGCGGAGGCTCTGGGGAACTTCAATGAAACTTGTCATCTGAATGGTTAGTTTAAAAACAGTAAAAAATTCAAATAATGTGCACGTTACTAACTTGTTAAATCGATTTCTTGACGTTCTGTAACACATAATTATACACGACAGACCCAAAATTCAATTGAACACATGAAATAATTCAAAACAGCAAAAATCCCGACAATTTACAAGTTAAAACTTAAAATTATTATTATTCTCGCTTCGTCGCAAACAAACATGCATCATCTGACTCGTCTCGTAATTCGGCCATATTCTAGAATACCCTGCCACTTTATAATAGTCAAATTATAATAGTCGTGAAACTCTTAAAACTGTCGTCCGCAATCAATATAACGTAAGTACTTCATGTTGCAGAGATATAGCGAACACAAAACACGAGATTAAGGTTAGAAAACTCATTAGGTGGGGGGGGGGGGGGGGGGGGGGGGTGGGGTTAGGGTCTAAATTGTTTTGGGATTAGCGGTTATCTTAAGTGACAAAATTCGCCTTAATCTCTTGTTTAGTGGTATGGGTTCACTATATCCTGCAAGATGAAGTACTTACCCAAATTTTGTATAAAAAAATAGGTAGTTAGACCTCCACCGGCGTTGTATTACCAACACGGTTATGGTGTAGTAAACATGAATAATACAGTATGAACAAAAAGAAAAAGTGATTGAATACGAGATAAGTGGTGACGTGTTATGCAATATGGTAGCTGAAAATAATGGGTGCGGTTTGTGTTGTATGAGAGAAAAAGAATTGAAGCGTAGAAGGATATTGTCGATGCTTTCGACTTTTTGGTCTTAATCAGGAGGGCTTTTTAGGGCTGGGAGTTGATGTTTTGATCGTTGGTATAGAGGAAGATGGTAAAGACAGGAAAATGTGTGTATATTGTTAGCAAAACGAGTATTAGATGAATAAAAATCGAATAAAGTATAATGATAAAGTAATTAGTCTTACTGAATGTCTTGTTCATTGGTAGTCCGTAACGTCCAGCCATCTCGAATAAGATTTTCTTGAATCTTGTTGTCACGTCCAAAGAAGGAGATTGCAATTTGCAAGTGAAAGACTGGGTAGTTCTGTGGGTAAAGGTACGAGATTGGTTCTTGTGCCGATCGAAGTTCACGAGGTGAACAAATTAAACAAAATTTAAACAAGTTTATATGTAACTAATAACATTTTCTTCGCTTATGTTCTGCGAGAACAGCTGCCTTGCAGCTTGGACTGGTTTCGTCAATCGTTTTGTTAATTTTTTCTTTAACTTCTGTGAATAACACGTGTGCATGTTTCTCCCACAACACCAAACTTCTCGATTTTAAAGGATTTCGTTCGAGAATGAAAAAGATACACACATTTCTCCAATAAGTCATTATGCATTGTGTCTTTTAAAAGTTATCATTTTAAAAGTTCTTCCAAATAAGACAATAAAAAATTTTGAGGTTAGGGGCACTTTAACGTCACTGTGGTTTGGTCAACCGTCATCTGAGGTTCCATCATAACACTTCAATAGCGGAGTACACAGATGATGTGTATTGTCTAGAGACATTTGTTAATAATCAATTAAAGGATATTGACAACAAATATTTAATTTGTCTAATATGAAATAACTCGTAAAATGATAGAGCAACAACATTTCCGTATTTTACTTCGTTTTTGAAATATTTCAATTTGTTTGATATGCAAATGAAGATGGTTTCTGACGTCAGGTGCTGGGTAGAGAATTGGTATATGCAAATTACTTGTACATAATCGGATTAAAGGACATTAATTGGCAATCTTATAAAAATACTTGAAAATCTTTGTCAACTTCTTGTTTTTTCGCTTCTCAATTGCAATAGTGCATACAAAAATCGCCGTATAAAACCGTAATTGTCCAAGACGCCATTTTTTCCGCTTCTGACCTGGAAACGACTCATTTTCACACACGAACCACGCAATTGTCCCGAACAAAATGGCATCCGAAATTTAAATGCAATCAAAGCGTATGCAACAAGTCTTTTTAGTCTATAAATAAGCGCGACACTGACGAATTGAGAAATTACGTAAATTTAGAAATTACGGAGTCGAGCGGCAGCCAAGTTATTTTTGATGTGGAATTAATAGGCCGATTATGTGTCATGATCGGCCTATGATGAATCGAATCGGCTAATCGGTATTTTTGGTGATCGGCTCATCTCTAATATTGTCAATCTTTTTCTGAATTTACCATTAAAGTACCAATGAATCGAAAATTAATTTTATCTTATTTGAAAGAACCTCTTCAAATAACGGAGAACATTCATTTACAGCTCTCCCATATTTCACTTGGTTCTCGAGATATTTAGACTTATGTGAGATAATCAAGACGTCACTAGTGCTACAGTCCATGAAATTAAACATTGAAGAAAAGTTTCAAGTGATTTCCTTTCATAATTGCAACGGGTATACACCAATTTCCAATATGCTAAAATGTTATGTAAACCGTGTGACATCGTAGATTATCTCACATAAGTCTAAATATCTCAAGAACCAAGTGAAATATGGAAGAGCTGTAAATAGACCAGACAAACTTAATTTTCGTCGATTTATTGGCACTTTAAAGGGACGCTCCACCCCCAAACAAGTGTTTCTTCAATGAAAGTTATTTGTCGTCTCACGTGAGAATTATGGGCATTAGTTTTCTTTTAATCTTTTTAGTTTTAGAGAAATTTGGCTTTGCTTTGCAGTCCCTTCTACAGTTCCGAATCGTATTTACGCCATTTTTGTTCTGATTGCGGGCGCATGCGGTTGCTCCCATTAATATTTGACGCCATATTCGCTCATAGACACTCGAACTCGTTGTCTAATTGTTAATTAATATGAATATAATTAGGGGTAAATCAGCGCTAGCCGGTCCGCGCTTAGCGAGATCTCGCCTCACTTATTTCCATATTGAAATTTTGTTTCGTTCATGCGAAAAGCCGGGCTGGCCAGCTCATGCCGAGGTCTCGGAAAGCGGGATGAAATTTTCCCATATGGACACGCAGTTCGTCCTGCCTACTGGGATGAAAATTCTTTAGTAGCTAGTAAGTGTTTGTGCTAGCAAACTAAAGCCATTACTGACCAAATAGGACGCGGCCTTTGCCAATTATTTCATCTTAGTAGGCGATATGAAACTATCATAATATAAACGCAATATTTTGAGATATCGCTAAGCGTAGCAAGAGGAAATTGCACCTACGCGCGCACCACGCTTGTCACGGGACCTTGTTGAGTTTGAAAATCACGAGACAATAATAATTTCACAACCTCGTGCTAGTGTTGCTGTTCTTTGTGTAAATATTGACGAACATTCAAAGTTCAATCATAATTATGAGTTTTTTATGTCGTTGTATAATGTTCAATGATTATGTAGATGATGATACATCATTAGTTAGTCGATATGAAGGAGAAACTAATTGTCTTGGTCATCGTCATGGATATGGCACGTACTTGTTTCAAAATGGAGATCGGTATGATGGATGCTGGAAATTCAATAATATGCATGGTTATGGTGTGTATAGTTTGAAATCAGGAGAAAAGTGAGTGTATGAAGTTGATATAGTGTAGTCTATAGAGCGAGACTAAGACAACGACGTTTAAATTATCCTCGAAATTATCAAGTATAAAAAGTTCATAAAAACATAATATCAAGTTACAAGTTGATATATGATATCATATTGAAAGGATTTATGGTGAAGGAAAATTTCGAGTGTTGGAATACATACATTTTAAGACCAAACCGGGACCAGTTGCGAAAAATGCAACTTTAAGGCCTTCCGGCTGGGAATTGAACCCCGCGACCCTGCGATGCTAGTGCAGTGCTCTGACCACTGAGCTACGGAAGCCGTTGCCGAGAGCAACGGCATTACCAGTCACCATATATTCTGACCACTGAGCTACGGAAGCCGTTGCCGAGAGCAACGGCATTACCACCATATATACAGAACTCGTGACTAGGCTCTCGGCAACGGGCTTCCGGAGCACTGCACTAGCATCGCAGGGTCGCGGGTTCAATTCCCAGCCGGAAGGCCTTAAAGTTGCATTTTTCGCAACTGGTCCCGGTTTGGTCTTAAAATGTATGTATTCCAACACTCGAAATTTTCCTTCACCATAAATCCTTTCAACATGTAGTTTGATCGAGTGAAATGCCAAATATTACCTATGATATCATAGGTGTACTCTTGTTTAAAATAACATGATCATAAAACTAATACTAGGCCTCAGATAATTTATCTGTAGATAGTATATATTAACTAGAAATACGTGTCCGCAATAACCCCTCGCCCGTCTAATCACCCTGCGGGGTTTTCCCTACCATGGTCCCAGACCTCGCACCCCGTGTATTTGGAAATCACAAATTGCACTTTCGCAATTTTAATTGTCGTATACTTTGAACGTTATCTCGGCCAATATTTACTCGATTTCAATTCTGAAAACAGTTATGGAATTAACTAGTCTAAATACGTAACGGGCCTTTTATATTTCGAGAACGTGCATACCCTTCGTAAAAGCTGTTTATGTATATAGGAATCGAGAAAAATAGAAATAGATAAATATATAGGAATTGAGAAATATTGGACAATGTGTCGATTGCCGTTGGACTCGGCTTCGCCTCGGGCAATGGCGATCGAGGGAGTAAATAAGTGTTTTGTTATATTGGCCGCCATCTTCAACTTTGAAATCACGCGAGCAAGTAATCCAATTTCATTGGCTATATAATTGATTAATCTGGCTGAGCCCGATTCACACGATGATTTTCAGAAACCATTGTTACCCGTTGCCATGTGTTACGCAGGAAACAGAACGCCACTCGGGGACTTTTTGTCCAATCAAAAAGCTAGAAAATTGGACTTTGCCACTTGGTATATATAACAATACCAATCATTAGATTCGGTTTTCTCATTATTTTGTGCTATCCGTCTCAGCCTTTGGAAAATAACAGTCGGCCTTGATTATACTATAGGTATCTTGCTCAACTTCGTGCAATAATTGTTAAATATATTTGAAATGCTATAGCGATGCGTACTTCAAGCTGTTTTAGCTAGTTAATAAAAATGAGCTCCTAATTTTGTTAAGGAAAGACGGTTTCTGGCATAAAGGTGAATACGTTGAAAAAGAAATAACTGTGATACGTCAAACGTGAGTACTTTGATATATGTCACGATTGACGTTGGTAATATATGGCTCCATTTAAATGGCGCTATTATGGAAAATCGTCTACTTTATTTATATTTTATTTAGTACTTTTGAAATGAAGAAGAATAGTGTTCTCACTTAGTCAATATATCATCTTGTTGCAAAGATATTCATGTTTTACGAATGTTTTACGAATTATGTTTTACGAATATGTATACAACTACAACACTTACCAGCACATGACGTTACAGTCATATTCAAAATGACGTGCGCAATGTGGTATCTTTTAGAGAAAGTCAAAACAAGAAAGTAGATGAAGAAGAAAGATATGAAATCGAGAGGAGAAAAAAGGAAAGGGAAAAGCAAAGAGAAAAAAGAAGGCTGCGGCGGGATGAATTAAGAACTAAATATGGCATTGAACGAGATCAAAGCAAATATGGAGCAACTAATTAATCAATAAATTAAGAGATATTAAATACTTATTAACCTGCAAGCGCGAGGTTTGTAAGGGAAAATATATGCCTGGGGTTTTCGTACAGACCGAGCGACGAAGGAGTGAGGTTTATGCAAAAAAATGAAGGAAAATACTTTCCCGTTCAGACCGAGCAAACGAGGTTTGTCTGGAGCTAAGATGAATATTACACCATTTTGAAAACCGTGTCAGTGACAAATTTCCAGAGTTAGATTTACATATATGAAGTTGCGCCTGAGACACTGCATCCGATGATCGACAGTCGACTCTTAATTTTTCGTGCAAAAATGTTTCCCCCCGAAACGTAACTGGTCAGGTAGGCCTATGAAAAAGATGATTGTAATAAGAGATAATTATTCTTTGCTTTTTGCGCATTAATAAACCATAGAATAAACTGTTCGATTTGCTCTTGGCTGTTGTTTTTCTCTTCGTTGTCCAACTCGAAAGCATCCTGCCAACATTTCTTTGGACACCGGCCCTTTAAACGTTACATTTTCGTCTTTTGTTTCACCTGCCAGCTAGGGTAGTAAAACTCACTTGGCGAGTATTCTTCATCATCGAATAAGTTCTAACTAGATTAGACAGGAAACACAAAGGCTTGTGGAGGTTATACATCAGTCTTTTCAATTGTTTGCTGTATCCTTTCAGAAGCAATCTCCACACAATTATATTACTTTTCAAACTCATTAATAATTCATGAGCCAATTAGCCAATGAAATCACTTTATTTTATCACATGACTGAAGCTATTATTCGAGTAAAACACGTAAAAATCATATACCACCACAGTAGTATAGCAAGTAGGGCTGCGAGCTCAATCGACCTCAACCGTGAGTATAAACACCAAAACGTCACCAAATTTGGCCAAGTCACGACTCGACAAATTTGGCGATGTTTTGGTGTTTATATTCACGTTTGAAGTCGAATAAGCTCGCAGCCCTACTTGCTATACTACTACAGCGATCGTTAGTCAATCTAGACACCCTTCGCACGTTCTCTACTAAATTGATGTCAAACACACGCGAGACTAGCGAAACAATACCAAATTTATACTAAATAGCGACTCTCGCTAAATTTGACACCATTTCAGCCATATTTAAAAAAATAGAGAGCGTCGTTTCAAAATTCTCACAAATTTATGTCAAATTACATTTAGGAAAAAATAGAAAGTGTCATTTCAACATTTTCGCGTGTTAGAAAAATAAAATGTGGTACGAGCTCACTCCCACATATTAAAAAATAGAGAGTGTCATTTCAACATTCTCACAAATTTGTCGAATCACATTTAAAAAATAGAAAGTGCTGTCTCAACATTTTCACAAATTTGTCAAATCACATTTAAAAAAATAGAAAGTGTCGTTTCAACATTTTCACAAATTTGTCAAATCACATTTAAAAAATAATCGTTTCAACATTTTCACAAATTTGTCAAATCACATTTAAAAAATAGTCATTTCAACATTTTCACAAATTTGTCAAATCACATTTAAAAAATAGTCGTTTAAACATTTTTACAAATTTGTGTATCGTAAAAGTGTCTCACGCGTGATAAAATTGCCACCTGTTATGCAAATTAGGTTATCGCCACCTGTTAATAATAGATTAGTCCGTTTGTTCACTATTTTCAGCGTTTGTCGCCTCTTTTCTAAAATGGTGATCGTACACATACTTCGACGTTGTGATTCCTCCCGACAGCAAGCCCAAGAAAGGCACGTATGGTGTCACAATCGCGACAATGCTCTCGACGTCTTTCTTTAATAGCGGGTCTTTTTGTAGTTCGTCATTTAGTTCGTCAGGGTTTTCTATAGCGTTCAACCCATCCAGTAAGTTAGCGAATTTGCTGATTAGCAAATCGGTGAGAAAAGCGTTTGCGATCTCCATTCTCTTCAACTCATATTGGTGCCATATCTTATCGATAACCTTTGCGGACGCTTTTTTAATGTACGCTTCGGACTGACTTACCACACCGTCACCGGACAGTCTAATAAGTTCGGATCTCCTAACGTCAATGTTGTCTTCCACAGTTGGGGTGTCGTCAGTCTCCTCAACTAATTCCTCAATCGTAGGATTTTCCTCACTTTTGCGTTTCACCATCGCGTTATTACTTATACCCATATTTTATTGCGGAATAACAACTTCATGACTGTATGGATAGCGCAGTGAGATTTCTAGTCTAGCGTACTTATTATTTTTTAGTGCGGTCACAATCGCCGACGATTTTTCTCTGCTAATGTTTCCAAGGTAATCGTCAATAACAACTTTCATATCACTCTTACTCGGACAGTAGAAGCAAACGAGCTTACTAATGTTTTCTCTATACGGTTTTGCGATCGACGTCAGTTGTTGCGTGATGACAATAACGCTCAACGTAAAATGTCGCGCACTAAAAGCTAAGTTGACCAATTGACTAGTCCTATTCTTGACATCTTGAGAGCTCGCACAGTCGTCCAACACAATCAGAGTGTTAGTGCCTTTAAAAACGTTCGTCGCACACTTGAGAACAGCGTCGACACTGTCCTGTGTGCAGTCTATCGCTAGCACGTCAGGGTCGCGTATGTATCTCCAATCTTGATATGCTTTGTTCCACTCAAAAGTAGGACAAATCAACACAATGTAATCAAATTTGCTAAAGTACTCAGATTCCAATGTTTCCAACAAATAATGCGTCTTACCACAAGCTGTCATACCAACAATTAACATATTAAACGGAGTCTCCATTAACTCACGTTTGATTTAATACTGGATTGACTGCAACCCATTGTTCATGAAGTTGACCAACCCATCACTTATCACAAACACCCTGCACATGACATTTGCAGTCGTCGCTTTCTTTGTGATTTCAAGAAGCACGCCAGATTGTGTGTTCACAATATTTTTACCAGTGGTGACGTTGTAATTATCTTGAACGCTCCTCAAGTCGATGACCAACGCGAAGCCATCTTTATAGAACTTCTGTATGGTCATGAACTGAGCGTGTTCTTCACCCAACCCAAACAATCGTTTCGCTTCCGCGTAGAACTTCGACTTTGGGATGCCTTGTGAGTACACACTATTTGGCACACCTTCAATTGTGACTCTAACACTATCAATATTTGTCTGTTCGCACCTGTCTGTTCGCACCTTACTCACGAATAGCAACACGATTGCCTTCATGCTTTTTCTTGGAAGATTAATGTTTTCATTCACAATAGTCGTACCTTTGTCCCATTCGGTGGTTTTCATCAACGTGACGTGCTCATACGACAAACTACGACCACTTGCGTAGCCCGACGCTATTTCATCAGCAAGCTCCTGGTTATCAATCGTTTCGTACTCAAGCTCGAGGTTCTCCAGAGTGTACCCACCCACAGCGCTACCGGATTGCGCCACCATGATGTCTGTGGCCTTCGGAAGTGTGATCACATACTGCAAGTTGTTGTTCATGCTAAAAGGGGCGTACAACCCGTGGTCATTCATGATCTTGCCAAGCTTTATCCGCTGTTTCGTCCCAATCACACCAAACATTAACGCGTCACTAACTTTAGCGACGTTCCCACTCGTCGCGCCACTGTCATCCTTAGAAACTAGCTTTCTCAAGTTCTCACCACCAATGCCGTAGTCAATCATTTGGTCTCGCGCAGTGACACTTTCCCAAAGGTCGCGATAGACACCAGTGTAATTTTCCCCATTGTTGTCGTACACAGTCTCCCCGGCTAGTCTCACAACAAGTTTCTCAACCAACAACTTGCTCACATTGTTCAAGAACCAGCTTTTGGCGTTTGCATTCTTAAAGTCGAACACTAGACCCAACGATCCAGGCACCAAGCAGCTACTAACCTTGAGCTTCGGTATATCAATGTAAAGTTCCTCGCCAGGACTGACTTTATTAGGGTTCAACGTGATTACGTGTTGTGTTCTCACCCCTTTTATGACGCCCATAGTTGCTCGTCTAAAACCAGGGCTCAACTCCGCCGACGTGACGTTCATATACCTTTACATATGTTTTATCGCTACCGTTTTAGCTTGTAATAATCGTAAGCAAACCACGCAAGTACCACCGCGAGTACCCACAGATTTTGAGCCAACCAAGCGAGACCCTTCGCACCCAACGTCAACATATTGTAAACTAAATTAGCCAACCCAACAGCCCATGGACCCATCTTCGTGATCGCGTTTTTAACAGCCTGTGCGAACGACCTCGTAGCCACAGCGCCTTTCATAACAGCGGATCTACCAGCGATAATAATTGTTGTTATAATTCCAGCCATTGAAATCGCTACAGCGCTCAACCCAACTATATTTTCTTTAGCCCATTCCTTAAATCTCTGAAACCTGTCAATGTCGACTTCCTGCTGCTCTCTAACCTCCTCTGTCTCTCGCTGTTCAATAGTTCTGTCTCTGGCTTGCGTAAGCCCAATCACTCTTCCGCGTAGATCAATGTACTCTTCGTTCTCTGCGGTCGTAGTGTCTTTTCCCTCAAGCTCTGCTATTCTCTCGTCCTCTTTGTCTATCGCTTCTTGAAAATGGTTTGCTTGTATTTGCAACGCACCAGTGTCACCTATTCTCGATTCACGCAACACGCTATCGCTTGGGTTAAGCACACCATTCAGCCCGCGGTTTTCGTCTGGTGATAGTCCAGGTATGTCGTCATATAGCCCACTCTTGTCTCAATCACTGGGAAATCGTCTGGGATTACTTCTGTTGTGACAACTGTTGTTTCTGCATTCTCAGGGATTTGACTAACTAACTTTTTGAACTGCTCAATAGCGTTTTTACTACTCGCGCCTTTACTGTAGATCAAACCCCTTTTCCCAGGTTTTAGAATTAGTTTAGGACTTCCATATTTACCGTCTTTGTTTACCGGTTTGAAAAGAATAGCCCCCGATTTCGTAACCTGTGACCTGTTGACTATTTTCCTTGACGCGTCGTCTTGACCGAGTGCCTTTTTGCTTAATTTACGTATTTTCTTGTTTATTAGCTTGATTCTTTTTACGTTGTTTTCTGTTAGCTTTTTGTTGGATGCTTTTAGCTCGCCCAGCCTTCTCTCAATTTCTTTCTCCTCTTCAAAAGCTATACTAAAACTCTCGTCATTGACATCACCATATGACTCCTGCTCAACAAACTCCACTGCAGGGGCTTCTGTGTTGGTTCTCCTTATTGTCACCGTCTTACCATCGTCAGTATCAATAAATGACGTCTCTTTTTGCCCACCTCGTCTCACGTCTAGCTCGCTCCTTATCTTTTTCGCTTGGTCTTGATAGTCGTTGTAATTAACACGAACGTCTTCCGGCATGTCGTCTTCAGTGTGCTTACCGTACATGCCTTCAATAACGTCTTCGACATCGGCAAGCGTCTTCTCTAATTGCTCGTCGCTCATGTCTTCGTACTTATTGAGGGTTTCCATCTCGACCTCGTCGAAAACTTCTCCACCTTCAGCCATATTACATTAGCTCACATTTTGAATGTCGCTTTCTGGTATCCACGAATTATGTTTGCTCTCATAACCCAACCATTTGACCAGCGTCATCTTCTTCCCTCTAACTTTCTTTCTTTTCAACACCTTTTCAACTCTGTACACATCGTCGCCATGTTTCTTATTGACCAGCGATAATTCCTGTTCATAAAATTTACCAATAATCTGTTCACCGCTCACGTCCTCAATTTCATACACATTTGGATCACCGCGAATAACCTTTACCACTTTAAACAGCTCCTCAGTGAAGTTGGCTTCATAACCCTTTGTGAACACACTCTTGTATTTACTAATTCTCACTGACTCACCAACTCTAAACTTTGGCAATGGGTTGTCTGCAAATTGATGACCAAACAAAGTGGTCCACACTTCGCCTTCGTTTGACTTATCGACATCCTTCGGCTTCATCATAATGCTTCGATTCACGTTGCTATTGTAATTGTCCACAAATTTATCCAAAGCGTCAATCCACTTGTATGTCCCATGACTATAAAAGTACTTCCACATAATACTCTTGAGACTTCTATTAAAACGCTCAACAACAGCAGCCTTTTTGTCGGTCTTAGTGCTGAAATATTCAACGTCGTGTTCTTTCAACAAACTTTTCACACCAACATTGTAGAACTCGAGTCCATCATCAAATTGCGTTAACTTAGGCGTGGTCCCAAACTGATCTTTAAAGTCAACCAACAATTTTCCAACAGCCTTAGTCATGTTCTTAGTGTCTTTTCTGTAAACCGCAACACCAAAAGCGTATCTACTCAATATCTCAATACCTGTCAATATCCAATAATATCCACCATTCTGTTTTGAATACTTACTCATGTCCACTAAGTCCATTTGGAGCTCTTCACCAAGAAATCCAACAAAAGTCGCACGGAATTTATGTTTTCTCACAATAGGTTTGTACCTAGTGTAGGTGTCCTGCGCTGTCAACCATTCTTTCACTTTTTTCTAGTTACTTTCAATCCGCCTCCCAATGCACTTTGATACAATTTCTCTACACCACTGAACCCCGTCTTAGGATTATAATAAATGTCTCTCAACCCTTGTTCTGTTTCCACACCAAGCTCCATATAATTCACACAATATACAGTTCCAATAACACCGCACCAATTTTGGGATCGTCGTTATTTGGTTTAACACGAAATGTCATACTTGAGTAAGCACCTTTTTTAATACTCACCTTAGACTCGATGTCCACATGACGTTGCACTGACCCATTCAAAGACTGTTTAGTGGGTATTGGCAACGTTGTGATCACACTGCTTCGCTTCCCATCAATACCTACATTGCTCTCAGTTTCGACAATATCACATAAGATTTCTATGTACTTCAGACCTCTAAGCATGTCGACCTTGTTTGGGCTGATGTACCACCTCGAGTCACCCTTAATCACCCTACCCAACGCGAAACCAAGTAGAGGCCCAACGAGTTCAAGGTTAATTGGAGTGCTAGCCTTAATCCTACATCTACTTGTGAGCGGTATTTTCTCTATCTCAACGTCCCCCCTACCACGTTTTTTAGTCGTTTCTTTTATTGCTTCGACCAGTGCGTTGAAGTTAGCATACCCCCTACTCGTTATCGTGCTTTTAAGATCACTCGAAGGGTGGCTCAGAATGGGGATAAGTACGTCTATATCATCACGTATGTTATTGTAGTCCCAAAACACAGTAGCTGTCTTGACCATAATGCACGGGTTGTCGTGCGTGACCATTATCGCGTTGTCAAAGGACACAACTTTTTCTGCACCCTCAATGAATACCGTCAACTTTCGCATTATGTATAACATACAGTATATTATATATGCAGAAAGCCCTTCATGATTACTATGGAAAGCACTACAAACTCGCGATGGCTAACACATCAAAGGCTACACACGACGCAAAGGCAGGCCTCATCAAAAAGTACCCTCACGCCACTTTAAGCAAATTTGAGTTCTATCCAAATATTTTGCAAGATGGTAAGATCATGAGTGTCGATGTGTATTTCAGAAACAACGACACCCTCAGCACGGACATAACCAGCACAACCTTCAAAAATGATAAAAGCATGTGGAAGTGGCTACACAATAGTAAGTTCCCAATAATATGGCAAGGTGGTGGAACTATCCAACCACTACCAAAAGGTCATAAGAACCACTGGGGACTTTGGGATGGTTATCCAACAGAAAATGTGTTAAATTATCCAGTGAACAACTTTAAAGTTTTCGTTAACCAAAATAGCTACTTCATGTCAAAGCTACCAGTCTTGCGAGTCACCACGTCAAAGACAAAATCAGAGTGGGACGACAACGAATCTTACTACCGCATTGTGTTTGCGACGTATTGTGCGAGTTTTTGTTGTGGAGTGTCGTTGCAACATTTATCAGTGTCGCAAGAAGTTCACCCTGTGGTCACAAGTGTGATGAGATTTCATTTGTACTTCACCATTAGAAGACTTCTCAGAAGAATGGAAGGTGGTGAGACCATGAAATCAATAAGTAGAGAATTTAACGCCTCCGAATTGTATGGTAAGATTTCCAAGATTCCCAAAAAGCATTACTACCAGAGTAAAGTCCTGAGCGATGGCACAACAGGTGAATCCAGAGTCTTCACACTCAACGACGTCCATAACGATTACAAACGATACGTCGCGCGACTCTCAGATGGCTTTACCAACATTGGGCTGCAATATCTAAATCAGAGCATAGAGTCCTTTGTGTACTCCACACTTGGTGCGCAAGCGAGAACACGTGTATCAGTCGTTGGTGGTTCTGCAGGAAGTCTAGAGACCCAACAAGAGTTCCGCAAGTTGTTTTCTGACAGTGTTATACAGTACGACGTATCAACATGGATTCTCAACATGAATAAGTCAGTTAGAGACACCAACGTTGTTCAAAATCTTGCATTGTCACCAAGTACATGGTTGATGCCAAGTAACCTAGTGATACTCAAGAATAAAATCGCTGGGTACAACAACTTATTAAAGGTTGCTACAGAGTCCATGAGATTTGGAGTGAACACCAGCTTGAACACAACAACACCAACAATTACGGCTAAAAAAGTCCACCAAGAAAATGTGGTGACTCACCCATTAGTGGTGCCAACGACCGTGAAGAAAAAAGCTCACCAAGAAAGTGTGGTGGTACCAACGACTATGGCTAAAAAAGTCCACCAAGAAAATGTGACACCACTTCCTGTGAGAAAAACAGTGGCCACCACCACAAGCGAGTCAGACACGACAACGCTGGCGATAATCTTAGGGTTCTCAGCAGCCTCTGGTTATCTGCTAACCAAATACACCTTGAAGTAGTAATGAGTCTAAACTATGGGTATGAGTCTGACGACCCTCACGATAAAATACTGAAGAGAACGAAAAGACATCTGGACGAAGATCCTAAATTAAGCGCGACCGGTGGAAGGATGTCTGGAATAATAGACATGCAAGGCTCAGCGATAAAAAACGTAGCAGACCCAGTTGATGACTCAGACGCTACCAATAAAAGAACTCTAGAGCAATTGCTGTCAGGCTACCTCAAGAGTCAGTCCTACAATGTTGTGCTCAACTTCAACGTTAGCACACACGCCTTGAAAAACGTGGAATTTCACACCAATGGTTCAAACAAAGTGAAAGCCATTGGTGAAACAAGCAAATTAGTGCAAAACAACCCGGCTTATGGCCCTATTGTTGGCATCAGTAGTGTGAGCCAAAGTTTTCTGTCACCTGTGTTAACACCAATCCCACTTGAGTCAGGTCTCCATTTTAATTGCCCCAGTATGCAATGGTGTGACCTCTCCATTTTTGTTGTGGTGAGGTTACCAATGAGAACCGCTGGATCAAATTGGGAGACAATTATATCAAACGACGATGGTCAGTGGGATAAGTTCATAGGGTACAAGACTGGTATGACTAATGGACTCGCGTATGGTGGTAGCATCCCAGCGATGGAGAGCGTATGCACTATTCCGAGTGGTGTCGACATAAGTAAAATGCATATGATATCGATACACTGGCAAATGTACAATTCACATGTCAGGGTCAACAACGTTAAGTCAACCGATTCAGACTTCGTAGCAAATATGAAAAAGATAGGCGCACCCTATGGAACAATTTTTGGAATACATCGACCAAGAACACCACTCGCACCTTATGCACACCCATCGTTGATAGAGTTCTACGGTGTGAAAATTGTGAGTGGTTACATGACGAACCGAGACATCATAATCATGGGTGGAGAAATGATGAAGGAATATGGTGTAAAGTAAATGGGAGCATGTATTTCGAGACCTCATGAAACATATAAGATAAATAAAACGACTGACCACATGTTCAAAGCTGGTGGGTCATTTGGTCGCGGTGACGTTACTCTCGAGCTCCACGCTGAGATTGGTATGAGGTCTAAAAAGACTTATGGCGAACCTATTATGTTACCAGAATTAGACAAAGTAGGAGTGGTAGGAGACGTGACCTAAGTTATGTAATGGGTTGGCTTAGAAAACTGGTTCGTGACATTAGAAACTTTTTCAGACGACGTAGAAAACTGAGGGCTAATAAAACGTATTTGCTGCATTGGTACACAACAAACCAGATCTATAAAAAACCTGACACCTATGTCGAGTAGTTTTTTGTGGGAGACTATAATATAGCGATGACTTCCGCGATACCTCGATTATTCGATTTCGATGGTCACCAAATCACGACGGTTAATCACAACGGTGACATATGGTTCAAAGCAAAAGAGGTCGCGAGCGCTCTAGGCTATGCTAGACCAAAAGATGCAGTCAACGACCACGTCGAACCTGATTGCAAAATGAAGATGGAGCAGGCCTCGTTTATCAACGAACTTGGGGTCTACTCGTTAGTGTTCTCAAGTAAAATGGAGCGTGCGAAACACTTTGGAAGGTGGGTGCACTCAGAGGTCTTGCCAAGCGTTAGAAAAAGTTTAGCTGACGTTGGTCTCAAACACAATCAATTCGTAATGATCACCGAGTTCGATCTCCACACGAAAGTCGTCGGTTTTCTTAGGAAATATTATCCAGAAGCTATTTTGATAGCCGCTTGTGGTGAGAATCAAGACACTTCGAGTAAAAGAATAAATTCGTGGAAAAAAGGTTACCAACGTGGAACGCCTGACTTGATCATCGCCAATGCAAACCGACAGCATAGCGGACTAGTGATTGAGTTCAAGAACCCAGGTGGCACAGGTAAGACATCCAAAGAGCAGGAGTCTCTGCTACTCAGACACAAATCCGCTGGTTATCTAACACTCTTGTGCGACTCGTACGATGACGCTATCACCACGGTGATAAAATATTTCTTTGACGTTGGGTTTCAGTGCTCTCACTGCCTTCGTAAATTTAAAAATAAGTCAGCGTTGAGTAACCACGAGAGACACTATTGTAAAGAGACTTTTTAAACAATGAGTAATGAGTCGAATTAGCACTCGTTCTTCTCGTTGAGACAACGTTTGAAGCGACAACTGCTCTAGCATTTTTTAAAGACGTTTTTTAACTCGATAAAAAAATATCTGCGAAACTTTCTCTCTTTATTTCACAAACCTTCTGACCACTGTGTGAAAAAATGTTTCTACGGTACATTGGACGCTTCGTGTGACCAATGTCTAAATTTAATAAAGTGGGGTATCCGAGAACACCCCTAATTTTGCGTGGAAGGATGGTGGCGTCTGCACACTGCGCGATATTGCTCAGCACCACCAACGAATGATGGCCCTGGGTTGTATCTCCAACCGAATGGTGCGTCAACAGTCGTTCCGTGAGTGTCACGACAAACGGCGCAATACGCTTTTAGAAAGGTGATGTCGTCTGCCACTGAGAACAGTGTGTCGAGTTCACCAAGTGTTTTTAAATGCTCCGTTGATATGAGACCACAAATAATGACGTGAATGCCAGCTTTAATGTATTCGCGAATAACTGACAGATCAGAGTACCAATGGCCTTCATCAATTCCTATGACGTCATAATCGGCTATCTCGGAAGAACTTGGAAGGTTGGTGATTAACTTCGTAGGTAAACTGTCTGATCCGACAACAATGGTCTGACGATGTGTGGAGAACGCGTGGTCAGTTCGTCTGGTGTCACCTGTGTTGTTCATGTAAAGGACTTTGAGCCCTGATTTACTTAACGTGACTAACCTGCGAAGAGTCTCCGTCGTTTTTCCTGCAAACATGGGACCAATCACGATTTCTAGTTTACCAACTTTCTTCATGGTTACTATACCCTCAGAGAAATGTTCTCTCCTGTTGCGGCAACTGTTGTTCGTTGTTAAATATCCGCTGGAGCTCTAAGTTTTTAAGATGAGTCTTCGAGCTCTCATGTCTCAAGCGATGCAGTGGGCTGTTGGTGGTCACACCGCATGGGTAGCAGGCGTACACGTTCTCGTCTCTCGCAAAGTGTCTGTGGGCGGGCGAGAGTACGTGGTCCCTGATATCACCCACACCTAGTATCTCATTACACCCCACCTTGCAAACGTGAACGTCGCGGTTCGCAGCGAGCTCTAGCCACGCTTTGGCTTTGGTTGGGCATGGTTTCCACATAAGGGTCGCTAAGAACACTTGGAGGAAATTACCGAGTAACGTGGCTGTGGACCCACTAGGGTCGTTCAAGTAGACGTCACTCGCTAACATAAGGTACTTGAATGATGAGTAACACCACACAGGGATTATGCCAGCTAATCTATCAGCAAGCTCGTTGGCTCTGTCTTCTCGAAGATCGATCCAAGCGTCGAGAAGATACCTCGTATGGCGGACCTGAGAGCCAAGCCGTTTTGGTGGTCCTTCAGGGTCGGGGTCGAACATTGTGTATGTTGAGAAGTACTCGTTTAAGACGATAGGTCCAGAGGCGCCTTGTAGGGTGGGCGCACTGATAAAGGCTGTTCTCAACATGTTGGCAATATCTTCTTCGCTGATTTCTCTGGCTTGAGTCATTATGCTATACTCCCAGAAAAAATCCTAATTTTTTAGTGCGTTTTGGTCTGGAACTGTGAGACACCTGTGAGGTCAACTGTGAGACACCTGTGAGGTCATCTGTGAGTAAGATAACACGTGATAGTGTATTAGATGGTTGAGGACTCACAGACGGCTGACGCTAAGATTACGGCTGATGTGAAAAGTGTTAAGGTGAAGGACCCAAAGCGCGTCGCTGCTGGTAAAAAGTTGGCTGAGATATCGAAAGCTGCGAAAGAAAAGAAAATGCGTGAAATGATAGTCAACGAAGAACAGGGTGGTGAGTGGAGCTATGGTTACATTGTCGGAACACTTGGTGTTATCATTGCTGGTGCTTCATTGTGGTACACAATTAGCAGTGAAAAAGAACCTGTGAGTACCGCACCAGCACCTGCGTCAGAAAATCGTAGAACTCGTCGTCCAGCGCTAGACACGTTTGATTCTTGAACAAAACACACGACAATGTATATATGTCCGCGATCGATCGAAAAGAGCTTATGAACGAACTGTACGATGCGCTACTTGTCACGACTGGTGCTGTGGCAGTGAGTATGATTTCTAAAAAGGCTTTGGGAGAACCATTGGGAACACCAGAGACTGTGAAAGGCACAGTGAAACTTGCTGCAGCTGTTGGTGCAGGAACGCTGTTAGTAAAATGGGCGCAATCAAAAAAGTGGATACCGACAGATCCATTCAAATCAACGTAAGTTAATGGTGAGTGTTGTGGCTGGAGGGATATTTAATGCAGTGGCTTTTGCAGGCGCTGGCTTTATGTTTTCGAAGTTTAATCATTCAGGTTATGAGACCGAGATGAAAAGACACAACCATGCGTTGGAACAGCTAGCCAGTGCGAAAGAAGTGTGGTATGAGAATGAAATCGCCAAGAAAGATCAGATCCAGCGTTTGCGACAACGGCTCTCTGACGCTAATGCTGACATCAATGACACAAACCACGCGTTGGAAGAACTTAGAAGCGTAATGACCATACAGTACAGCGGACGAGTGTTCACTGACCTCCCGAGGGTTGCGGATTACTACCAACCAAGTGCGGAAATGAAGGAATACCAATTATTGTTTGTTAGCGCGCTAGGCTTGGGTAGTGGAATAGTAGTGTGGGTGCTAGTTCGGTGAAAAAAATGTTGGAGTAGTATAAGTGATGGGCAAACTTATGAGGCAGATGAGTTATGGCTTGACAATTGACGAAATCGCGAGTGAGACACAAATTGAGTGTGGAGACACCTTCAGAATTTACTACTGCTTGGATTGTGACGTTGTGAAACATCTGACTGACTGTGGTGGGTACGCGTGTCCAAAGTGTGGTGACATCGAATGGGGTTACACTCAGAGTTACAGCGACATGAGACTCACACGGTTAAAAAGCGTTCACAAACGGTCCTGGTGGATGGGGAGGAGACTACGGAACGTTGTGAGGGGTGAGCACCTTGAGTTGATAAAAGAGGACTTCCTGAAAGTTGTCAACGTGTTGCACTCATACAATTTGATAAAGGGTAGAAATGTCAGCAGATATGGATACTACATTATTAGGTTGTGTCATAGAAGACAACTCGAGACACTCAAGAAGGTGCTAGACCTCAAAGACGGAAAGGTGAAAGACTTGTTTGACAACAATCTGTTTGGGGTGGTGTACCCAAAGCTAGGATGGTGCGAAAGTGGCGACAATTATTACAATGAGTGGGCTAAGAAAAAAAGTGTAATGTAAGTATAAGCCAATGAGCCGGGCTGTGAAAAATTCAGTGACAAAAAGACGGGCGCATAAGACGAGTGCAGCCGTTGTCAATTCACTAACAGATGAAGCGACCAACGTTTACGGCTTCTTTAGAGATCAAGAAACACAACCTGTAGAAGACCTCGCACCGTCAACGCATCTGTTAGATCGAGCACTGAGAGGGTTCACAAGGTCTTATGGAGTCGAGGTAATTGACGACAGAGACATCAATCAGGTAAATGCTAGTAGAAGTGCTGTCACTAACCTTTTAAGACGTGAACTAGGTGAGACCAACGGAATGAAAGTGGTGGAGACAGTCAAGGTCACTTTTGAGAAAGTTTTAGAACTCAACAAGACCACGTACAAAACTGCCTACTTTAACAGCGAAACGTTCGTCGTCATTAACGAGCATGACATCGAGGGTGTCGCCAATCGTGGGTCGGAGCAGATTTTGACGCGGATAGCTGGGTGGTTATCTGAGGGGTCTGGATGGACTATCGACAAAATAGACGCGCACTACGTCAATGTCGCTATTTACAGACCTTTGCATGGGAGTAGCTACATTGCGTTGCCAAAGGAGCTGCGCAACAGTATGAAGGGTTTGATAAACGTAAATAACGACGATGACAACGAGTGTTTTAGATGGTGCCACCTCGCACACAAATTTCCTGTTGGAAAAAACTCTGACAGAACGTCAAAATACGTCAGACATGCCAGTAAGCTGAACTATGACGGAATTGACTTCCCAGTATCAGTCAAAGACTACAACAAGATCGAAAAGGCAAACGAAATTAGCATCAATGTTTTTGGGTATGAAAATAAGCAGCCATTCCCTGTGTACGTTTCTAAGGAGACGTATCCTGACCATATGGACCTACTGTTGATAACTAATGACGTGGGCAACAAGCATTATGTGTACATTCGCGATTTCGACAAATTCATGTACCGTCAGACAAAGTATAAGGCGAGAAAGCACTTTTGTAGGTATTGTTTGCAGTGTTTCACCCGCGCGGACGTGCTTGAAAGTCATATTGAAGTGTGTTTGGTCATCAATGGGAAGCAAGCTATTAAAATGCCACAAAAAGGTGCGAAAGTGAAATACGAGAATTTTAGTAGACAGCTAAATGTACCATTTGTGGTGTACGCAGATTTCGAGGCTATCACACAGAAGGTGCACACAGCGACACCATCAAGCGAGTGTAACTACACAAACGCTTATCAGAGACACGTTGACTGCGGCTATGGGTATAAGCTGGTTTGTTGCTATGACAATGAGTACAGTAAGCCAGTAAAAGTGTATCGCGGTGAAAATGCAGTCAACAAGTTCATTGGGGAGATGTTAGAAATTGTTGAATATTGTAAAAAGACATCTGAGAGTCACTTTAACAAAGAAATGATACTGACTGATGCCGATAAGAAGAACTTTGACGAGGCTAAAAGTTGTCATATTTGCAGTGTTGAGTACACTGGCGCTGACGTTAGAGTGAGAGACCACTGTCACGTGTCAGGTAGGTACAGAGGGTCCGCACATCGTGAATGTAATGTGAACTTTAGATTGACTGATAAAATCCCTGTGATCTTTCATAACTTACGTGGCTACGATAGCCATTTCATCATGCAGGAGATTGGCAAGTTTGGTCAAGACATCAATGTGATACCGAACAACATGGAGAAGTACATGGCGTTCATGCTTGGAAAAAACTTGGTGTTCTTGGACAGCTTTCAGTTCATGGGTAGTGGTCTAGACAACTTGGTGAGGAACCTACCAAGGAACGCTTTCAAATACACGTCAGAAGTGTTTCGTGATGAGGGGTTGGCACTTATGACAAGAAAGGGGGTCTATCCCTATGATTACATGGACTCCTTTGAAAAATTCGACGAAAGCGAGTTACCCTCCAAAAAGGACTTTTACAGCGTTCTGAATGACGAGCACATTACGGAAGAAATGCATGAGCGCGCTTGCAATGTGTGGGACTACTTCGACGTTGAAAACATGGGTGGGTATCACGACCTGTATTTGAAAAGTGACGTGCTCTTGCTTGCCGACGTTTTTGAGAACTTTAGAAAGACATGCCATCGTGAGTATAAATTAGACCCTTGCCATTATTTCACATCGCCTGGGTTGGCTTGGGATGCCATGCTGAAGATGACTGGAGTGGAGCTTGAGTTATTGTCCGACATCGACATGTTCCAGTTCGTAGAATTAGGTATGCGTGGTGGTGTGAGCTACATATGCAACAGACATGGCGTGGCAAATAATAAGTACATGAAGGGGTACGATAAAGAGCAAGAGTCGAAGTATTTGATGTACCTTGACGCCAACAACTTGTATGGATGGGCAATGAGTCGAAGTCTACCCACGGGCGGCTTCAAGTGGTTGACTGAGAAAGAAATAGAAAAAGTTAATCTGCACGACTATCACAACAATAGTAAAAAAGGTTTACTGCTTGAAGTCGACTTGGAGTATCCAGCCCATTTGCATGACCTACACAACGATTACCCGTTGGCTCCCGAGAAGATGGAGATAACCGTTGACATGTTGTCGGAGTACTGCACGAAAATCAAAAATAAGTTTAACGTGAGTGTTGGTGGTGTGAAAAAGTTGGTGACTAATTTGATGGACAAAAAAAAGTATGTGTGTCACTACGGAAATCTGCAGTTGTACATGGATCTTGGATTAAAAATCAATAAGATTCACAGGGTCCTGCAGTTTGACCAGTCCAAGTGGCTAGGCAAGTACATCGACTTTAACACAGTCAAAAGAACTGCGGCTAAGAACGCTTTTGAGAAGGACTTCTTCAAGTTGATGAACAACAGTGTGTTCGGGAAAACGATGGAAAATTTGAGGAAGCGTGTGGACGTAAGATTAGTGACCACTGCGGAGAAATTAGAAAAGCTTGTCTCGAAGCCGACGTTCGTGTCTTGCAAAATATTTAGCGAGAACTTAGTCGCTGTCCACAAAGTTAAAGAAACGTTGACACTAAATAGACCTGCATATGTGGGTATGTGCATACTAGACTTGAGTAAAACGCTGATGTACAATTTTCACTACAATTATATTATGAAAAAGTACTCTAGCGACACCTGTAGATTGCACTTCACTGACACTGACAGTCTGTTGTACTCAATCAAAACTGACGACGTTTATTCCGACTTTATGATGGAGTGCGAAAAGTTTGACAATAGCGACTATCCTGCAGACAGCCCATTCGCTTTTAAAGAGAATAAGAAAGTTATTGGGAAGATGAAGGACGAGTGCGCTGGAACGCCAATTATTGAGTTCGTTGGGTTGCGTAGTAAGATGTATAGTTATTTGAAAGAGGATGGAGGTGGTGGGAAAACCGCTAAAGGTATTAGAAAGAACATAATTAAAAAAGTGATCAGACACGAAGATTACAAAAGTGTGTTACTTGAGCAGAAACAATTGCGACACACAATGAAGACCATTAGAAGTGTCAAACATCAGCTCGGTAGTTATGAAATTAATAAAGTGTCGCTATCCTGTTTTGATGATAAACGATACCTTTTAGAAAATGGTATTGACTCCTACGCGTATGGTCACAAAAACATTGAAGTGAGAGCCGACAAACGCTGAAAATAGTGAACAAACGGACTAATCTATTATTAACAGGTGGCGATAACCTAATTTGCATAACAGGTGGCAATTTTATCACGCGTGAGACACTTTTACGATACACAAATTTGTAAAAATGTTTAAACGACTATTTTTTAAATGTGATTTGACAAATTTGTGAAAATGTTGAAATGACTATTTTTTAAATGTGATTTGACAAATTTGTGAAAATGTTGAAACGATTATTTTTTAAATGTGATTTGACAAATTTGTGAAAATGTTGAAACGACACTTTCTATTTTTTTAAATGTGATTTGACAAATTTGTGAAAATGTTGAGACAGCACTTTCTATTTTTTAAATGTGATTCGACAAATTTGTGAGAATGTTGAAATGACACTCTCTATTTTTTAATATGTGGGAGTGAGCTCGTACCACATTTTATTTTTCTAACACGCGAAAATGTTGAAATGACACTTTCTATTTTTTCCTAAATGTAATTTGACATAAATTTGTGAGAATTTTGAAACGACGCTCTCTATTTTTTTAAATATGGCTGAAATGGTGTCAAATTTAGCGAGAGTCGCTATTTAGTATAAATTTGGTATTGTTTCGCTAGTCTCGCGTGTGTTTGACATCAATTTAGTAGAGAACGTGCGAAGGGTGTCTAGATTGACTAACGATCGCTGTAGTAGTATAGCAAGTAGGGCTGCGAGCTTATTCGACTTCAAACGTGAATATAAACACCAAAACATCGCCAAATTTGTCGAGTCGTGACTTGGCCAAATTTGGTGACGTTTTGGTGTTTATACTCACGGTTGAGGTCGATTGAGCTCGCAGCCCTAGTTGCTATACTACTCACCACAGTTATTAGATCAAACCCGGTTTTGATCATGTTTTCTCGTGTTTGGATCCCCTGATGAAACACTCAAACTCGTTGTTCATATATTACATGAACAATGCCCAACAATGGTGGATAACAAATATAACCAATGCCTTGTACTCATGGAATGACGTATAAATTCACACCTAAATAATCATATATATTAGTATTAGTTAATGTCAAGCAGAACACAAATGTCTACATCAAACCATTTCACTAAACAACCTTCGCTCTGTTGGAATGGAACAATGACCACAAAAATTATCATATCTAAACACCCAGGGCCATTTTCGCCTAACTAAGGCAAGGTTTAGCGAGAAGATGGCAGTTGTAAGAGGGTACTTAGCACGCCCTAGTATAGAATTTCCTGACATTCGCATCAGTCCACTGTCAAGTGAAGACGTATATTTGGTGATTTACCCACCTCCTCCCCATTTCTGCATCCAACTTTATTTTTATTATTTTTGTTTTTTTGTTGTTTTTTATTCAGTTATATTGTATTTAGATATTAGTTGTCTGGTGTGACGTTATTTTCCCGCACCTTTGCTGGCCTAAAACAATCGAGCATATTTCTGAACTACATAGACTCATAGTTTATAATTTATGTGTTAAAAGTTGTAATAAAGCGGCTGGGGTCTTTCACCCCTAGCCATATTAACCGAGAACCAGTCGTAGTTGTCATGTTTTGTTCAGCAAACAGAGCTCAGATCATGCAATGTGCAATGCGCAGGGATATAATTTATTTTAGATTGTTCGAACAGGACGGAAGGCAAAAAATGTTTCCTGCTCAGATTACTTTTTACTAAAACAATTAGATTATTTGCTCTCAATTTATATATGAAGTGATATATATAATATATATAATTTATATATGAGGCGATATATATAATATATATAATTTATATATGAAGTGATATATATAATATATATAATTTATATATGAGGCGATATATATAATGTATATAATTTATATATGAGGCGATATATATAATATATATAATTTATATATGAGGCGATATATATAATGTATATAATTTATATATGAGGTGATATATATAATTTATATATGATGCGATATGTATAATATATATAATTTATATATGAGGCGATATATATAAAATATATAATTTATATATGAAGCGATATATATAATATATATAATTTATATATAAGGTGATATATATAATTTATATATGAGGCGATATATATAAAATATATAATTTATATATGAGGCGATATAGTTAACTACGACTTCACCTTAGATAATGTTAAAGTGTATATGAAATGAAAATTAAGTTTGTCTTATTTGAAAGAACTCTTAATGAAATGAAAAAGGAACTCCATCTATAGTTTTTCCATATCGCTCTTCGTTCTAGCGATATTCCGATATGTTTGATATGTAAATAACACACTGCATACGCTCTCTCCTCCGCAGAAGCTTAGTTATATATTTTATTAGAAAAAGCGTAGCGGGAGAAAACTAATCGGAGGCTCCCCGCGCGCTTCCCCATTTTGTTCGCACGCCTTCCTTTAATAAAAATAAGCCTCTGCGGAGGAGAGAGCTGCATACGTCACATTAAATAATGAGTTGTTGAGAAACCATTTATATTATTGGAATTCATTTATATTCTCTGTTATATAATGTTACTTTCATTATTAGGTGTCATACTGTCATAAGACAAATACCCCTTACATGAGCAATTTAGTGTAACTTTGATAACTTCACCGATATTAGTCTACTTTTGCAACAAATCATTATTAATGTGACGTTGCAATATATCAAGAACGAAAAGCGATATGAAAAAACGATAGACAGAGTTCCGTTATCATTTCAAGAGTTCTTTCAAATAAGACAAACTTAATTTTCATTTCATACACACTTTAACTAGGGCTTCACCCTCGTTAACTATCAGAGCTCAGAATATAATTGTTAATTATAATATTAGGTTCGACACATGAAAAGTTCAACGTTTGAAACGAGCCACGTATATTACGAAATAATCACTTATACGTACTTATCCTTTATTTTCATTTTGAGAAGTGATATGTGAGGTCGTCTGAAAATGTGTTTTCAGTGTCAATGCAATATCGATAAACTTGTCGCGTAATACTAAGAGATGAATGAAAAAAAGCGTTAGACACAGAAGACAAAATTATAATGGCTGGCTTTAAGTGATTTAAAGTAAAAATTGAGAAAAGAAATAGCCCATTTTCCGCAGCGAAACACGTTTGTTAGAGTAACGTTTGTTATCCACCATCGTAATCAAATTCATTATAAATATCACCATCTGCACTCTTTACCTCTGTCCATCCAAGCCCATTCCTCGCTCTTCCACGCACCCAGTCACTCGTCTTCTTTGTTTACCACAGAATGATAATTTGGGCTCATTTTTTTAATGTTCATGTGTAACTGGGCCTTATTCAAAATGGTCGCCAGTATTAGCTTAGTATAATCGTCAGAATTTTGTCGCTTAACCATCGGTAAATAACCACAAACCCCCAAAACAACAAAGATCCTACCCTAACGGCGGGCCTAACGAGATTTCAAACCCTAACCCCAATATTGGCTGCCATTTTGGATAAGGCATGGTTACTTAGGCAAACTCAAAATGCCAGCCCAAATTATTGTTTTGCTTGCTTACCACCACTTCTTATCCATCCTATCCCACACACCTACCAATCCTACCTTCCATCACATCTTATAGAGGCTATCCCATGTAACTACCCAATTTTCCCCACCACCTCGAATCCCTCCTATTCAGCACAACTATACCCATCCACCCTCACACCACCTCTTATCGCTCCTATCCCACACAAACTATACCCATCCTCTCTCCACCACCTAGTATTCCACAGAGCTACCAATCTTCCCTTCCAACACCTCTAATTCCTGTTATCACACACAGCTACCAATCCTGTCTAATGCCTTCCTTTAGTTATATATTGCTGGTAACATACATGAGCAGTCAATAGTCCCAGTAGTACCAGCAGCTCCAGAAAAGCCAACATTATAACACAAACAATGGTAGCTTCCTTCCTCGTTAACACACTGGCTGTTTTCAGGACAGATGTCGTTGATTTCGCACTCGTCAATGTCTAAACGCAAGAAACAACAAATCATGAACGAGAGCCAAGTTTATCTCAGTGCACGCAGCTACTGTAAGTGGTTAGAAGAGTCTATTGTCATGCGGTACATTACCACAACATAATTACCACAAACTTTTCGTTCGATTTTCTCGGCCAAAATGATTGAATCTTCAATATTATCGCTAAACATGAACGTTTACATGCATTCGTATCACATGCTGTTTACAACATTCGCACCGTGTTGTATCGGATATCATAATCTCTCGCCTTCGGCTAGAGCTTGTATAGCCGATACAATACTTCCACTCATGTTGTATATATTATTTCAAGATTATATGGCTAAAAAGATGGCGCACGCTGATTGGTTCGTGAGAGGTCCGGAAAAAAGCATATTGCCCTCCCGGCGCTGTGAGAGGGCAATACGTCTTTTTCCGGACCGGTAGGTTTTGGCGGGAAAATTTCTGAGTTGATTTAGATGAAAATAAAAGAGGATTTGAGTCTGTTTGTTGAAAAAGTTCGAACAATAACACGCCCTGGAACATTAGTTCTGCTTTTCGTGAAAGCTGTTTATCTATAAGTGAAGAAAATGAATACCTAACGACCAGTAACGCGTGTAAACATGAAGCGAAATTAACAAGCTCAGAGGTAAGGTAAACGGCAACATCTGAAGACAAACACAACGTTAAAAACAGAGAACAAAATGAACCAAAGCCATATAATAAATGTCTTATTAACCTCGTTTGCTTCCTCTGTATACGGTAAAGTATTTGCCTTCGATATTTTCACACAGACCATTTTACGAAAACCTCAGGCAAATATTTTACCGTACAGACCTCGCACTCAGTTAATAAGTCTTTATTATCACTCAAACTTCGTACACTGACGTATTTGAGGTATTATGATTGGTTAATTTATACCACGTGGGATTTGTTATGTCACGACATAGCCGTGCTCCCGTGTAGTCCCATGCTGTAATTTTATTACAGAATGTGTATTACAAACAGTAGCCATCATAGCAGCTAATTTGTATTTTAAAGTCTTTTGGAACAGTCTTTTAGTAAAAGTCTTTTAGTATCTGAAAATTAGTTTTGAAACTGAGAGTTTTTATGTCGTTGTTATCATGATATACGTTGAGTTTATTTAAAATGCTTAAAGTACGATTTTTTCATATGTGATCGGTATTTACAACTACATGTTTACGAATCCTTTTTAAATCCCGATAACACACTCATGCAATTGCTTTAACCCTTAATATATATATATATATATATATATATATATATATATATATATATATATATATATATATATATATATATATATATATATGTATATATATATATATATATATATATATATATATATATATAATTCGATGATTTGTCTACGCTGTTGCGAAAGTGCTCGATGCATTGTATAGCATTGTATAGCATTCACACTGATGCGATCTTCAGACAGACTTTATTACAATAATAAAGTCTGTCTGAAGATCGCATCAGCGTGAAACTCAGAGTTACAGAAAAGCATGTCTTGTCTTTGATTTCTTACAATATAGTACATATATATATATATATATACATATATATATATATATATATATATATATATATATATATATATATATATATATATATATATATATATATATATATATATATATATATATATATATATATATATATATATATCAGCTATCAATTGACCAGGCGGAAATCGTAATTTTAGGATTAATATTAAACCCCAGCATAATATTTTGACAAAAACCATTGTATTGAGTAAAACACGAGTGAAATCATAACGTTTCGTTGTTAACACAACATCTTCAGAGATTAATAATTTACATAAATGCAGAAAGCCTAAATATACAAAGTTGTCATAAATTATGAATTATTTAACCAATCAAGAGAGAATACTAAAAATACATATTGTAAGATGAGACAAAGAAAAAGTGGTGCGGTACCAATATTTGTGTTTAAAGGTGGTTTGAGATCGCGAATGAGTAGAGTTTCGCGCAAAAATGTTCTGATTAGAAGTACAACTAGAAATAATCTTAAAATCGTCAAATGAGATAGGTGATGAGTGTCATGGTGATGAGAGAAGATACTTGTAAGAGGAGAGTTACTATATATACTTCTTCCCCGTAATAAGAAGCTCCGTAGCTTCCAGGCGTAAAATTATATATAACATGTGATCTAAGAAGTAAGGGAATTTTATCTTTAAAAGAAAAAAAATGAAAAGTCTAACTGAAGGACGAGCGATAAAACTAATATCTATTCGAGGATAGGCAGATTAGAGAAGCTTTTGGAGTTGGGTTCGGATTTGAACGAAGTATTTTCCGGTAAACGGTTGAAATAAATAAACAGTGCGTTTAGGAACTGTGGGTGGTTTAAATGATTTGGAGAAAACTTTGTTGAGAAAGGCAGTAACACAACTGTCGAGAAATTTCTCTGGATAACCATTATTGATAAGGATGCGTTTTAGTTTTTCTAGTTCAACATTAAAAATAGCGTACTGTACGTAAAACAAATGTTGACGCAACGGTTAAGTAAGGAAAAGATTAGACCATTTTGTAAGAAAACGGAATAAAAGAATCACAAGAGGTCAGAAGTAATTAAAAGTAGGTTTACGGTAAACATTTATGGAAGAGCAACCACCGGAACTATTGACACTTATGTCTATGAAAGACAAATGGTCAATTCGTGAGTAAATTCTATTTTTGCAAGTTTAGAGTTTACGTAGGAAGAACGTGATCGGAAGAACGAAACAAGATAAAACAGTCGTCAACATAACGACGATAAAACAAAGTTTGAACCTAACATGATAGGCGAGATATATATTGGCAAAGGAGGGGTCCCATTGGGAAAGTGAGGTTCTATATAATATAACAGAGTGAACGAGCATGAACGTGTCTGTGAATGCGTTAAGCATGACCATGAGCGTAAAAGTGAGTATGAACATGTTATAGTAACGAGAATATTGACATGTTAGTGAACGTGAATATTGACATGTTAGTGAACGTGAATATAAACGTGTTGGTGAATGTGAACATGCAACGTGTTAGTGAACGTGAACATGAACATGTTAGTGAAAGTGAACATTAACGTGTTAGTGAACGTTAACATGAACGTGTTATTGAACGTGAACATGAACGTGTTATTGAACGTTAACATGAACATGTTATAGTGAACGAGAATATTGACATGTTAGTGAACGTGAATATTGACATGTTAGTGAACGTGAATATAAACGTGTTAGTGAATGTGAACATGCAACGTGTTAGTGAACGCGAACATGAACATGTTAGTGAAAGTGAACATTAACGTGTTAGTGAACGTGAACATGAACGTGTTAGTGAAAGTGAACATTAACGTGTTAGTGAACGTTAACATGAACGTGTTATTGAACGTGAACATGAACATGTTAGTGAACGTGAACATGAACGTGTTAGTAAACGTGAGCATAAACGTGTTAGTGAACGTGAAGATGAACGTGTTAGTAAACATGAACATGAACGTGTTAGTAAACGTGAACATGAACGTGTTAGTGAACGTGAATTATATGAACGTGTTAGTGAACGTGAACATGAACGTGTTAGTAAACATGAACATGAACGTGTTAGTAAACATGAACATGAACGTGTTAGTGAACGTGAACATGAACGTGTTGGTAAACATGAACATGAACGTGTTAGTAAACGTGAGCATGAACGTGTTAGTAAACATGAACATGAACGTGTTAGTAAACATGAACATGAACGTGTTAGTAAACATGAACATGAACGTGTTAGTGAACGTGAACATGAACGTGTTAGTAAACATGAACATGAACGTGTTAGTAAACGTGAACATGAACGTGTTAGTGAACGTGAATTATATGAACGTGTTAGTGAACGTGAACATGAACGTGTTAGTAAACGTGAACATGGACGTGTCAGTGAACGTGAACATGAACGTGTTAGTGAACGTGAACATGAACGTGTTAGTGAACATGAATTATGAACGTGTTAGTAAACATGAACATGAACGTGTTAGTGAACGTGAACATGAACGTGTTAGTAAACATGAACATGAACGTGTTAGTATACGTGAACATGAACGTGTTAGTGAACGTGAATTATGAACGTGTTAGTGAACGTGAACATGAACGTGTTAGTAAACATGAACATGAACGTGTTAGTAAACGTGAACATGAACGTGTTAGTAAACATGAACATGAACGTGTTAGTAAACGTGAACATGAACGTGTTAGTGAACATGAACGTGTTAGTGAACGTGAACATGAACGTGTTAGTGAACGTGAATATGAACGTGTTAGTGAACGTGAACATGAACGTGTTACTGAACGTGATTATGAACGTGTTAGTGAACGTGAACATGAACGTGTTAGTGAACGTGAACATGAACGTGTTAGTGAACGTGAACATGAACGTGTTACTGAACGTGATTATGAACGTGTTAGTGAACATGAACATGAACGTGTTAGTAAACATGAACATGAACGTGTTAGTAAACGTGAACCTGAACATGTTATTGAACGTGAATTATGAACGTGTTAGTGAACGTGAACATGAACGTGTTAGTAAACGTGAGCATAAATGTGTTAGTGAACGTGAACATGAACGTGTTAGTGAAGGTGAACATGAACGTGTTAGTGATGGTGAACATGAACGTGTTAGTGAACGTGAACATGAACGTATTAGTGAACGTGAACATGAACGTGTTAGTGAAAGTGAACATGAACGTGTTAGTGAACGTGAACATGAACGTGATAGTAAACGTGATTATGGACGTGTTAGTGAACACAAGCATGAACGTGTTAGGCTTTGTTTTTATACGAGCATAGTTCTCCGATCTATATTTACCTTGACAGAAGTTTAAATTTCGAGTGTAACCTTTGGTGCAGAAACATTCGTATGATCCAGCAGTATTGATGCATATAGATCCCGAACCACAAATACCTGGCCCGACACATTCGTCAATATCTGCAACACATTTAAATGTACACATTTGAGTGACTGGAGGGGGGGGGGACAGAATTATGAACTTTGGAGAAGTGGTCGTCAAAGGAACAGTCCAGCGAACCCTATCTAGACTGGGGAGAATCTGCCCGCGCTGAATTAAAATGATAATATCTCAATAACGGACACAGCTATGAAACTAAAATTGTACCACTTTTCCTAGTTATGCATTGGTAGTAATGGCTGAAAAAATGGTGAAAAATTATTCGGTATAAAAAAAGTTACAGAGTATTCTGGAACACCTACTAACAATGAATTTCGACACAAAATTTTCATTATAATAGAAACAATAAAAATAAGAACATATCGATTAAGATGAATCTATTTATTGATATAATAAGTTATGTTCGTTAACAGAACGGCAAGAAAAAATCCTGAAAAAACCTTTTTGAACTGCTTCAAATACGAATTTTTGAAGAGCGAGACGTCATAATGACGAAATAATGTGTTTCCATGACAACAAAAATGTAATGTATATTCAGTGTTACCATACCATCAACCTGTGAAAATTTCATTGAGATACATTCAATATAGTTTAGGAGATATTGAACGCGGGCAGATTCCGATTCAGATGGCTTGATGTATTTTACTGTAATTAGTTTTATAAGTAACATTAAGAATATATTGTTGTAAAAGCATGGAGACTATTGTATAATGCTCATAATACGTCTTTATTATTATTATTATTATTGTGGTACCATGTGAGATATTGAACTGGTATGTCCTGAAGTGGTTCTGTGTGGACAATGATACTATTATCTCCAGGTATTTATTAGAATATTCTAAATGCATGATCCATTTACAATTCCTGCCATTATTAAATTATTTTAACGTAGCTTCGCCAAATCAGGCCAAGTATTTCACTGTATATCTCATTAGGAATAAAACTTTTTATCACATCAAAGTCTTAAAGATGGCTCGATAGTCTAAATCATGAGAAATTGCATTTTCCTCCATAAACGTTTTGTAATGTAAATCTGAGCTTTATTTTGGTTCATTGCATAGCTCTAGCGGTGGTCTTGATTATTGAAACGTTTCACACTTGTAGTATTTGTATATCTAGAGAAATTGTGTTTATGATAAGCGGCAGATTTTATGCAAATTAGTTTTCTTGATTTATTTGAAACACGATTTCTCCACTCAGGTAAACTTTGAGGGTATAAAACTTTTCAATAAACAAGACCACCACTAGACCTACGCAGTCGATATCTGCATTATAAATATTTTTATGCGGAAAAATGCAATTTCTCATGATTTAGACTATCAAGCCACCTTAAGTATGACAAGTTGCAGAAAGGAACATTTCGTCACATAAATGTTATATATGATAAGTTGCACAAATTGCAATATTACATAACAATTATTTAATAGTTGAGTCGGTTTAGGGATGTATATCCAATATATCCCTAGAAAACCGAGAACTTGGCAATTATATTGCTCATTATAAATTCATAGGGGTGTATACAGATACATCCCTATGAATTTATAATGAGCAATATAATTGCCAAATTCATCGGGTCCCTGCCACAACCATCTCGAGTGAGATGCGTCCCCAAAAAAGTTTGCGCCCCCAAACGAGAAGGAGAGGCAAGCTTCTGCCTATCTCAAGTAGCCTACGCTGGTTGTGGCAGCGCACCCCACACGAGAGAAAGACAAGCTTTTGTTGCAAAACCTGTTGGTTAAATCTAGAATTTATTACAGTTTGCCTAGAATATAAAATGTGGGACTAATATTGAATCAAATTAACTCTTACTTAGCACATGTAATTCATCAGAGTAATATTTTTGAACCTCAATCTATATCTTTGTTGCACACACGTAAAACAGAAGTTATTTCTCGATGAAACGTTGGCGTTACAGAAACATAGCCAGCAATAAAACGTAATTGTTTGATGAAAACTTCAACTAATGTTTTCGAATCTTATTTTTAAAACAATCAATTAACAAATATTTTCCCATCTGAAGTTCAAAGAAATAAAAAACTGGGAAAAAGTTTACAGCCGGACTGAACCAACTAATACCGACGTACTAATCCGACCAATAGGATTGCTGCGCTGTAATTTAAATTTTAAATGACAGAACTACTTGGACTTTACTTCATGTGCTCGCTCCGCGTATGTGCGTATTTGGTGCATTAATGTTATTGACGCAGTCAATGAAGTCAGTTGACCGAAAAACCAACAGAATCGCCATTAACATTCTACTTCCGGTTGGCTAGCTAAGTGTTTATCTTGTTCAAGTTTAACTACAATGTTTCTACGCATGTAACAAGAATCAAACCGCTTTATTAAACATAAATTGTAGAAAACAACGAAAAATAACCATTTTTAAACGTCCGTGATTGAGCAAAACCGTGACTTTTACTCACCTCTAGTATCCCACAATACAAAGCGCGGGTACATTTTTTGAGATTCGCAATCCGTGTATTATTATTTAAGAAATAAAAAACGTGTCGCATGTGATTATCGAGTTATAATGGCACGAGAGATGCGTGTAAAACACGAGGCAATAGCTGAGTGTTTTACTAGCTTCTCGAGTGCCATCATAACTCGATAATCACACAACGACAGTTTTTTATTTCTTTTATAAAATAACACCATTAAATTAACAATAAAGTCATGAAAAATGCTGATTTACCTGTTATAAATGACGTTGCTATGTGCGTTGCTAGGAAGTCTATGATGAAAACACGTTGGCGATTTTAGCGATGAAAATGCACTCAACGTTGCAGTTAAAACATTCTGTTGTGTTAGTACCTTGATTAGCCTCCAGGTATTCTTTGACTTCCTTTTGTGATTTAAACTACTAAAAATCCGTCAAAAACGACAAAATCTACGCGAGGAATCACGTCAGCTTATGCTTTATTGAGTTATAATGACATGTTTTTGAGCTCAGTAACCATGCAATCAGACAGCGTGTTGTCGCTCATTTACTTCCGGTTATTTTATAACAATTGTTAATGAGGTTTAGAAATGTATTTCGTTTTCTTACTTTCTATGTTACTGCTGTAAATATATATTTTTATTAACGAACTTACCAGGTGCCACAGTATATACTGACATTCGCCATGTTCCTCCACATATCGTTGTCTTATCTCCTGTGCATGGCATATTGCAATCAGAATCAGGCTTTTTGCCATATTTGGCGTATTGGTCCTCCAAACCACAGAAGCACTCTTTTGCATATTGAAGGCCAGCAATTGGATATCCATTTGAAGCACACTCTTGCAAGCATTTTGGTATTGTCATATTTTCACTATCTGGTCCTCGGTGTTCCAAGGCTCGAGCTTGGCGATCCACAAAGCAGCCGAGATACCCATATGTTACTACAGCTATATAATGTAAACGGAAGGGGGGCGATCATTTATGGTTTCTGCCACGAAGTTGTGGAACCAGCTAAGTAGTATAGTAAGTAGGGCTGCGAGCTCAATCAACCTCAACCGTGAATATAAACACCAAAACGTCACCAAATTTGGCCAAGTCGCGACTCGACAAATTTGGCGATGTTTTGGTGTTTATATTCATGATTGACGTCGAATAAGCTCGCAGCCCTACTTACTATACTACTACAGCGATCGTTAGTCAATCTAGACATCCCTTCGCACGTTTTCTACTAAATTGATGTCAAACACACGCGAGACTAGCGAAACAATACCAAATTTATACTAAATCACGACTCTCGCTAAATTTGACACCATTTCAGCCATATTTAAAAAAATAGAGAGCGTCGTTTCAAAATTCTCACAAATTTATGTCAAATTACATTTAGGAAAAAATAGAAAGTGTCATTTCAACATTTTCGCGTGTTAAAAAATAAAATGTGGTACGAGCTCACTCCCACATATTAAAAAATAGAGAGTGTCATTTCAACCGACGCGTTCTGCTGTTGTCTCAACTCACGCGCGAAAAAAAACCACTAGATTTTGACTCTAGTGGTGATGTTTATCCAAATGGATAGCGAAATGACGCTCTTTTGATTGGCTAGTCCACTCGCTCGCTATTTTCAGCGTCGTCTACCGTTTTTTTCTTGAAGTGGTGATCGTACACATATTTCGACGTTGTGATTCCTCCCGACAACAAGCCCAAGAAAGGCACGTACGGCGTCACAATCGCGACAATGCTCTCAACGTCTTTCTTTAATAACGGGTCTTTTTGCAGTTCGTCGTTTAGTTCGTCAGGATTTTCAATAGCGTTCAACCCATCCAGTAAGTTAGCGAATTTGCTGATTAACAAGTCGGTGAGAAAAGCGTTTGCGATCTCCATTCTCTTCAACTCGTATTGGCGCCATATCTTATCAATAACTTTTGCGGACGCTTTTTTAATGTGCGCTTCGGACTGACTTACCACACCGTCACCGGACAGTCTAATAAGTTCGGATCTCCTAACGTCAATGTTGTCTTCCACAGTTGGGGTGTCGTCAGTCTCCTCAACTAATTCCTCAATCGTAGGATTTTCCTCACTTTTGCGTTTCACCATCGCGTTATTACTTATACCCATATTTTATTGCGGAATAACAACTTCATGACTGTAGGGATAGCGCAGTGAGATTTCAAGTCTAGCGTACTTATTATTTTTTAATGCGGTCACAATCGCCGACGATTTTTCTCTGCTAATGTTTCCAAGGTAATCGTCGATAACGACCTTCATATCACTCCTACTTGGGCAGTAGAAGCAAACGAGCTTACTAATATTTTCTCTGTACGGTTTTGCGATCGACGTCAGTTGTTGTGTGACGACAATAACGCTCAACATAAAATGTCGCGCACTAAAAGCCAAGTTGACTAATTGACTAGTCCTATTCTTGACGTCCTGCCCACTTGCACAGTCATCCAACACGATCAGAGTGTTAATGCCTTTAAAAACATTTGTTACACACTTGAGAACAGCGTCGACACTGTCCTGTGTGCAGTCTATCGCTAGCACGTCAGGGTCGCGTATGTATCTCCAATCTTGGTACGCTTTGTTCCACTCGAAAGTAGGACAAATCAACACAATGTAGTCAAATTTACTAAAGTATTCAGATTCCAATGTTTCCAGCAAATAATGCGTCTTACCACAAGCTGTCATACCAACAATTAACATATTAAACGGAGTCTCCATTAACTCACGTTTGATTTAATACTGGATTGATTGCAACCCATTGTTCATAAAGTTGACCAACCCATCGCTTACCACAAACACCCTACACATGACATTTGCGGTCGTCGCTTTTTTAGTGATCTCAAGAAGCACGCCGGATTGTGTGTTTACAATGTTCTTACCAGTGGCGACATTGCGATTATCTTGAACGCTCCTCAAGTCGATGACTAACGCAAAGCCATCTTTATAGAACTTCTGTATGGTCATGAACTGAGCATGTTCTTCACCCAACCCAAACAATCGTTTCGCTTCTGCGTAGAACTTCGACTTTGGGATGCCTTGTGAATACACACTATTTGGCACACCTTCAATTGTGACTCTAACACTATCAATATTTGGGTAAAGAAACTCCTCGCTGTCTGTTCGCACCTTATTTGTGAATAGCAACACAATCGCCTTCATGCTTTTTCTTGGAAGATTAATGTTTTCATTCACAATGGTCGTGCCTTTGTCCCATTCAGTGGTTTTCATCAACGTAACGTGCTCATATGACAAACTACGACCACTTGCATAGCCTGACGCTATTTCGTCAGCGAGCTCCTGGTTATCAATCGTCTCATACTCAAGCTCGAGGTTCTCCAGAGTGTATCCACCCACAGCGCTACCGGATTGTGCCACCATGATGTCTGTGGCCTTCGGAAGTGTGATCACATACTGCAAGTTGTTGTTCATGCTAAAAGGAGCGTACAACCCGTGGTCATTCATGATCTTGCCAAGCTTAATCCGCAGTTTCGTTCCAATCACACCAAACATTAACGCGTCACTAACTTTAGTAACATTCCCACTTGTCGCACCACTGTCATCCTTAGAAATTAGCTTTCTCAAGTTCTCACCACCAACACCATAGTCAATCATTTGGTCTCGCGCAGTAACACTTTCCCAAAGGTCGCGATAGACACCAGTGTAATTTTCCCCATTGTTGTCATACACAGTTTCCCCAGCTAGTCTCACAACAAGTTTCTCAACCAACAACTTACTAACGTTATTCAAGAACCAGCTTTTAGCGTTCGCGTTCTTAAAGTCGAACACTAGACCCAACGATCCAGGCACCAAACAGCTACTAACCTTGAGCTTTGGTATATCAATGTAAAGTTCCTCACCAGGACTGACTTTATTAGGGTTCAACGTGATTACGTGTTGCGTTCTCACCCCTTTTATGCCACCCATGGTCGCTCGTCTAAAACCAGGGCTCAACTCTGCCGACGTGACGTTCATATACCTTTACACATGTTTTATCGCTACCGTTTTAGCTTGTAATAGTCATAAGCAAACCACGCAAGTACCACCGCGAGTACCCACAGATTTTGAGCCAACCAAGCGAGACCCTTTGCACCCAACGTCAACATATTGTAAACTAAATTAGCCAACCCAACAGCCCATGGACCCATCTTCGTTATCGCGTTCTTAACAGCCTGTGCAAATGACCTCGTAGCCATAGCGCCTCTCATAACAGCAGATCTCCCAGCGATAATGATAGTTGTTATAATTCCAGCCACTGAAATCGCTACAGCGCTCAACCCAACCACATTTTCTTTAGCCCACTTCTTGAACTTCTGCAATCTGTCAATGTCGACTTCTTGTTGCTCTCTAACCTCTTCAAGCTCACGCTGTGCCAAGGTTTTGTCTCTGGCTCGCTCGAGTCCTCCCACTCTTTCAAACAAAATGGTGCGCTCTTGCTCTTCATCACTCGTAAGACCACTTTGCTCAGCTTTTCTGTTAAGCTCTGCCAATCTCTTGTTCGATTCGTCTATCGCTTCTTGAAAATGGTCTGCTTGTATTTGCAACGCACCAGTGTCACCTATTCTCGACTCACGCAACACGCTATCGCTTGGGTTAAGCACACCATTCAGCCCGCGGCTCTCGTCTGGTGATAACCCAGGTATGTCATCATTACCCACTTTTGTCTCAATTACTGGGAAGCTATCTGGGACTACTTCTGTTGTGGCAACTGTTGTTTCTGTACTCTCAGGGATTTGGCCAACTAACTTTTTGAACTGCTTAATCGCATTTTTACTACGAGCGTCTTTACTATAGTTCAATTTGTTTCCCCAAGGTACTAGAATTCGTTTGGGTGCTCCATATTTACCATCTTTGTTTATCGGTTTGAAAAGAATAGCCCCTGAGTCCGCAACCTGCGACCTGTTGACTATTTCCCTTGACGCGTCGTCTTGGCCGAGTACCTTTTTGTTGAATTCACGTATTTTCTCATCTATTAGCTTGATTCTTTTTACATTGTTTTCTGTTAGCTTTTTGTTGGACGCTTTTAGCTCGCCCAGTCTTCTCTTAATTTCTTTCTCCTCTTCAAAAGCTATACTAAAACTCTCGTCATTGACGTCACCATACGACTCCCGTTCAACAAACACTACTGTTGGGACTTCTGTGTTAGTCCCCCTTATTGTCACCGTCTTACCATCATCAGTGTCAGTGAACGACGTCTCTGTTTCTCGAGACCTTCTATCCAGTTCACCCTGCAATCTATTCGCTCTCCCATTCAATTTCTCATACTCGACACGTTCGATGTGTGGTATATTGTCGTTGGTGTATATTTTCTCAATTGAATCTATACGTTTAGTGAGTTCTTCAAGTTCGACGTTTATTTGATCATCAGTGTAAGCTCTACCAAGGTTCTCCATCTCAATCTCGTCAAAAACTTCCCCACCTTCAGCCATATTACATTAGCTCACATTTTGAATATCGCTCTCTGACTCCCACGAATCACATTTTCTCTCTAGTTTAGATAATTGTACGCAAGCCACGCGAATGTCACCGCAAACACCCACAGATTTTGAGCTAACCAAGCGAGGCCCTTTGCGCCTGTCACCAGCGCGTCATAAACTAAGTTCGCCAATCCAACAGCCCATGGACCCATCTTCGTTATCGCATTTTTAACAGCCTGTGCAAACGACCTCGTGACCATAGCGCCTTTCATAACATTAGACCTCCCAGCGATAATAATAGTTGTTATAATTGCAGCTATTGCAATCGCTAAAGCGCTAGACCCAACCATATTTTCTCTAACCCATTTCTTGAACTTCTGCAACCTGTCAATGTCGACTTCCTGCTGCTCTCTAACTCCCTCCATTTCTCGCTGTTCAATAACCATGTCTCTAGCTTGTCTAAGTCCAACCATTCTCTCAGCTAGATCGATGAACTCTTCGTTCTCTGCGATCGTGAGGTCCTCTCTGTCAAGCTCCGCTATTCTTTTGCTCGCTTCGTTTATCAAGTCTTGAAAATGGTCTGCTTGTATTTGCAATGTGCCAGTGTCGCCTACTCTCGACTCAGACATCACATTCTCACCTGGATTGAGCATGCTATTCAGCTCGCGGTTCTCGATTGGTGTTAGTCCAGGTATGTCGACGTACTCTGCGTGTGTGGTGTCTAACAACGGCGCACTCCCCACAACGTCTTCACGATCTCTCACGATGTCATTAACCCGCGTTGTGATATCGTTAAAATCCTTCTTCATGCGTTGACGAAATCTTACATCACGTTCGCGCCTCAGTCCACTCTCCACTCTAATTAGTCTAATTTTCTCATCGACTGTGACGTTTGGGTCGTCCCGAGCTAGTCTGCGATCTTGAGTGGCTTTTTCGAGACTATACTTTAGTTCATCGTCAGTGACATCTTTGTACTCGTCAGATCTCTCCACCTCAAGGTCGTCGAAGCCGCCTTCAGCCATATTACATTAGCTCACGTTTTGAATGTCGCTTTCTGGTATCCACGAATTATGTTTGCTCTCATAACCCAACCATTTGACCAGCGCCATCTTCTTCCCTCTGACTTTCTTTCTTTTCAACACCTTTTCAACTCTGTACACATCATCGCCGTGTTTCCTATTGACCAGCGATAATTCCTGCTCATAAAATTTACCAATAATCTGTTCACCACTTATGTCCTCAATTTCGTACACGTTCGGATCACCACGAATAACCTTCACCACTTTAAACAGCTCTTCAGTGAAGTTGGCTTCGTAGCCCTTTGTGAACACGCTCTTGTATTTACTAATTCTCACTGATTGACCAACTTTAAACTTCGGCAGTGGGTTGTCTGCAAATTGGTGACCAAACAAAGTGGTCCACACCTCACCTTCGTTCGACTCATTGACATCCTTTGGTTTCATCATAATGCTTCGATTCACGTTGCTATTGTAATTGTCCACAAATTTATCCAAAGCGTCAATCCACTTGTATGTCCCACGAGCGTAAAAGTACTTCCACATAATACTCTTGAGACTTCTATTAAAACGCTCAACAACAGCGGCCTTTTTATCGCTCTTAGTGCTGAAATATTTAACGTCACGTTCTTTCAGCAAACTTTTCACACCAACGTTGTAGAACTCAAGTCCATCATCAAATTGTGTTAACTTAGGTGTGGCTCCAAACCGATCTTTAAAGTTATTCAACAACTCTCCAACAGCCTTAGTCATGTTCTTGGTGTCTTTTCTATAAACTGCAATGCCAAAAGCGTATCTACTCAATATTTCAATACCTGTCAATATCCAATAATATCCACCATTCTGTTTTGAGTACTTACTCATGTCCACTAAGTCCATTTGGAGCTCTTCACCAAGAAATCCAACAAAAGTCGCACGGAATTTATGCCTTCTCACAATGGGTTTGTGCCTAGTGTAGGTGTCCTGCGCTGTCAACCATTCTTTCACTGTTTTTCTAGTTACTTTCAATCCGTCTCCCAATGCACTTTGATACAACCTCTCTACACCACTGTACCCCGTCTTAGGATTATAATAAATGTCTCTCAACCCTTGTTCTGTTTCCACACCGAGCTCCATATAATTCACACAATATACAGTTCCAATAACACCGCGCCAATTTTGAGATCGTCGTTATTTGGTTTGACGCGAAACGTCATACTTGAGTAAACACCTTTTTTAATGTCCACCTTTGACTCAATGTCTACATGGCGTTGCACTGACCCTTTCAATGACTGTTCGGTAGGTATTGGCAACGTTGTGATCACATCGCTACGCTTCCCATCAATACCCACATTGCTCTCGGTTTCAACAACGTCACACGAGACTTCTATGTACTTCAGACCTCTATACATGTCAACCTCATTCGGGCTAGTGTGCCACTGTGAGTCATTCTGAATCACCTCACCCTTCGCGAAACCAAGTAGAGGCCCAAGGGTGTCTAACACAGCTGAGCTACTAACCTTAACCCTACACTTGCCTGTGGGCACTAGTTTCTCTATCTCAAGATCCACCTTAAGCTCGCTAGACTCATGTTTCAAGACTTTGACCAATGCGTCGAAGCTAAAGTACCCCTCACCCACTTTAATCTTTTTAAAAGAGCCAACCCTAGAGTTATCCAGCGTGAAGACCTGAATGCTGTCGTCGTTTGTTGTGTTATGGTAGTCCCAAAACACAGTGGCTGTCTTGACCACAATGTATGGGTTATCGTGTATGACCATCATCGCGTTGTCAAAGGACACAACTTTTTCCGCACCTTCAATGAGTACTGTCAACTTTCGCGTCATGTATAACATACAGTATATTATATGCAGAAAGCCCTTCGTGATTACTATGGAAAGTACTACAAACGCGCGATGGCTAACACATCGAAGGCTGCACACGACGCAAAGGCAGACCTCATCAAAAAGTACCCCCACGCTACTTTAAGCAAATTCGAGTTCTATCCAAATATTTCACAAGACGGTAAAATCATGAGTGTCGATGTGTATTTCAAAAACAACGACATCCTCAGCACAGACATAACCAGCGCAACCTTCAAAAATGATAAAAGCATGTGGAAGTGGCTACACAATAGTAAGTTCCCAATAATATGGCAAGGTGGTGGGACTATCCAACCACTACCAAAAGGTCATAAGAACCACTGGGGGCTTTGGGACGGCTACCCAACGGAAAATGTGTTAAATTATCCAGTGAACAACTTCAAAGTTTTTGTTAACCAGAGTAGCTACTTCATGTCAAGGCTACCAACCTTGCGAGTCACTACGTCAAAGACAAAATCAGAGTGGGATGACAACGAATCTTACTATCGTCTTGTGTTTGCGACGTATTGCGCAAGTTTCTGTTGTGGGGTGTCACTGCAACATTTATCAGTGTCACAAGAAGTCCACCCCGTGGTCACAAGTGTGATGAGATTTCATTTGTACTTCACCATTAGAAGACTTCTCAGAAGAATGGAAGGTGGTGAGACCATGAAATCAATAAGTAGAGAGTTCAACGCTTATGAATTGTATGGTAAGATTTCCAAAATTCCCAGAAGGCACTACTACCAGAATAAAGTCCTTAGCGATGGTACTTTAGGTGAGACCAGAGTCTTCACACTCAACGACGTTCAGAATGATTACAAACGATACGTCGCACGACTCTCAGACGGCTTTACCAACATTGGGCTGCAATATCTAAATCAAAGCATAGAAGCCTTTGTGTACTCCACACTTGGTGCGCAAGCGAGAACACGTGTATCAGTCGTTGGTGGCTCTGCAGGAAGTCTAGAGACCCAACAAGAATTCCGCAAGTTGTTTTCTGACAGTGTTATACAGTATGACGTGTCGACATGGATTCTCAACATGAATAAATCGATTAGAGACACCAACGTTGTTCAAAATCTTGCACTGTCGCCAAGTACGTGGTTAATGCCAAGCAACGTGGTGATACTCAAGAATAAAATCGCTGGGTACAACAACTTACTAAAGGTTGCTACGGAGTCCATGAGATTTGGGGTGAACACTCGCTTGAATGCAACAACACCAACAATTACGGCTAAAAAAGTCCACCAAGAAAATGTGGTGACTAACTTAGTAGCGCCACCCGTGAAGAAAACAGTGGCTAAAAAAGTCCACCAAGAAAACGTGGTGGCTAACTTGGGAGTAGTACCACCCGTGAAGAAAACAGTGACCAATCAAATTGCGCAGACTACCACCTCAAGTGAGTCAGACACGACAACGCTGGCGATAGTGTTAGGGTTCTCAGCAGTCTCTGGTTATCTGCTAACCAAATACACCTTGAAGTAGTAATGAGTCTAAACTATGGGTATGAGTCTGACGACCCTCACGATAAAATACTGAAGAGAACGAAAAGGCATCTGGACGAAGATCCCAAATTAAGCGCGACCGGTGGGAGGATGTCTGGAATAATAGACATGCAAGGCTCAGCGATAAAAAACGTAGCAGACCCAGTCGATGACTCAGATGCTACCAACAAAAGAACTCTAGAGCAATTGCTGTCAGGTTTCCTCAAGAGTCAGTCATACAATGTTGTGCTCGACTTCAACGTTAGCACACACGCCTTGAAAAATGTGGAATTTCACACCAATGGTTCAAACAAAGTGAAAGCCATTGGTGGAACAAGTAAATTAGTGCAAAACAACCTAGCTTATGGTCCTATTGTCGGCATCAGCGGTGTGAGTCAAAGTTTTCTATCCCCCGTGTTAACACCAATCCCACTTGAGTCAGGTCTTCATTTTAATTGCCCGAGTATGCAATGGTGTGATCTCTCCATTTTTGTTGTGGTGAGGTTACCAATGAGAACCGCTGGATCAAATTGGGAGACAATTATATCAAACGACGATGGTCAGTGGGATAAGTTCATAGGGTACAAGACTGGTATGACTAATGGACTCGCGTATGGTGGCAGCATCCCAGCAATGGAGAGCATATGCACTATTCCGAGTAGCATTGACATAAGTAAAATGCATATGATATCAATACACTGGCAAATGGACAATTCACACGTCAGAGTCAACAACGTTAAGTCAACCGATTCAGACTTCGTAGCGAATATGGGAAAGATAGGCACACCCTATGGAACGATTTTTGGAATGCATCGACCAAGAATACCACTCGCACCTTATGCGCACCCATCGTTGATAGAATTCTACGGTGTGAAAATTGTGAGTGGTTACATGACGAACCGAGACATCATAATCATGGGTGGAGAAATGATGAAGGAATATGGTATAAAGTAAATGGGAGCGTGTTTTTCGAGACCTCATGAAATATATAAAATAAATAAAACGACTGACCACATGTTCAAAGCTGGTGGATCGTTTGGTCGCGGTGACGTTACTCTCGAGCTCCATGCTGAGATTGGTATGAGGTCTAAAAAGACTTACGGCGAACCTATTATGTTACCAGAGTTAGACACTGTAGGAGTGGTAGGAGACGTGACTTAAGTTATGTAATGGGTTGGCTTAGAAAACTGGTTCGTAACATTAGAAACTTTTTCAGACGACGTAGAAAATTGGGGGCTAATAAAACGTATTTGCTGCATTGGTACACAACAAACCAGATCTATAAAAAACCTGACACCTATGTCGAGTAGTTTTTTTTGCAGGGCTATAGTAATGGCAACCAACTTGGTGCAATTATTCGATGGTCACCAAATCACGATGGCTAATCACAACGGTGAAATATGGTTCAAAGCGAAAGAGGTCGCGAGCGCTCTAGGTTATGCTCGACCAAAAGATGCAGTCAACGACCACGTCGAACCTGATTGCAAAATGAAGATGGAACAGGCCTCGTTTATCAACGAACTTGGGGTCTACTCATTGACGTTCTCGAGTAAATTGGAGCGCGCGAAACACTTCGGAAGGTGGGTGCACTCAGAGGTCTTACCAAGCGTTAGAAAAAGTTTAGCTAACGTTGGTCTCAAACACAATCAATTTAAAATGATCACCGAGTTCGACCTTCACACGAAAGTCGTTGGCTTTCTTAGGAAATATTATCCAGAAGCTATTTTGATAGCCGCTTGTGGTGAAAATCAAGACACTTCGAGTAAAAGAATAAACTCGTGGAAAAAAGGTTATCAACGTGGAACGCCTGACTTGATTATTGCCAATGCAAACCGACAGCACAGCGGGCTCGTGATTGAGTTCAAGAATCCAGGTGGTACAGGCAAGACGTCCAAAGAGCAGGAGTCTCTGTTGCTCAGATATAAATCCGCTGGTTATCTAACACTCTTGTGCGACTCGTACGACGACGCTATCACCACGGTGATAAAATATCTCTTTGACGTTGGGTTTCAGTGCTCTCAGTGTTTTCGTAAATTTAAAAATAAATCAGCGTTGAGTAACCACGAGAGACGCTATTGTAAAGAGACTTTTTAGACAGCGAGTAATAAGTCGAGTTAGCACTCGTTCTCGTTGTTGAGACGACGTTTGAAGCGACAACTGCTCTAGCATTTTTAAAGACGTTTTTAACTTGGTAAAAAAATATCTGCGAGACTTTCTCTCTTTATTTCACAAACCTTCTGACCACTGTGTGAAAAAATGTTTCTATGAGACATTGGACGCTTCATGTGACCAATGTCTAAATTTAAAAAGTGGGGTATCCGAGAACACCCCTAATTTTGTGTGGAAGGATGATGACGTCTGCACACTGCGCGATATTGCTCAGCACCACCAACGAACGATGGTCCTGGGTTGTATCTCCAATTGAATGGTGCGTCAACAGTTGTTCCGTAAGTGTCACGACAAACGGCGCAATACGCTTTTAGAAATGTGATGTCGTCTGCCATTGGGAACAATGTGTCGAGCTCACCAAGTCTTTTTAAGTGCTCTGTTGTTATGAGACCACAAATAATGACGTGAATGTCGGCTTTAATGTATTCGCGAATAATTGGGAGTAGATCAGAGTACCAATGGCCTTCGTCAATTCCGATGACGTCATAACCAGCTATCTCGGAAGAACTCGGAAGGTTGGTGATTAACTTCGCAGGTAAACTGTCTGATCCAACAACAATGGTCTGACGATGTGTGGAGAACGCGTGGTCAGTTCGCCTAGTGTCACCTGCGTTGTTCATGTAGAGGACTTTGAGCCCTGACTTACTTAACGTGACTAACCTACGAAGAGTCTCTGTCGTTTTTCCTGCGAACATGGGACCAATCACGATTTCTAGTCTACCAACTTTCTCTGTCATGGTTACTATACCTACAGAGAAATACTTTTTTATTGTGGCAACCTAATTTTTAATGCGTTTGGTCTGGAACTGTGAGATACCTGTGAGGTCATCTGTGAGACACCTGTGAGGTCATCTGTGAGTAAGATAACACGTGATAATGTATTAGATGGTTGAAGACTCACAGACGGCTGTTGAAGCGAAGATCACGGCTGATGTGAAAAGTGTTAAGGTGAAGGACCCAAAGCGCGTCGCTGCTGGTAAAAAGTTGGCTGAGATATCGAAAGCTGCGAAAGAAAAGAAAATGCGTGAAATGATAGTCAACGAAGAACAGGGTAGCGAGTGGAGCTATGGTTACATTGTTGGAACACTTGGCGTAATCATTGCCGCTGCTTCATTGTGGTACACAATTAGCAATGAAAAAGAGACACAACTGGAACCTGTGAGCACTGTGGTTAGCGCGCCAGAAAATCGTAGAACTTGTCGTCCAGCGCTAGACACGTTTGATTCTTGAACAAAACACACGACAATGTATATATGTCCGCGATCGATCGAAAAGAACTTATGAACGAATTGTACGACGCGCTACTTGTTACGACTGGCGCTGTGGTAGTGAGTATGATTTCTAAAAAAGCTTTGGGAGAACCATTGGGAACACCAGAGACAGTGAAAGGCACAGTGAAACTTGCTGCAGCTGTTGGTGCAGGAACGCTGTTAGTAAAATGGATGCAATCGAAAAAGTGGATACCGACAGACCCATTCAAATCAACGTAAGTTAATGGCGAGTGTCGTGGCTGGAGGGATATTTAATGCAGTGGCTTTTGCAGGCGCTGGCTTTATGTTCTCGAAGTTTAATCACTCAGGCTATGAAGCTGAGATGAAAAGACATAACCATGCGTTGGAGCAGTTAGCCAGTGCGAAAGAAGTGTGGTATGAGAATGAGGTCGCTAAGAAAGATAAGATCCAGCGTTTACGACAACGGCTCTCTGACGCTAATGCTGACATCAATGACACAAACCACGCGTTGGAAGAACTTAGAAGCGTAATGACCATACGGTACAGCGGACGAGTGTTCACTGAGTCCCCGAAGATTGCGGATTACTACCAACCGAGTGCGGAAATGAAGGAATACCAATTATTGTTTGTTAGCGCGCTAGGCTTGGGTAGTGGAATAGCGCTATGGGTACTAGTTCGATGAAAAAAAATGTTGGAGTAGTATAAGAGTGATGGACAAACTTATGAGGCAGATGAGTTATGGCTTGACAATTGATGAGATCGCAAATGAGACGCAAATTGAGTGTGGAGGCACCTTCAGGCTTTACTACTGCTCGGATTGCGACATTGTGAAACATGTGACTGACTGCGGTGGGTACGCGTGTCCAAAGTGTGGCGACATTGAATGGGGTTACACTCAGAGTTACAGCGACATGAGACTCACTCGGTTAAAAAGCGTTCACAAACGGTCTTGGTGGATGGGGAGAAGACTACGGAACGTTGTGAAGGGTGAGCACCTTGAGTTGATAAAAGAGGACTTCCTGAAAGTTGTCAACGCGCTGCACTCATGCAATTTGATAAAGGGTAGAAATGTCAGCAGATATGGATACTACATTATTAGGTTGTGTCATAGAAGACGAGTCGAGACACTCAAGAAGGTGTCAGACCTCAAAGACGGGAAGGTGAAAGACTTGTTTGACGATAATTTGTTTGGGGTGGTGTACCCAAAGCTAGGATGGTGCGAAAGTGGTGATCGTTATCACAATGAGTGGCTTAGGAAAAAAATAAATAAGTGTAGTATATAGAAGCCAATGAGTCGGACTGTGAAAAACCCACTGACAAAAAGACGGGCGCATAAGACGAGTGCAGCCGTTGTCAATTCACTAACAGATGAAGCGACCAACGTTCACGGCTTCTTTAGAGATCAGGAGGGACAGCGTCTAGTCCAAGACCTCGCACCGTCAACGCATCTGTTAGATCGAGCACTGAGAGGGTTCACAAGGTCCTATGGAGTCGAGGTAATTGACGACAGAGACATCAATCAGGTAAATGGTAGTAGAAGCGCTGTCACTAACCTTTTGAGATGTGAACTAAATGAGACCAATGGAATGAAAGTGGTGGAGACAGTCAAAGTCACTTTTGAGAAAGTTTTAGGACTCAATAAGACCACGTACAAAACTGCCTACTTTAACAGCGAAACGTTCGTCGTCATTAATGACCACGACATCGAGGGTGTCGCCAATCGTGGGTCGGAGCAGATTTTGACGCGGATAGCTGGGTGGTTATCTGAGGGGTCTGGATGGACTATCGACAAAATAGATGCACACTACGTCAATGTCGCTATTTACAGACCTTTGCATGGGAGTAGCTACATTGTGTTGCCAAAGGAGCTGCGTAACAGTATGAAGGGTCTGATAAACGTAAATAACGATGATGACAACGAGTGCTTTAGATGGTGCCACCTTGCGCATAAGTTTCCTGTTGGAAAAAACTCTGACAGAACGTCAAAGTATGTTAGGCATGTCGGTGAGCTGAACTATGACGGAATTGACTTCCCAGTCACACTCAAAGACTACAACAAGATCGAAAAGGCAAACGATATTAGCATCAATGTTTTTGGGTACGAAAATAAGCAGCCATTCCCTGTGTACGTTTCTAAGGAGGCGTATCCCGACCATATGGACCTATTGTTGATAACTAACGACGTGGGCAACAAGCATTATGTATACATTCGCGATTTTAACAAGTTCATGTACCGTCAGACAAAGTATAAGGCGAGAAAGCACTTTTGTAGGTATTGTTTGCAGTGTTTTACCCGAGCGGACGTGCTTGAAAGTCATATTGAAGTGTGTTTGGTCATTAATGGGAAGCAAGCTATTAAAATGCCACAAAAAGGCGCGAAAGTAAAATATGAGAATTTTAGCAGACAATTAAATGTGCCATTTGTGGTGTACGCAGATTTCGAGGCTATCACACAGAAGGTGCACACAACAAAGCTGTCAAGCGAGTGTAGCTACACAAATGCTTACCAGAGACACGTTGACTGCGGTTATGGGTATAAATTAGTTTGTTGTTATGACAACGAGTACAGTAAGCCAGTGAAAGTGTATCGCGGTGAAAACGCAGTCAACAAGTTCATTGGGGAGATGTTAGAAATTGTCGAATATTGTAAAGAGACATCTGAGAGTCACTTTAACAAAGAAATGATACTGACTGATGCCGATAAGAAGAGCTTTGACGAGGCTAAAAGTTGTCATATTTGCAGTGTTGAGTACACTGGTGCTGACGTTAGAGTGAGAGACCACTGTCATGTCTCAGGTAAGTACAGAGGGTCTGCGCATCGCGATTGTAATGTGAACTTTAAGTTGACTGACAAAATCCCTGTGATCTTTCATAACTTGCGCGGCTACGATAGTCATTTCATTATGCAGGAGATTGGTAAGTTTGGCCAAGACATAAATGTGATACCAAACAACATGGAGAAGTACATGGCGTTCATGCTTGGGAAAAACTTGGTATTCTTGGACAGTTTTCAGTTCATGGGTAGTGGTCTAGACAACTTGGTGAGGAACCTACCAAGGGACGCTTTCAAATACACGTCAGAAGTGTTTCGTGATGAGGGGTTGGCACTCATGACAAGAAAGGGAGTCTACCCCTATGATTATATGGACTCCTTTGAAAAATTCGACGAGCGCGAGCTACCCTCTAAAAAGGACTTCTACAGCGTTCTGAATGATGAGCACATTACGGAAGAAATGCACGAGCGTGCCATCGATGTGTGGGACTACTTCGACGTTGAGAGTATGGGTGGGTACCACGACCTGTATTTGAAAAGCGATGTGCTCTTGCTTGCCGACGTTTTTGAGAACTTTAGAAAGACATGCCATCGTGAGTATAAATTAGACCCTTGCCATTATTTCACATCGCCTGGGTTGGCTTGGGATGCCATGCTGAAGATGACTGGAGTGGAGCTTGAGTTATTGTCCGACATCGACATGTTCCAGTTCGTAGAATTAGGTATGCGTGGTGGTGTGAGCTACATATGCAACAGACATGGCGTGGCGAACAATAAATATATGAAGGGGTACGATAAAGCGCAAGAGTCGAAGTATTTGATGTACCTTGACGCCAACAATTTGTATGGATGGGCAATGAGTCGAAGTCTACCTACGGGTGGTTTTAAATGGTTGACTAAGAAAGAAATAGAAAAGGTTAATCTATGCGACTATCACAACAACAGTGAAAAGGGTCTGCTGCTTGAAGTCGACTTGGAGTATCCAGACCATTTGCATGACTTACATAACGATTACCCGGTGGCTCCTGAGAAGATGGAGATAACTGTTGACATGTTGTCGGAGTACTGCACGAAAATCAAAAATAAATTTAATGTGAGTGTTGGCGGCGTGAAAAAGTTGGTGACTAATTTGATGGACAAAAAAAAGTACGTGTGTCACTATAGAAATCTGCAGTTGTACACAGATCTTGGATTGAAAATCAAAAAGGTTCATAGGGTCCTACAGTTCGACCAGTCCAAGTGGTTGGGCAAGTACATCGACTTTAACACAGTCAAGAGAACTGCGGCTAAGAACGCTTTTGAGAAGGACTTCTTCAAGTTGATGAATAACAGTGTGTTCGGAAAAACGATGGAAAACTTGAGGAAGCGCGTGGACGTAAGATTAGTGACCACTGCGAAGAAATTAGAAAAGCTTGTCTCGAAGCCGACGTTTGTGTCTTGCAAGATATTTAGCGAGAACTTAGTTGCTGTCCACAAAGTCAAAGAGACGCTGACATTAAATCGACCCGCATACGTGGGTATGTGCATACTAGACTTGAGCAAAACGCTGATGTATAATTTTCACTATAATTATATTATGAAAAAGTACTCTAGCGACACCTGTAGATTGCACTTCACTGACACTGACAGTCTGTTGTACTCAATCAAAACTGGCGATGTTTATTCCGACTTCATGGAGGAGCGCGAAAAGTTTGACAATAGCGACTACCCCGCAGACAGCCCATTCGCTTTTAAAGAGAACAAGAAAGTTATTGGCAAGATGAAAGACGAGTGCGCTGGAACACCAATTATTGAGTTCGTTGGGTTGCGCAGTAAAATGTACAGCTATTTGAAAGAGGATGGGGGTGGTGGGAAAACCGCTAAAGGTATTAGAAAGAATATAATTAAAAAAGTGATCAAGCATGAAGATTATAAAAGTGTGTTACTTGAGCAGAAACAATTGCGACACACAATGAAGACCATTAGAAGTGTCAAACATCAGCTAGGTAGTTACGAAATTAATAAAGTGTCGCTATCCTGTTTTGATGATAAACGATACCTTTTAGAAAATGGTATTGACTCCTACGCATATGGTCACAAAAACATTGAAGTGAGAGACATACCTTAAACACTGCGACGTGATTCCCATAAGGTCACTCTCTCCACGCGTGCGAAATTGCAAACGCCTTTCTCACCGACTTGTTAATCAACAAATTCGCTAGCTTACTGGATGGGTTGAACGCTATTGAAAATCCTGACGAACTAAACGACGAGTTGCAAAAAGACCCGTCGAAAGCATTGTCGCGATTGTGACGCCGTACGTGCCTTTCTTGGGCTTGTTGTCGGGAGGAATCACAACGTCAAAATATGTGTACGATCACCATTTTAGAAGTGCGACAAACACTGAAAACAGTGAGCAAACGGACTAATTCGCAAAACGACTGGCTATTTGTTAGTCAATGTTGTTAGCCAATCAAAAGAGCGCCATTTCGCTATCCACTTGGATAAACATCACCACTAGAATCAAAATCTAGTGGTTTTTTTTCGCGCGTGAATTGAGACAACAGCAGAACGCGTCGGTTGAAACGGCACTTTCTATTTTTTAATATGTGAGAGTGAGCTCGTACCACATTTTATTTTTTTAACACGCGAAAATGTTGAAATGACACTTTCTATTTTTTCCTAAATATAATTTGACATAAATTTGTGAGAATTTTGAAACGACGCTCTCTTTTTTTTTAAATATGGTTGAAATGGTGCCAAATTTAGTGAGAGTCGCTATTTAGTATAAATTTGGTATTGTTTCGCTAATCTCGCATGTGTTTGACATCAATTTAGTAGAAAACGTGCGAAGGGATGTCTAGATTGACTAACGATCGCTGTAGTAGTATAGTAAGTAGGGCTGCGAGCTTATTCGACGTCAATCATGAATATAAACACCAAAACATCGCCAAATTTGTCGAGTCGCGACTTGGCCAAATTTGGTGACGTTTTGGTGTTTATATTCACGGTTGAGGTTGATTGAGCTCGCAGCCCTACTTACTATACTACTCAGCTACCTATGGATATCAGAAAAAAGTCATCAGTAACATCTTTTAAAAATAATCTTAGTAACCATTTTAAAAACAGCTACAAATACTTGGACCATTTTAATCTTAATTTTTAATTTTTAACACAATCTAGTTATATAATATACATATTAAGTTACTTTTTAGTGATTTTATAAAACTGTACTAGTTTTTAACATAATTGAAGGTCATTAATTTATCAGTGTAAACTGTCATGTGTTAAACTTCGTTAAATATAGTTGTTTATTAAATATAGCTTTCGTTCAAATTCTGGACTTTTACTATACCCACAAGCATGAAAACCAAAACGACGCTTGGTGATCGTGCTTTCTCAGCTGCCGCCATAGGCTTTGGAATGCTTTATCATTAAATATTCGCCATGAAGTCAATTTAATACCATCAAAAGTCTACTAAGACATATCTTTTTAAGACTGCTTTTTATTCAGTTGTTTTTTACCAATTCCTTACTGTTTAATTATTTCACTGTAAGTAATTATATATTCATTTTTAGCAAGACTATTACTGTAGTTAATTATATATTATTATAAACTGGAACATTGTAGGTTTTAGAATTGCATTTTTGCTGTTATTTGTAACTTAGAATATTTATTCAGAAACTAATTCTATTCGGATTTAGTGTCCACTGAAAATCTACTCGGATTAAGTACAGAAGAAAGGAAAAACAAACTAAAACTAAAGGTAATAAAACAATATAATTATATTAATCTTTATGGTTATGTACCGATCGTTATTATTACTTATATCACCGTTGGTTCAGTTTCCTTTGTTCTCTAGTGGCCATTATATCTGATATCAACCTCATAAAATTATTCATGAGGTTGATAAGTACTTATCAACCTCATAAATACTAAACTTCACCAATGGTGATATCGCTCAAATATATCGCTTAAACACCTCGGTCACGGTATATAACCTATACATAAACTGCCATAGAAGGTCCCTTTTTATTTGATTAGTAGGTGAATAGTAAGTGAATCGTATAAGGATGGATGTTATTAGTGACCGCGCGATGATCATCTTGACGTACAACGGTAAAATACGACGCAATTTAGATAAAAAAATTGCATGTTTAAACTTTATAATCTAACTTAATTACCTGAACATTTAAAATGTATACTGGTGCCAGTAATGCTACACAACTGTTATTTAGTCGATTTTATCCCCTCGCCCGGCGCGAAGCGCCGGCCGAAGGCCTGAGGGCGAGGGTGCTAATATCGAACGGCGTTTAGTCCCTTATCACGCGAGATCCAAGCCGTTCCTAGATCTAGGATCAGTTTATATGTATATATATATATATATATATATATATATATATGATCAACCGTCCTCATGCGCGGCATCGGAAAATGTGGCACTGGTAACTAGATACTCAGATTAAATTGAACCGTCACAATGAGGAAATAGAAATCCGAGTCCGAGTATGTATTTTGACTCGCTAATTCCAAATCTGTTTTCAGAATTGAAAACGGTTATATATTGATCGAGATTATCATAGCCGACCAAGCCCGGACTAATTTCTAAGTACATAAACCATTTTTACGAAGGGTATTCACGTTCTCGTAATATAGTAGACACATATGTCATGTATTTTGACTCGCTAATTCCAAATCTGTTTTCAGAATTGAAAACGGTTATATATTGATCGAGATATTCAACATAATATTCGACGAAGTGACCGGCTAATCATAGCCGACAAAGCCGACTAACTTTCTAAGTACATAAACCATTTTTACGAAGGGTATTCACGTTCTCGTAATATAGTAGACATATATGTGATGTATTTTGACTCGCTAATTCCAAATCTGTTTTCAGAATTGAAAACGGTTAAATATTGATCGAGATAACGTTCAAAATAATATACGATGAAGTGACCAGTTTATAATCGACTAATTTCTAAGTACATAAACCGTTTTTACGAAGGGTACTCACGTTCTCGTAATATAGTAAACGCGTATGTTATGTATGTTGACTCGCTAATTCCAAATCTGTTTTCAGAGTTTAAATCGGTTAAATATTGGCCGAGATAACGTTCAAACATTTCTTCGACGAAACGGGCTTTTGGAAATTGTGAATTTTTGCAATTATTTCTAGTTAGATATTAATGTAAATACAAAAAATACCCAAACGGAAAGAGCGCGAACGGGACTCGAGGACCCATGCGAGGCGCCTTCCCGTTGAAATTAAAAACACATAAGTCATAGATCAACTGCTTGGAATTCACAATGCACCAACACAACACACCAACACACCAACATACTGTAATGTACTGGTGCCAGTAATGCTACATACCTGTAATGTACTGGTGCCAGTAATGCTACATACAGTACCTGCAATGTACTAGTGCTGTAATGCTACATACCTGTAATATACTGGGACCAGTAATGCTACATACCTGTATTGTACTAGTACCAGTAATGCTACATAACTGTAAGTACCAGTAATGCTACACACCTGTAATATACCGGGACCAGTAATGCTACATAACTGTAAGTACCAGTAATGCTACATAACTGTAAGTACCAGTAATGCTACAAACCTGAAAATTTTAAATGTATACAGGTACAATGTGTACTGGTACAATATGTACTAGTACAATGTACACTGGTACAATGTGTACTGGTACAATGTGTACCGTACAATGTGTACTGTTACAATGTGTACAGGTACAATGTACACTGGTACAATGTGTACTGGTACAATATGTACTGGTACAATATGTACTGGTACAATATGTACTGGTACAATGTGTACTGGTACAATGTGTACTGGTACAATATGTACTGCTAGTACAATGTACACTAGTACAATGTGTACTGGTACAATGTATACCGGTATAATGTATACCGGTACAATGTGTACTGGTACAATATGTACTGGTACAATGTGCACTGGTACAATATACACTGATACAATGTGTACTGGTACAATTGTACTGGTACACTATGGACTGATACAATGCATACTGGTACAATGTGTGCTGGTAAAATGTGTAATGGTACAATGTATACATGGAACAATGTATACATGGAACAATATGTACTGGTACAATGTGTACTGGTACAATGCATACTGGTACAATGTGTACTGGTACAATACATATTGTAATTGGAACAATATGTACTGGTACAATATGTACTGCTAGTACAATGTACACTAGTACAATGTGTACTGGTACAATATGTACTGGTACAATATGTACTGGTAAAATGTGTAATGGTACAATGTATACATGGAACAATATGTACTGGAACAATATGTACTGGTACAATGTGTACTGGTACAATGCATACTGGTACAATGTGTACTGGTACAATACATATTGTAATTGGAACAATATGTACTGGTACAATATGTACTGCTAGTACAATGTACACTAGTACAATGTGTACTGGTACAATATGTACTGGTACAATATGTACTGGTACAATATGTACTGGTACAATATGTACTGGTACAATGAGTACTGGTACAATGTGTACTGGTACAATGTGTACTGGTACAATGTGTTGGTACAATGTGCACTGGTACAATATATACTGGTGCAATGAGTTAGTACTGATTGTGTACTAGGACAATATGTGCTAGTACAATGAGTACTGGTATACAATGTATATACTGGTACAATATGAACTGGTAAAATATTAGGAAAATTTAGAAGTAACATGAACATACATTGAGGAAACAAAATCAGCAAAACACTTGTAAAAAGTAGTAGAACATTTGGATGAAATTGAACCTAAGAAAAAAAAAGTAAAACACAAACTTTTATAATTTACTTTTATGAAACATTTATTACTTTTATGAAATAGTCCGTATGCTGTGACCTGAAAATGTGCCTAGAAAACGATTTTCGTTAAGCATGTCGTAGAACTGAAATAATTTTACATAACTTCTCTTTTTAAAACACCGAATCCAAAAAGTTCCCGCTCCCTAGACCCGCAGTTTTTTCGCAAAATCCATATTTATATATTTGCCTCAGTAATCCTCTTTATCCCGTTATTGTTCCCCAGTCTCTGAAATTTATGACCGAGTTATAATTTAGAGCAATGTTATTTAACCTGCTTCAAATAAACACAACTCACATGGTTTTCAATGGACAAAGGCAGTGATTTCCAGTTTACTTACCAGTAAAAACGGTGAAAAATGAGAAATAAAATTTATTTTATTATTATTATATATTCGAAATCAAAGTAACGATTATTTGGGTCAGCGGTAACTAAAAAAAAGCTGGCGCGAAGTGTGAGTGTTCAACAGCGATGTTTGCTGTGGAAAATGCTTCAGAATTCGCGCAGAAGGCGTTCTGCACTTCAGAACAATTTGATTCTTCTACGTAAACGACGACAGCTCATGCTGCAACTTTGTTTCCCGACAACTTTGCTTATTTTGTCACGAAACAATACAACTAATAATGTTCTTTTCCGGCTCATGCCGTGGTTTACTACGACGAGAGATCGACTGGTTTGATCATGTTTGGAATACATACTCAAATGCTCGTTTTAAGAAAATGTTTCAAACACGATCTACAGAGGCAGACCGTAGCGGAAGACCCGAGCATTCCGATTTGTCTTTACCGACCGGTAATATCCGACACTTTTGCCGATAGTCCATCCATTTGTTTCTTCGTTACTTTCAACGTTCTATCCGTCTGCACTAGACGGATAGAACGCGCGTCTCAGCCGATCCAAATAAAATCATCGAACTAAATTGAGTCAAACGTCGATCTTGTCATGAACTTAATTCGCTCAATTTAGTTCGTCTCATGTGAAGTACGTCGTTTGACCCTATCCTTAGAAATGGTGACGCGTCATGGGTGTAGCAAAAAGCTCCACCAGTCTCAGAACCCGCACTCTGTATACTATACGAACATTTTACAGGATTCTATTAGTATTTCTAAGCTGCCTAAGTAGCACCATACTTTTATATTAAACGAGAAACTGAAACCTGATCATTTAACATTTTCAATTAACCAACTTTTCAATAAGCATGAAAATTCTTTAGATAATTATACGAAGTGGACAAAACAATTCCATGTTCAGTGAATGGTGCCGACTAGAGACCTTCAGCAAACACGATGGCAAACACGGAGGACGACGTCCTTCAAACAGAAAATTATTTTTGCAAAATAGAAAACAAATGTTTTACAGTCCCTGTACAATTCTGCTTATTAGATATGCAGTTAGACTATGCTATAAAAGGTATACTCATAACAGTTAGACTATGCTATAAAAGGTGAAGGAAAATTTCGAGTGTTGGAATATATACATTTTAAGACCAAACAGGGACCAGTTGCGAAAAATGCAACTTATAGAGGCCTTCCGACCGGAATTGAACCCGCGACCCTGCGATGCTGGTGCAGTGATCTGACCACTGAGCTACGGAAGCCGTTGCCGAGAGCCTAGTCACGAGTTCTGTATGTATTTATACTGAATATAAGGTAGTCTTGTGAAAGCATTAAAGTAAACACGCCGGGTCAGCTTTCGTCAAAATTCGGCCACTCAGGTGAAGGCAAAACCGCGCCAAATCTACGTTTTTTCTTGAGGGCTTGGGTACTAGCCAATTTGGCAAAAACTATAGCATTGATAATGGTAATTAGATACATGTGACATGAAAATGTGAGGCGAATCCAAACAGACGAGGCCTTCAGCTTTCGTTTGTTACCAAATGCGCTATGTTTGCGTGTAGCTTTAGTAGAAAATTTTGCCAGAGCGTCGACGTCTTTGGACATACTTGAACAGATCTGCTAAAATCGATGAATTTCGGCTTCAATAAAGTTTTTTGTACAATGATTTAAGAAGACATAAGAATTTATTTCTTATTTATGAACTTTATGGTAAGAATCGTATGTTTTTTGTTTTTGCTTAAATTCCTTTAATCAAGAATAAATCGAACATTTCTGGCGTCCATTTTGTTGTAAGATGTCTGTCTGTACTTTATTTGACTATAAATTATTTCAGTAAATTGGTATCATCTGTGTATAATACATAGATAATTAATATTGATTGAAGGCTGCTGTCGAAAGTGTTATGCGTCTATAAAGGATTTCTATACGAAGTTACCCTTTTGCATTTGATGATTTCATCAAAGCGAAATGCGAGCAAGCAATACAATAACATTGACGCGGTCACATCACTAATAAAAACAATACATACTACATAGTAATAAGTTTATTTGTTGTTATCATACAGAGTCGACTCTTTTCTCAAAACGCTACACAAATAAAGGTCATACAGCGCTTCGCATCTATTACTGGACTCCCATGTATTAGCTGCATAGGTTTAATATACGTTTTTTTGAAACGCAATTTTATTTCATTATTTGACCCAGACGACCGCATGTTGATATTTGCGGGTTTTGATTTCAACATGTATCTGCTTATAACGTTGGACATGCTCGATCTGAAAGAATATAGTTTGCACCATTCGAATTATGTCTTAAAGGGCTTTCACGTTCTGTGTAACATAGATTGGCATCGCTCATAAAACTATTTTCAATTTAAGATTTCTGACCTTGCCTCGGCAAGATTAGATTACAGCGCCAGCGGCTAGTATTAAATATTTTCAAGCTAATTCAGAAATATGTACACGAAAATAGTTTTATAAATGTTGCAAATCTCTAATACACGGCAAATGAAAGCCCTTGAAAAGCGTTACCTAATGGTATGAATTATATCAATACTAGTTTAATATGCCATGACGCTATAAGTGAAAAAAACTACAATTAACAGTAATAACTTTTGACAGGCGGACATGTTAAAACGTACTCTAATTTAAATGCTTTTTTAAAACAACTTTTATTAAGCCTACAGATTTCATGTTAACATTACTAGTAGAAGACTTGATGGGCTTTCAAACAAACATAACATGAGCAACATCTGTCTATTATTTTGAAAGAAAGAGTCAGGTTTGTGGGAACTAACAAGAATTATCATATTGCTTTCACTGAATATCCGCTGTACATTTATTTGCATAGTGCGGTCTCAGATGGCCACATTTTCGCGCATCCTGACCCGGCGTGAAACATCAGAATCTTATATTGCTCTCTCTACACAAATACAACAATATATGAAAGTGATTTCTGAGATTTCTCCTACACACTATTTCGGAAGTACACCAACCTTTTACAGTATTATAGATTTCGGTATTTCTACACTACCTAAACGTAGCACAATATCTTTATATTGTGAGTCATGACGCACTGTCTGACTGCACTCAACAACTTATATAACAGCATGTGGTAAAGCTCAGTGGTATTATCGAAAGTATTTCCTATCTGTTTTTCATCACTTTACGTCTTCCATCTCAGGTAGAAGTTCCTTTAAGTTTCTCAAAAATTAGCTACAAATTCTCGAAACTTACAAATGTTATTATGTTGTTACGTTAGCTTATAATAATAAAGCTTGCAAGAATTTGTTTATAATGAAGCCAAAATTACAAACAACTCCTCTAAACTGGCTACGTTGTTCATACATGTACCTTAGAAATCACCATCCTTATCTTAAAGCAGATATCTTTTAAGGAATTAGTCGACAAGTCCAATATCGAGCGAGCTAATTTTTCGTTATTTTGACCGTAAGCAGTGACAAAGTTGGCCGTAGAACATCCGCATATTTTGAAAACATCCTCATATTTTGAAATATATTTCTAAAGATCTGAATATGTAAATCGTTTCAAAATTTCCATAGCATGACCAGTTGCTATTCATAACATTTGCCTTAATTAGAGATATTCGTATATTACTCGGGTTACCACCTGTGGTGGTAGCCTAGTCTAGGTTTCGGTGGCGTGCCTGTATATATATTTTATTTTTCAGGTCGACAAATTGCAATTATTGCGTAGTCCCAATAGGTTTTGCGTACGTATAACCAGGCGCTGTGCTCATTTTAAGTTTATGCATGCGCCATCTTCTTTGGTTACTATTGCTTGCCTCTGGATTGTCTATAAATTTGTGACAAGATTCATAATGAATGTGGCTGGCAAGTATATCTTAATCATAAACACGCTCACACTACTAATTACAATCGCACACGCCGATCGCGGTAGACCTATAATATCGGATGACGAGCAATTTTGATATATATACGCGATCAAATCTATGTTCACATGTTTTATTGAATCGATCAAGCTTATGTTTAAATGTGCTATTAAATTGTACTGAAAAATGTTGCTCAAATGCTGTTAATCGAAGAACGAAGAACATTGATGAAGTGAACTTTGAAGTGACAGGTAAACATGCTGTTGTTGTGATAATATATACTCGAAGAGACTATGTTGAGTTATATATGTTCATATGTTGAGTTAAGAATTATCCAGACCTCAGTCAATGATATCAAGAATTATCCAGACCGAGGTCAATATTATTATTTATTTAAAAGAATTCGTGATCGCTGATTGGCTAACAGCCAATGATGAAATCGTCATAACAACTCATTGCCCTACCAAATATGGAGTTGTGACATCAATGGTGCAATATGACAAAAGAGTATTGCACGATTGACGTCACCTGGTGCAATATGAAAAACTAATATTGCACGCTATGACGTTTTTCCAACGATGCAGTTGTTAAATAGTTGACAAAGTTAATCTTTTAAATAAATAATAAAACAATTATTGAATTCGGTTTTCGCATGATAAGAAGAATTATGACTCATTCAATAATTGATAAGTATTCGACGGAAATGACGTCACGCCGTCCGGACATTGAGAATGTACTGGAGTATGTTGAACAATAAGAAACGAGAATGAAGTTTGAATGTATAATAATCTGTGGTATTTACAACTGAACAACGTCTTCATATGTGACACCATGTGTAAAGGTATCATGGAGGACGCGGACGTGTTTTTTCGAGCTCTTATGTAAGGTGTAAGCAAATAATAAGAACAACGATACTAATAAGTCATGGAAATAATTTTATGACTACAGAAGAAACAAGATGGATTGGTGATCTTAATACCTTGAAGTCGAGTGATTTCGAAACGCCGGGTTGGTCCGCGATCTCAATATGAAACTCAAAATATTAAACAGTATACTGACTCGAAAACAATCTCTCAAACAAGCTCTTATAAAAACTCTCAAAATGTGTCAATGCAAACAATTGCCAAGATAATCTCAGATAAAAGAAGCACGAAGAACGTTGATGAAGCAGACTTGATAGGTAACCATGGTAACCATGCGATACCAGAAGAGACTGGACATTGATGAAGCAGACTTGATAGGTAACCATGGTAACCATGCGATACCAGAAGAGACTGGACATATATGAATGCTTTCAATTTCAATTTTATTTCAAATCTTTAGTTTATTAGATTTTATCTCTCTTCATGGGTGAACGGAATACCCCAACAGGTTAGAAGCCCAATTATAGGACTTCCGAGGGCCTACGATTTAAGGTCGTTATCCGAGAAGACCTGTAAATTATGTAAATTTCTAAATTTCGTACTGTTTTATGTGAATAACTAATTTGCTTGCTATTATTTTGTCTAATCTATTTTGAGGACCCTCCTGAAAATCACATAATGTGAGTGAGGCCTCCTCTTGAAATATTAAATACAAACATACATACCTGAAAGTCGTACCATTTTCTGATATTATTGCAATGGCAGCACTTTCTTCCTCAATTATTTAAGACCTTGAGTGGAGGTCCGACCCAGGATTTGAACCAGTGTGTCTCCCAGCTCGTAGACATGTGTGGTAACCACTAGACCACAACAGCTGGTGCTCAGTGTACCCACCATCCGGTACATGTATATATTACAAAATTATTACAAAAATCATATACACGAAAGTCTAAAATTTAGAAATCTACAGCTTAATTAAACATGCTTTCCATGAATGTCGTGTTTATCTTCAATATGGGAATTCAAGAATTGTCGAAATTCTTTCAGAGATTCTGCTTGTCTTCCCTACTACAAGGTAGGCTATTCTAAAGAACGGCACCATTATAGCTAAAGGTTGGGACACACGAGGCTGGCGACAAATCGTAGGGACATGTTGCAGGGACAAATCCCATCATATGCACCATGCGAAATCGCATGCGCAACATGTCCCATCGTATAAACAGCAACTAGTCCCTGCACCAAAATTAAAATAAACCAATCAAAGAACGTTATTTTATTTTCCTTTTCCTTGTCTGTCATGTCCCCTCGTGTGTCCTCGACAGGAGAAATATCCCGGCAACATTCCCCTGCGATTTGTCGCCTCTTGTGCTCTACTTTAAAGCTATTTTTAAAATAATTGGTGCGCGGTAAAGGAAAAGCTTGTTTGTTCACGGGGAAGTGGATGAGTGTGCGTTCGGGAAGGAGAAGATACGGGGTGTTAGGGTTAGAAAACTCGTTAGGCGGGGGGTTAGGGTTAGCCAATCAGATGGCTTCCCATGGCAAGTGATCATGGTAAGTGATCATCGGGAAATGTTCATCCCGCTTACCAAGATCTCGCCTCTTTCAAGTGAGATCTCGCTAACCGGGTTGGCCCGCTTGTCCATAAAAATAAACGCACCGGAATTTTTAACAGGAATATAACTACGCGGTGAGATCTCGCAGCCCGGTAACCGGGCTGGCTCGCCTCTCATATAAACACCCCCTTAGTTTGGACAAAATCTCTGGAAAATAGGAAATTTCAGTATTGAAGTCAAGAGCCATGCCTTAATACCGCTGAGCGGCAGAAAGAAACATTGAGTTTGTTGAACAACACGTGACCATGATTTGACCAATAAGATTTCATCTTTGGCAAAGGAAAGTCTTTGTTATATAACAATTACAGTTATATTAATTACCCGAGGTGTATATATAAAGACAGTGTTTTTCGTATTCGTGACTCAGAGGTATCTAGGGCTTTCAAATTACCACATTAATAGGTCGTTGTTTGAAAAGAATACCTTAGTTAATTTTCTGCCGGTTTCGTGTTTTTTTTATACACACTGTACAGTTCATGCACAGAAGACATCAGAACGTGGTAAGAACATCAGTGACCCACTTGAAGCAGCTCGTCACGCGTGAGCCACTTTTGTGTTCTTCGTCTGTGCATGTATAACTGAACAGATAACGGTAAAATGGCAAAATAGCGTGACAAAATAGCGTGACAAAATAGCGTGACTACAGCGAGTATTCTCGAAACTGCGTTTTATTTTGGTGTTTTAGCATCTGATTTAGTCACATATAAATATATGTGAATGGATCTAAGCAACTTTATCTTAATTACGAAAACCTCCTAAGGTTAAGGAATGTATGCAAATCAATTGTTTAACTAAAATATTATGATATATTTCGCCTTACGGTCAAGATAACGAACAATTAGCTCGCTCGATATTGGACTTGTCGAAAGTTTTAAGGAAAAGATACAGTATCTGCTTAGGATAAAGATGATGACTTCTAAGGTATGAACAACGCAGCCAGTTTAAAGGAGTTGTTTCTATTCTAATTGTGGCTTAATTATCAACAAATTCATGCAACCTTTATTATGATAAGCTAACAGTACAGTTGATGTTACTTGATTATGAATAACATTTATAGCTTAGCAATCGTTCAGATCAGTGAATATTTTCGAGAAAATCAAAGGTATACTTCTTCTTGTGATGGAAGACGTAAAGAGATGGAAAGCAGATAGGAAATACCACAGACCTTTACATGCTGTTGTTGTTGAGCGCAGTCAGACGGAGCGTCCTTATAGTCACGATATAAAGATATTGTGCTGCGTTTAGGTAGTGTATAAATACAAACCTAATACTCTAAAAGGTTGGTGTACTGCCGAAATAGTGTGTAGGAGAATTCTCAGAAATTACTTTCATATATTGTTGTATTTGTGTAGAGATTCTGATGTTTACTTTAATGCTTTCACAAGACTACCTTATATTCAGTATAAATACTGACGCCTTTTATAACTATCTAATAAGCAGAATTGTACAGGGACTGCAAAACATTTGTTCTCTGTTTTGCAAGAAGAATTTTCCGTTTGAAGGACGTCGTCCTCCGTGCTTGCTATCGTGTTTGCTGAAGGTCTCTAGTCGGCACCATTCACTGAACATGGAATTTTATTGTGCACTTCCTATAATTATCTAAAGAATTTTCATGCTTATTGCAAAGTTGGTCAATTGAAAATGTTAAATGATCAGGTTTTAGTTTCTCGTTTAATATAAAAGTATGGTGCTACTTAGGCTATATAGAAATACTAATAGAACCCTGTAAAATGTTCGTAGTGTACAGAGTGCGGGTTGTGAGTCTGGTGGAGCTTTTTTCTACACCCTGCACGATGCGTCACCATTACTAAGTTTCTCTTATACCTTCAGGATCCTAAGCCAGTATCGACACAACATATATCGGTCGCCCGGGAAGAGGGTTTGCGACGTTGGTTTGCGACATATGAGAACACGTTTGAATTGTCATCGGCGACCATCGACGATACCCTCGCAGGAAACAAAAAGTTTGTTTCCTGCGATCGTCGCCGACGTAGCCTATCAGCAACACATGGCTCGTTTCTCTCTGAAAAGTACGATTATTAGTCGTAGTTGACTAGTAATAATCAATAGAGTAAATAAAGCAGCCATTTTGAGGAAGTTTAGGTTCTAAATTTAACATTTAGCGGCAAAATCAGACGACATACTCGATGTTCCCGACATGTGTGAACGCATCATCGGCGATAGTCCGCGATAAATCTCGGCGATGATCGGCAAACAAAATGATATTTCAAAGCAGAACTTGCTTAGTTTGGCTGTAAGAAGAGCATTAAGTTAATTCAAATGATCTTTTTGAGTCAAGGAAAATGTTCGTAGATTAGCCAGGCTAGCCCGGATCATATAAACAGCCCCTAAGACGAGCTTAGTTTATTGTACAATACATTGCATGAGCACAACAACATGCGCTACTGAAATTATCGACTGGATATTCATTTGAAGTTAAACCTCGATCATTGGATAAGGTTAGTAAGCGGATGGATGACCTAAAATGAAAGGTCCAACAAAATTGAACTGGTTTGAAAATAATTGAACTAATTTAAAATATAACTAATTAAATATTCAAACCACAACATATAACGTAGAAACGAGTTATATATTATTCACCACCCAGATTGTATTCCTTTCAAATACATTCGGGCTGAGCGTGTGTTAAAGTTTGAGCTATAGCAAACAATTTACTAGATATTAGAGCTAACACAACAATCCCTCGCCCGCTGTTTGAAACTTGTATAGCGTAGTGCTTACATCGTTCTTTTACTTGAATTAGGTAATAACACATTCATTTGCCAATCTAACTATATTTTCAGTGAACAATATCTCTGAGAGTTTTGGCTGTTTTATGGAACATAAAACTAATTAACCCAAACAGGCTGTTTAATTTTTGGGTGAAGTGCCTGCACTGAACATAATAATTAAATTACTTGCCTCACATCTATACAGAATTAGAAACCAATTGTGTATTAACTTATTGTAGTTAGTATAAACAAATTCTAAAGGCTGATAAAGGAAGAAAGTGTATATCTTTATCATACAACAGATGCCTTTAAAAATCAAATTCATTCAAATGTGTATAGGGGGTGCTTATAGATCAGTGCTTATCTGTCAATGAACATACAGAGAGTATTTACTAGGTAAAGTGTCAAAGTAATCGAGTTTAATAAGACGTATCAGGGACGAAGCAATCTGGCAGAGATGCATGTGAACAACTTAATATTGATGAAATTGAGAGGTCTCAACGCAGGACTGTGAAACTGATCTTTGCTCATTAAGTCGGGACTTTCAAACTGGCTAAACGCACATTCTATTATAATGGAGTCGTTATCTATAATTCATTACCTACTTTTATTAAACTATTACCTTCTTTTGATGAACATTATAATGCTATAACAAAACATTTTCAGTCAAAAATCATTATGTAGAGTAGTCCATGTGAATTATGTATATATGTTTAATTTCTTTATTTTGTGAAGGTGGGGTAATGCGAGCAACGGGTTGCCTCGACTTGCCGCGTACCTGCATGTTGCGCTGCAAGTAGGAGGGATTTGTTGCTCGTAGTACATCACCTGATTAGATAATTAACTGATATTTCAGTATATGTAGTCACTTGTCAACTTGTAATTATTGTTAGTTATACAGGGCCTCCATTGATAACAGTCGTTGACTGACGGAATCACCCTGTTTAAATATAAATATAAATATATTATTATTAATGGTTAGTATAAACAAACACTAAAGACTGACGAAGGAAGAAAGTGTATCTTTATCATACAATGTGTCCCCTTTAAAAAATCTAATTTGACAAATATCTAGGGGGTGCATATAGATCAGTAAGCACTGATCTATAACATCAGCACTGATAAATACTCTCCATATGATCATTGAAAGATACAGTAAGAATACAGAGAGTGTTTACTAAGTAAAGTCTTAAAGAAATCGGGTTTACAAAGACGTATCAGGGACGATGCAACCTGGCAGAGATGTGAACAACTTAATATTGATGAAATAGAGAGTTCGCAACGCAGGGCTGCGAAATTGGTCTTTGCTCATTAACTCGGGACTTGAAACTGATCGATTAATAGAAACTCAGAACGGCTTTCGAATGGTATATAGTACAACCCTCTCCGTTAAGTATTGCAAAATTTCTCAAAAGATTTCTGAGCAATATACCAATCTTCAATTCATATTCAAATCATCAATATTCAAATCATGACATATTTTAAATTGTTCCATGGTAGCTACAAAATTCAATCTTGCACAACAATTGTAGTTTTCAAAGGCTTCTATTATTCCTCTTTTTACAATTTCAATTATATTTTTGTTGATACAAAGTGAATCCTATCTATCAACATAGCATAACTCGATCAGAGTTTGCATCAAATTAGACCTTCTCTGTGGTAAATTTCAGTGTCTATCGGTGTATGTATTCGAGAAGTTTCTAGATTGTGATCCAATATGGCCGCAAATGTGTCACGTGACCTTGCTGTCATGGAAACAAACTTTAAATTACTATCTACCCCATGATAAATATCAGTTTACAAATTTCAGTATACAAATCAAGAGCCTTAACTTCAGAAACGTTTTGAACGAAGTCCCTTTCACGTTATCGCTTATCAACTCTTTGACTTTGACTCCTTCTCTAAATGCCAATATCAGATCTTTTCCTTTGATGCTATTTTGATTTGATACTTTTCACATATCTCACTTCCTTTTCCTTTACATTATTTTATTATTGTTACTTGATCCTATATTGTAATAGCATAGTTATATAACCTGAGACATGTAAATATAATTAGTTGCTCTGAAGATGTTACTGGTTAAGTGACGAAACGTTAGTCTAAATAAATTTTCTTAAAATGTTCAATCCGGTGTTTTAATATGGCGCTCCTGAAAATTATTTGCTGGCAATTATTTTTATTACCAGATTACGATTTCCACCTGGCACCTCGATTGCTATTATATAATGTGCTTTCAAGGGGCAGTCTGCAGGTAGTTTTGAGTGGATGTCGCTTTCAATCTCCATAATCGTGCGAAGAAGAATTATTTTCCTTGAAAGTATTCCTCGAAATAAGCAAATTTAAAATGCAAGAACGTGCAAAAAATCAACTTATCATGTCAACTGAAAGAATACGGTAGCCAGAATAAGTTGTTCTTCTGTACTAAGGTTAATTAGAAATTAATGATTTTGTATTGGTTGTACATTATTGTCCATGTGATGAACTCTAGTTCATTATGTTCATTATGTTCATTATGTTCTAAGCCAATCAGACAATGTAGCCTTCTATATAAGGCACACAGAGACCACATACCTCCGCCAGCGAAAGTCAAGTATTCATGCCTAAATTAAACATGCATTAATTACGCATTCGGTTCGGTTCTGCCCAAAAAAGCAATACAAGACAAACTTTTGTAAATATCTCATCCAATTTTCATCGAAATTGAACTAAAATTTGATCGATTTGTCCTTGGCCTACGGCCATTAGCTCCACAAATGTTCGTATTAAACTGTTTAATAGTTTTTGAGTGATCTTTCTGACAGACAAACAAATACACAAACACACAAGCAAACAAACACACAAACAAACCGAGGTGAAAACACAACCTCCTGTCGGAGGTAATTATTAGTATTATTATTATAATTAGTATTATGAATTATTAATTATGAGCAGAGCGTGTGACGAGTAAACCGCAAATCGCGGGTGGAATTCCAGTCAGGTGAAGTAGAGTTTTTCTAGTTCCCCCACGGCATGGTTAATCACTCGTAACAGCACCTAATATCATTGAATACCCGCCTTCGCTATCCCACATTAGTATAAATACATCAGGTGATTATAGAAATTGCGTGCGCTGATTGGTCGAGCTACCTCGGATTATTTCTCGATAATCACCTCGTTTTTTCAAGATGGCCGCCAGCCGATTTGTCAAAGTGACAGGAGAAAAAAGTCAAGAAACTAGTATTTTTGAAGGAAATGCTGTTCCTAAGAGTGGGAAAATGTGTATTTATACTAAAACAATTATTCACCTCAGGCTCAGTGAATATCAGTGAATAAAAACCTCGACTTCATCTCGGTTTTTATTCACCGATATTCACCTCGCCTTCGGCGAATAATTGTTAATTAGTTATTCCAATTCATTGATCTATAATTTAATAATTTAATTTATTTCTGAACAATTTAAATATCTATAAATTATACCACGAATAAAATAATTATGCCATAAATTATATTGTAACAGAAACTGATTAGTATAACATGTATTTGAGCTAATAATTTTACATGAAAGTAAACAATTTTTCATAAAAGTAAATTATTAAAAGTTTGTGCTTTTTTTTTTTTTCTTTTTTTCTTAGGTTCCATTTCATCCAAATGTTCTACTTCTTTTAACAAGTGTTTTGCTGATTTTCTTTTCTCAATGTATGTTCATGTTACTCCTAAATTTTCCTAATACTATGTACCAGTATACATTGTACCAGTGCACATTGTACCAGCATACATTGTACCAGTACACATTGTACCATTATACATTGTCTAGTACATATTGTACCAGTACACATTGTTCTGGTATACATTGTAACAGTGCACATTGTAACAGTGAACGTTGTACCAGAACACATTGTACCAGTACACATTGTACCAGTACACATTGTACCAGTATACATTGTACCAGTACAGATTTTACCAGTACACATTGTACCAGTACACATTGTTCTAGTACACATTGTACCAGTACACATTGTACCAATACACATTGTACCAGTACACATTGTACCAGTATATATTGTACCAGAACACATTGGACCATTATACATTTTAGGACTTTTCCTTTGATACAAATCTGGAGGATAATCTTGATAGCAATATGTTGTGGTCGACTGTGCTGAATGTCGCGGAAAGGTCTGAAAGGACCAAGATAACTCCACGCTGTTCATCAATTGACATTAATATGTCAATTGCTAATGCACTATTTTCGATGTTTTCATGTAATATAACCCTAGTAAATTGCCTGTTGTCTATACGTATTGTCCATGTCAAACGTGTTATCCATGCAATAAAATTACTGTATATATCACTATCATGCATATATTATACAAAACGTCATTTTTTAGGTATTGTTTAATAAACGAGCAGCAGTGTTTTATCAGATTTAAAACACGAGGGCGTAGCCCGAGTGTTTTAGATCTGATAAAACACGGCTTCAAACACGACCCATTTGATAAGTTCATTGGCGTAGTAATTTTGAAAATCGATGTTGTCTAAGCCGAGAAAATCAAAGATAAAATTTATGTAAATCAGGACGAATCTTTATCACATTTAAAGACACGATACGGTCGTGATTTTCTTTTGTCTTTTCCTCATGAATTATTAATGAGTGTTTGAAATATACTATATGAATGATATTTTAGATACTACAGGCAGTGTTTGTCACGCAAACGCAACGGCTGACGAATTTGGGGGAATAACTGAATGTTATTGTGACGATGGTTTCTATGGAAATGGTACAAACTGTACAGGTAAAAACGCAATAGTTATAGATCTAACTGTTCTTATATCACAATACCATTCAATTCATAATATTATTTTTCGTTCGCTACACAGATATCAATGAATGCTTAAATGATTGTGCTTGTCAGCAAAATGCAACTTGCGTAAACGTCATTGGCTTATTTGAATGTGTATGTAATGCTGGATACACAGGGGATGGAAATACCTGTACATTGATAGGTAACTATGATTAGTAAAACAATAATTTTATCTGCATATTAAATATTGACGAAGAAGCCCCCTCGTCTGCTCACCACAGAGCTCCCTACTCGTTAACTGAATAACCCTCGGCCAGTTTCCTAGGAAACAAAATACTAATAAAATTGAGAAACTTTAAATAAATTAAATTCAACATTTATAAATATTATAGAAGTTCACATGAAAAAATGAAATACTGTATAATTTTAGTACGATAGGGTTACATTTTCAAACATTTTTTTGCGATTTTAGTCACCGTAACTACTTCAAAATTCACAAACTTTGATACCTTAGTTGAAATGAACAATGCTTTTCTAATTGGTTATCAGTAAAAGTTGTCAATTGCAATTAGCTTTAATCAATTTATTGGTGATTCTGATTACTTAGTTATGATCTAAACAAAATCTATCAATTTAAATTGGGAGTAAAACTGGTAATCTGGTAATTTTGTAAATGTGATTGTCGCCTTAATGTTCGCTGTTCAATTGCAAACTAGGGAAATTTAATATTTGTTCAGTACATTACACAAAGAATAGTAATAATTGTAGTAAATAATAATAAGAATATTGAGAATAATTATAATAATATTAATAATAATTATAATAATATTGCTGATAATAATAATAATATCGACGATAATTACAATAATATTAATGATAATAATATTGAAAATAATAATAAGCCTTCAACCAATTCAACCGTTCACATATAAATCTATTTTTAAAAGAGTAGAAACACTTAATTTTTTACTCTTATCTTTCTTTGCTACTATCATTCGTGCTGCTTAAATTACACTTATTTTAAAAAGTCTGATAAAAACAATTTCTAACTAGAAGGCACTCACAGACTGCATACATCCGCCAGCGGGTTATTTATTGAAGCCATTTTATAGGGTAAATTTAGCACATATTTAAGGTTGGTCCTGGTGCATGACCGTGACCACACTTTTTCATATACAATAACATATTGTTGTTGTTCAATGTACGATCTACACGTCTAAAAACTTCATTTTTCTAGAGTGATGCTTCGTTTCACTCATTTCTACTCAAATATTATGCAAAATTATATGTTGTTCCTTAGGCCGTTCACCGCACTTTTGTATAAACAATGGAACTGACAAGTCCATTGTTTTTTGTAAAATTCGGCTTGTTTGCTAATATTAAAGATTTGAATAATATATGTGATAATGACGCAATCAAGCATTTTCATTCATTTCTGCTAAGCGCAGAAGTTTACAGACAGATTTTTATCAATATCTCATCCGATGACCATCGTTTCTACAAACTTTCGTAAAAATCTGTTAATTAATTTCTGAGATATCCTGCTTACAGACAGACAGACAAACAAACAAACAGACAAAGAAACAAACAGACAAACAAACAAACAGACAGACAGACAAACAAACAGACAGACCAGCAGATAAACAAACAAACAAACAAACAAACAAACAAACAAACAAACAAACAAACAAACAAACAAACAAACAAACAGAGGTAAAAACATAACCTGGCGGAGGTAATAATTTATTTTTAACCTTTTCGAATTATTTTTTATCTGGAGAGAAGATGAATATTACGCCATTTTGAAAACCGTGTCAGTGAAAAAATTGGAAAAGTTAGACTATTTTCTTCGCTTGATTATTTTTTGCTAATACTCTTTTAGGTAACACGACCAGTGATTGTCATGTTAATGCAACAGCTGAAGAAATTTGGGGAATAATTGAATGTTATTGTAAAGATGGTTTCTATGGAAATGGTAAAAACTGTACAGGTAAAAACGCTATAGTTATAGATCTAACTGAAAAATATCACAATACCATTCAATTCATAATATTATTTTTGGTTCGCTACACAGATATCAATGAATGCTTAAATGATTGTGCCTGTCATCCAAATGATACTTGCGTAAACGTCATTGGCTCATTTGAATGTGTATGTAAGGATGGGTACACAAGAGATGGAGATAACTGTACATTGATAGGTAACTATGATTAACAAGAGAATAATTTCTCAGGTCATATATAATGAAGACAACGTTTCTATTTACGCGAAATATCTCTGCACATTAAATACTGATGAAGCAGCCCCTGTTAGCTCACAAAAGAGCTTCCTACTCGTTAGCTGTAATTATTTTTTGCATAGCCCTTAGCCGGATTCGTAGGAAACAAAACAACTAATAAAATTGAGGAACTTTAAAAAAATTAAATTCAATATTTTACATAATATAGAAGTTCACATGAAAAAATAAAATACTGTATAATTTTAGTAGGATAGGGATTTATTTTTAAACATGTTTATGTGGTTTTGTTCCCCGTAAATACTTCAAAATTCACAAACATAGATACCTTAGTAGAAACGAAGAATGCTTTTCTGATTGGTTGTCAATTGCAGTTATCTGTAATCAAGCTATTAGTGATTCTGTTTACATATAATCTAAAGGAAATCTGTTAATGTAAATTGCGAGTAAAACGGATAATCTATTCATTTTATCAATGTGATTGTCGCCTTAATTATTGGCTGTTCAATTGAAAATCTACGGCAATTTAATATTTGTTTCAATACATTTCACAAATAATAATAATAATAATAATAATAATAATAAATATTGAAAATAATGATAAGACTTTAACCAATACAACCGTTTACATATAAATCAAGGTTTTTAAAAGATGAGAAGCACTTAATTTTTTACTCTAATCTTTCTTTTCTACTCCCATTCGTGCTACTTAAATTACATCTTTTTAAAAACTTTCTAAAAACTAAGTTTCTTCCAATTTCTGATAATTTATATATAACCTTTTCGAATTAATTTTTATCGGGAGCTGTGATGAATATTACGCCATTTTGAAATCCGTGTCAGTGACAAATTCACAGAGTTAGATTTTTTCTTCGTTTGATTATTTTTTGTTAATAATCTTTTAGGTAATACGACCAGTGATTGTCATATTAATGCAACAGCTAAAGAAATTTGGGGAATAATTGAATGTTATTGTAAAGACGGTTTCTATGGAAATGGTAAAAACTGTACAGGTAAAAACGCCATAGTTATAGATCTAACTGAAAAATATCACAATACCATTCAATTCATAATATTATTTTTTGTTCGCTACACAGATATCAATGAATGCTTAAATGATTGTGCCTGTCATCCAAATGACACTTGCGTAAACGTCATTGGCTCATTTGAATGTGTATGTAAGGATGGGTACACAAGAGATGGAGATAACTGTACATTGATAGGTAACTATGATTAACAAGAGAATAATTTTTCAGGTCATATATAATGAAGACAACGTTTCTATTTACGCGAAATATCTCTGCACATTAAATACTGATGAAGCAGCCCCCGTCAGCTCAAAAAAGAGCTTCCTACTCGTTAGCTGTAATTATTTTTTGCATAGCCCTCAGCCGGATTCGTAGGAAACAAAAGAACTAATAAAATTGAGGAACTTTAAAAAAATTAAATTCAATATTTTACATAATATAGAAGTTCACATGAAAAAATAAAATACTGTATAATTTTAGTAGGATAGGGATTTATTTTTAAACATGTTTATGTGGTTTTGTTCACCGTGACTACTTAAATTCACAAACATAGATACCTTAGTAGAAACGAAGAATGCTTTTCTGTTGGTTGTCCATTGCAGTTATCTGTAATCAAGCTATTAGTGATTCTGTTTACATATAATCCAAAGAAAATCTATCAATGTAAATTGCGAGTAAAACGGATAATCTGGTCATTCTATCAATGTGATTGTCGCCTTAATTATTGGCTGTTCAATTGCAAATCTACGCCAATTTAATATTTGTTTCAATACATTTCACAAATAATAATAATAATAATAATAATAATAATAATAATAAATATTGAAAATAATGATAAGACTTTAACGAATACAACCGTTTACATATAAATCAAGCTTTTTAAAAGATGAGAAGCACTTAATTTTTTACTCTAATCTTTCTTTTCTACTCCCATTCGTGCTACTTATATTACATCTTTTTAAAAACTTTCTAAAAACGTAGTTTCTTCCAATTTCTGATAATTTATATATAACCTTTTCGAATTAATTTTTATCTGGAGCTGAGATGAATATTACGCCATTTTGAAAACCGTGTCAGTGACAAATTCGCAGAGTTAGATTTTTTCTTCGTTTTATTATTTTTTGTTAATAATCTTTTAGATAGTACGACCAGTGATTGTCATGTTAATGCAACAGCTGAAGAAATTTGGGGAATAATTGAATGTTATTGTAAAGACGGTTTCTATGGAAATGGTAAAAACTGTACAGGTAAAAACGCTATAGTTGTAGATCTAACTGAAAAATATCACAATACCATTCAATTCATAATATTATTTTTTGTTCGCTACACAGATATCAATGAATGCTTAAATGATTGTGCCTGTCATCCAAATGACACTTGCGTAAACGTCATTGGCTCATTTGAATGTGTATGTAAGGATGGGTACACAAGAGATGGAGATAACTGTACATTGACAGGTAACTATGATTAACAAGAGAATAATTTCTCAGGTCATATATAATGAAGACAACGTTTCTATTTACGCGAAATATCTCTGCACATTAAATACTGATGAAGCAGCCCCCGTCAGCTCACAAAAGAGCTTCCTAATCGTTAGCTGTAATTATTTTTTGCATAGCCCTCAGCCGGATTCGTAGGAAACAAAACAACTAATAAAATTGAGGAACTTTAAAAAAATTAAATTCAATATTTTACATAATATAGAATTTCACATGAAAAAATAAAATACTGTATAATTTTAGTAGGATAGGGATTTATTTTTAAACATGTTTATGTGGTTTTGTTCACCGTAACTACTTCAAAATTCACAAACATAGATACCTTAGTAGAAACGAAGAATGCTTTTCTGATTGGTTGTCAATTGCAGTTATAGTGATTCTGTTTATATATAATCCAAAGAAAATCTATCAATGTAAATTGCGAGTAAAATGGATAATCTGGTCATTTTATCAATGTGATTGTCGCCTTTATTATTGGCTGTTCAATTGAAAATCTACGGCAATTTAATATTTGAATACATTTCACAAATAATAATAATAATAATAATAATAATAATAATAATAATAATAATAATAATAAAAAATATTGAAAATAATGATAAGACTTTAACCAATACAACCGTTTACATATAAATCAAGGTTTTTAAAAGATGAGAAGCACTTAATTTTTTACTCTAATCTTTCTTTTCTACTCCCATTCGTGCTACTTAAATTACATCTTTTTAAAAACTTTCTAAAAACGAAGTTTCTTCCAATTTCTGATAATTTATATATAACCTTTTCGAATTAATTTTTATCTGGAGCTGAGATGAATATTACGCCATTTTGAAAACCGTGTCAGTGACAAATTCCCAGAGTTAGATGTTTTTTTCGTTTTATTATTTTTTGTTAATAATCTTTTAGATAGTACGACCAGTGATTGTCATGTTAATGCAACAGCTAAAGAAATTTGGGGAATAATTGAATGTTATTGTAAAGACGGTTTCTATGGAAATGGTAAAAACTGTACAGGTAAAAACGCTATAGTTATAGATCTACTGAAGAATATCACAATACCATTCAATTCATAATATTATTTTTTGTTCGCTACACAGATATCAATGAATGCTTAAATGATTGTGCCTGTCATCCAAATGACACTTGCGTAAACGTCATTGGCTCATTTGAATGTGTATGTAATGATGGGTACACAAGAGATGGAGATAACTGTACATTGACAGGTAACTATGATTAACAAGAGAATAATTTCTCAGGTCATATATAATGAAGACAACGTTTCTATATACGCGAAATATCTCTGCACATTAAATACTGATGAAGCAATAGCCCCCGTCAGCTCACCAAAGAGCTTCCTACTCGTTAGCTGTAATTATTTTTTGAATAGCCCTCAGCCGGATTCGTTGGAAATAAAACAACTAATAAAATTGAGGAACTTTAAAAATATTAAATTCAACATTTATTCATATACAGTAGAAGTTTACCTGAAAAAATAAAATACTGTATAATTTTAGTAGGATAGGGTTACATTTTTAAACATGTTTATAATAATAATAATACAAAGTTCTAGTGCATCACATCACATCTCGATGCCCGTACAATATTAAATAAAACATGTATAAGAATCATTAAAAGTACTAAATCTAAAATAAAAAAATATATATATATATACTAAGAATTAAATAAATAGGTTTTCAATCCAGTTTTAAAAGAGTCAACAGAAGGTGAATAACGCAAGTCTCTAGGTAGGCTGTTCCAAAGTCGTGGTGCAATATTTGAAAAAGATCGTCCACCATAATGGTTGGTTTTAAACGCAGGGGTCTGGAGTCGCTTTTTGTCGTCAGCATTGGAGCGTAGCAGACGAGATGGTCGATGATAATTTAGTAGATCAGAGAGATATCCAGGAGCCTGGCCATCCAGAACCTTAAAGGTGATCAGAAGTACCTTGAAAATGATTCTTTTATGGGTAGCCAGTGTAACTCGCGAAGAACCGGGGTAACGTGGTCTGTCTTCTTCATCTTAGTAACAAGCCTGGCTGCAGAGTTCTGTATTCGTTGAATCTTGGATATTTCAATGTCTGGAAGACCAATAAGCAAACTGTTGCAGTAGTCAAGTCTTGATGAGACAAACGCATGTACCAGTTATTCAGTACAGGTGGAATCAAGATATTTACGAACACGACTGATACGTGTAAGGGCCAGAGTAGCCGATCTGCATACGTTACTTACATGAGTAGACATTTTAAGATGATGATCAAGGGTTACACCAAGATCACGTGCTGTAGAGGCCGGCTTAATAATTTCGTCATCTATTTTTGCTTGCAATTATGTGGTTTTGTTTCCCATAACTACCTAAAATTCACAGACTTATATACATTCGTAGAAATAAACAATGGTTTTCTGATTGGTTTAACAGTAAAAGTTGTAAATTGCAGTAAACTGTAATCAATTTATTAGTGATTCTGATTACTTATGATCCAAAGAAAATCTACCAACTGGGAGTAAAATTGGTAATCTGGTCATTTTATTAATGTCATTGCCGCATTAATATTAAATCCTTAATATATCGCCTTAATATATTGCAAATCAAAGGAATTTTAATATTTTTCAATACATTTCACAAATAATAATAATAATGGTAGTATTATAAAAATAATAATCATAATAATAATAATGATAATAATATTTTTTTAATAATAATAATGATTCTTTATTAACACTTGACAACATAATTATTATATTTACAATATATTATATAGTTAAAATGAAGTCTGTTCAAAACCAATTGTTTAAAAATATTCATAAAATATAAATATAACATATAAACCACTCAATAAGAAAATAGTCGACTTACTCCATAACTACGTTCAATGCTCGTTTCCGATGCATGCATTAATGAGGATATTCTGGTGCCTTTTATGCATGCAACCGCTGATCTAATTAAGGTAAACGAAAGAGAACGTCTCATCCACGCGAAGGTGGTACTATTCTCAATCTTTCTCTTATTTTCTAACAGCTCAGTAATACGTTTGTATGCTATTGAGGTCTCTTTACTTTGCCCGCCAGAGAAAATACGATGGGTGTGATAATAATAATAATAATAATAATAATAATAATAATAATAATAATAATAATAATAATAATTAATAAATAATAATAGTGATAAATAATAGTGATAGTAATAACGATAATAATAATAATAATAATAATAACAATAATAATAATAATAATATTATTAATAATAATATTGAAAATTATGATAAGCCTTTAACCAATACAACCGTTCATATATAAATCAAGTTTTTTAAAAGATTAAAAACACTTAATTTTTTATTTTGTCTTTCTTTCCTACTCTCATTTGTCCTGCTTAAATTACATCTTAAAACTCTGATAAAATCGAAATTTCCCCCAATTTCTGATAAGTATATATCACCTGTATGAATTAATTTTAATCTGTAGCTTGTCAGTGATAAATTGGCAGAGTTAGATTATATTCCTCTTTTGATTATTTTTTGATAATAATCGTTCAGATAGCACGACCAGTAATTGTCATGTTAATGCAACTGCTGAAGAAATTTGGGGAATAATTGAATGTTTTTGTAAAGATGGTTTCTATGGAAATGGTACAAACTGTACAGGTAAAAACGTTATAGTTATAGATCTAACTGAAGAATATCACAATACCATTCAATTCATAATATTATTTTTGGTTCAATACACAGATATCAACGAATGCTTAAATGATTGTGCTTGTCAGCAAAATGCAACTTGCGTAAACGTCATTGGCTCATTTGAATGTGTATGTAAGGATGGGTACACAGGAGATGGAGATAACTGTACATTGATAGGTAACTATAATTAGCAAGAGAATAATCTATCCAAGTCGTAATGAATGGATCTTTTCTATTTATATGAAATATATGAGCACATTGAATATTGGAGGATACAGGCCTCGTTTAAAGCTATTTATAGAATAACTGTCAGACTGTTTTTGAGAAAGAAACAGTCTAATACAATTGAGAAACTTGCAATAAATCACATGCAACATTTATCAATAATATTAAAACACACATGAAAGAATAAATTATTGCATATTTTATCAGGATATGGTAGTATTATCAACAGTGTCAGCAGTATCAGTAGTTGTATCAGTACGTATCGGTAGCAGTTGCATTGCAGCAGTAGTAATAGTTGTAGTAGTAGTAGTAGTGGTAGTAGTAGTAGTAGTTGCAGTAATACCAATATCAGTAGTAGTAATAGCAGTAGTAGTGGCAGTACTAGTAGCTGTAGCTGTAGCTGTAGCTGTAGCAGTAGCTGTGACAGTAGCAGTAGTAATACTAGTAATAGTGGCAGTAGTGGTAGTAGTGGTAGTAGTGATAGTGGTAGTAGTGGTGGTAGTGGTAGTAGTGGTGGTAGTAGTAGTAGTTGTAGTAGTAGTTGTAGTAGTAGTAGTAGTAGTAGCAGTAGTAAATAGTAGTAGTAGTAGTAGTAATAGCAGTAGAAGTAGCAGCAGCAGTAGCAGTAGCAGTAGTAGTAGCAATATCAGTATCAGTAGTAGTAGTACTAGCAGTGCAGCACAAGCAGCACAAGCAGCAGTAGTAGTAGCAGTGTAGCAGTAGCAGTAGCAGTAGTAGTAGTAGTAGTAGTAGTAGTAGTAGTTGTAGAAGTAGAAGTAGAAGTAGAAGTAGAAGTAGAAGTAGAAGTAGTAGTAGTAGAAGTAGTAGTAGTAGTAGTAGTAGTAGAAGCAGTAGCAGTAGCAGTAGCAGTAGTAATATCAGTATCAGTAGTGGTAGTAATGGAAGTAGCAGTAGCAGTAGTAGTAGCAGAAGTAGTAGCAGAAGTAGTAGTAGTAGCAGAAGTAGCAGTATCAGTATCAGTATCAGTAGTAGTAGTAGTAGTAGTAGTAGTAGTAGGAGTACTAGTAGTCACTAGTAGTAGTACTTAGGAGTCCCAATTGGTTTAATCCACAACATCGATGACCTTCCCTCCCTCCTTCCCAAACTCATCAATGACCTAGAAAAGATTGGCTCATCCCTACTCGCTCCTTGGCAAAAGTTAGATGCCATACGCACTTTTGTCCAACCATGTCTTACTTTTGCTCTTCGTGCCGGAAACCCTCTCAAAAGATCCCTCGTATCCGACCGATCAACTCTTATCCGTATCCTGCGTCATACGTGTTCGCTTCCAAACAGATCCGCGGTGTCATATTTCTTCGCCAGCAAGTCCTGCGGTGGTTTGGCCTTCCAAGATCCTTTTAACGAAATGGACATCCAGACCATTACACAAGCGATTAAGATCCTTTCTTGCCCTGACCGTACAGTGGCGGAAATTGCTCGCGCTGAACTAACCCAAACCGTTAGTCATGCCGCTCGTTCTTCTGCACATACACCAGGGGTGCAACTAGGGGGGGTTGGGGGGGTTGCAACCCCTGCCCTTTTTAACCCCTGCCCTTTTTGTGAGACCTCTAATACTATCTACTAATACTTACTTAGACATTAGATAAACAGATAATTAATCGTCTGTTGTACGTAGTACGTAATACAATTCTCTGCAAATCTGGCGAGACTCTGCAGAGGCTTCTAGCTCGGCTTCAAGCTTCTAACCTTCCACCGGGCGCGGCGAGGCTCTGGGACGAGTCTTCTTACGTCCGTGCTCCTGCTTTCAGCGGTTTTCCGCATTTTCTGCGGAAAGCTGAAGAAGTGGCAGAAACAGCATTTCGTTCTGACAAATACTAGTCTTAAGGCCCGAGTATGTTCTTAATGTATATAGTCTACATACTCAAACACACTCTGCCTTGTAAAAGATGCTACACGCGTGTCATAACTCATAGAACGTGCTTTATATATTTTGTAAATCATTCATGTTAATTTTTGGGTGTTGTTGCTGTGAGGTTGTTGTTGTTGTGGTGGTGGTTGTTGAGTGTTCTTGAAGAAACATAACGAAGATATCTAGTATCCGCCCAAATTGTTTAGAATACTGAGCGCAAGGGCGGCGGTTGGTTATAGCCCCCCAATATTTGAAATGGGTGGGCTAAGCCCCACCCCTAATATTTTTAGGATTTTAGAGCTAGAACACTGTTTGTTCCCTTGTTTAACGCCAACGGATATTCAGCGAAAGATAAACTAAATTATTCAAAGGTCTGGTTCGTTTTCCCCTTGAATTCTGATGCCATGTCGGTTCTTACAGACTTCCTCACCTCCCAAACGTGCACATTTTGGGCACAATCAATGAACCTGACAATTCTGTGAGGAACAATCTCAGAATGCAGGAAATACCATTTCAGAGACTCTAGTTTTCAAAAAAATTCCGGGGGAGCATGCCCCCGACCCCCCTAGAGGTTGTAGTTAGCCCTCCGAAAACACAACATTTTCCGCCGCCAATGACTGGGAGAGTTTGCCCTTTTTTTGCGTTCAACCCCTGCCCTCGAAATTTTCTAGTTGCGCCCCTGTACACCTGCATTGATCAACAATTTCCTGTCCGCTGCCCCGGACGAGTGTCTCAACGAAATCCGATATCGCGTTCAGTCCCTTTGGTCACGCACAAGGAAAGCCTGTCGTCGTCTCAAAGTTAGTTTTTCGGTACCTCCAAACCGAGGCTTCGGGTCCAATCAACGCCAAAAATACCTGTCGGTTTCTCCACTGCTTCGCCCAAACCACTGCTTCGGAGCAACTCCAATCCCTTCCAGATCAGGGGAAAGTCGCTAGGTCGCTGGCTACTGACCAGTACGCTAATGGCTCCACCTGACAATTCACTGGTCTCAATCTTCGCTTCCGAGACTGGAGGTTCATCCAGCTCGCCTTAATTGTCTACCTTTAAATGCCATTAAGAGCCGGTGGTCTAACTCCTCCCCAAGATGCCGTCACTGCCACAGCGATGAGACCTTACCCCACACCATCTGCCACTGCCGAACCAATATGGTAGCAATCCTCGCTAGGCATAACAAAGTTGTGGATCGACTGGTCAACTCAGTCAGACATGGTCAGGTCATCACCAATCGTACCGTCGCTGGTTCCGGTTGTAACCCTCGCCCTGATATTGTTATCCGTGATGATAACAAGGTAACAATTATCGATGTTTGTTGTCCGTTCGAGGATGGCCCAGAAGCGCGACAAGACGCCGAGAATCGAAAAGTCACCAAGCATCAACCCTTGCAACAGTTTTTCTCCAACCAAGGCCTTCAGTGTGACGTTTTCGGTTTTGTAATTGGTTCCCTTGTGCTTGGCTTCCCAGTAATGAAACTGTCCTCCGTAATCTGGAAATGTCAAGATCCTACAAATTATGCAAAAAAAAATTATGCTGTACTGACATTATTCAAGGCTCCAGTGACATTTACCGCCAGCATCTTGGTATTCCCGATGTTGTTAATATTCCTGATCTTACCCATGTTCCACAGCCGACCGATGTGCTTGTGAACTAATTGACTTTATTAATTGAACTACTTACAAACTATTATTGATCATTTTATAACCCTCTGGATATTTATCAACACTATATAGTTAAGCATTTTCTTGTATGTTATACTGATCTTGCCATAAGTTAAGTCTTAAGTTAGTCCCGTCAACTTGTATTATTGTTTGAAATAAATAGTAGTAGTAGCAATAGTAGTAGTAGTAGTAGTAAGTAGTAGCAGCAGTAGCAGCAGAAGCAGAAGCAGCAGTAGCAGTAGCAGTAGTAGCAGCAGAAGTAGCAGCAGAAGTAGCAGTTGTAGCAGTAGTAGTAGTAGTAGCAGTAGTAGTAGTAGTAGCAGTAGTAGCAGTGGTAGTAGCAGTGGTAGTAGCAGTGGTAGTATAAGTAGCAGTAGCAGTAGCGTAGTAGGAGTAGCGTAGTAGGAGTAGTAGTGGTAGTAGTAGCAGTAGCAGTAGCAGTAGCAGTAACAGTAGCAGTTGCTGTAGTAGTAGTAGAAGCAGTATCAGTAGCAATAATAGCAGTATCAGTAGCAATAATAGCAGTAGCAGCAGCATTAGCAGCAACAGTAGCAGTAGAAGCGGTAGTTGTAGTAGAAGTAATATTAATACTAGCCTGGCAGCCATCTCGAAACTTCCTCCTCAGCTATCTCTTATAACCATTATCATTATCTTGGGGCGAAGATCGCCTTGCGTGAAACTGACAGTTGCGGCTTTTATCATTTTGAGGTAAGTCTGCCTTTTTATATATCATCTGAAACAGCCCAATTTTAACCCAAATCCCCCAGTTGTGCCAATCTCATATGAGTAGGCCCTAAGAAAACTTTCCACATCCAAGGTTGTGTAATGATCAATATACTGTTTGAGATACTTCGTGTATCTTAGGAGGAATATGTCAGGTGGAAATATATAGTAACAATGGACTTTTCCATACATTTAAGACTAAATATTTCAGATTTCTCTTCAAAATTGTCCAGGCAACCAAATTCCTAATTATGATACGGATAAAGCCTGTGATTCTATCAATCTATCAACATTGTTTCCTTTGTATTTTTTTAAATATTAATTTACATGTATCTTTTAAATACTGATTTTTGTACATAAGAAATCAGTTCTCTTGTTTCTGAGATCAATTTTTATTATACTATAAATGAACATTAAATCTTACCTGTCTGGCCCAGTCAAAATCAGTCCTATAAGACTGATTACGTCGTAAATAGAAAAACACGGCACACAGTAACGAGGCACGTGAGATCCACTCACACGCCAAGTTTGATTTGATTTATGCGATTGGTGGCATTTTCATGATGCTACGCGGGCGTGCAAGATGGCCTTTAATTTCTAGATAAATGAAAGTTTTTCAACCTGATTTATGATAATTACTGCTAATTTATATTAACATAATATGTCTTGTTCGGGAAAGTTAAAAGCACTAGCAAAAATCCGGTTTATTGGACTTTCAGAAAATGTATAGCTTTCACAATAGTTATGGTAATTTCCATAGATATCAATATAACAAAGAGGTGGTTCAATCAATTTTAAAGCAAAACTTTCAAGTCTCAAAATTTACTTTTATGTAACAATAAAATATTAAAATGAGGAGTAAATAAATACTGATATAAATAAGATTCTGAATTTTACTTACATAGGCTCATCAGGTAAAATATTCATAATATAAATTTCTGTGGCTTCACTTCAAAAACGCTAAAAAGAGTTTAAAATGCTTGTAAGTAAACATTTTGAACATGATTTACAATCGTATATAGACGGGAAGTGTTAAATCAGTCACTTTTGGATGATTTGGATGCAAAATAGCAAGAATAAAACTGTACTTACAGATTCGTAGTCACGTCGCTACAGTGAGACAGCGCGACTCGGCTCAGTCCCCAGCAGCAATCACGTCCGTACTCCGTAGTCCGTAGTCGCGTAAAAGTACCTTTTATTAAAGCTGCTATACGCTGAATAAAAGCCAAAGAACGTGATTGAAATTTTGAAATTACCTTTCTTTATTATAAATTTAAAATATCTTTATAGATATTTTTTCTTTATAAATATTTGTATTAAAATATTCATATTATATATTTGAAGCTTCAGAATTTTCGTAGTTCTTTTCTTTCTCAGAATACTGAGAGTTAGAGATGGTGGATTTGTGTAATTCACTAGGTTTATGATATTATATAGACTTTTTACTCGTGCACAAAAATAAATTCTCATCGCTGAGAGTTACATTACGATTGTCAGACAGTTAACGGGATTATTCCAACGCTGGCTATAGCTTTGTGGTAACTTGATATCATCGTCCAGATCAGTATTTATGAGGAGCAATTCCCTTATGAAAAATAATGAGTGACGATTACAACTAATCATTACTCATGAATAAAGTATGAACTACAGACTATCATTTCTAATGACAACGCACTAATTGCATTAAAAGATTGATGTATACGCCAGTTCGTAATGTCGACTGCGCATTAAAATGACGTGTTCTGCATCGGGATAAAACTTATTTCAATTCATAACATCAGGCTGGGCAATTCAGTATAACGAATTTGCAAGTGTAAATAGAAATGCAAATATCTATTGTGATTTTAGCCTGATGTTACGAATTGAAATAAGTTTTATCCCGATGCAGAACACGTCATTTTTATGCGCAGTCGATATTACGAACTGGCTTATTGTGGTTATAGTGAATAGTGAGTCTAAAGTTTCAAAAGATGGCTCTTTGTCACAGAGTAAAATGTTAAGTGGAGAAACGTTAGTCCTCCTATACACTATTACGTTAGTACAATGACCTTTTAGTGTTCTGATTAGTTGTAATCTTCCCTTGTTGTTATTGACCAACATTACGTTATGATTATGTATTAAGAATAACGCTCCTCATCAAACAAAGATGCCGTGGTGACTTTGGTATTTTACAAAATTTTAGATACCGATGAATGCACAACTTCCCAACATAATTGCCACATTAATGCAACGTGTAACAATACCATTGGATCATTCAACTGTTCATGTAATGGTGGTTTTGAGGGCAATGGAACTTGGTGCAATGGTATGTTCAATATGTATTCCAGTACATTCTCTGATATATCTACGTCAATGTTCAAACATTTTCTTATTTGCTTTTCAACGTATTTTCTTCGTTGTCATACTTTTGGTCATATTACATAGTCATTTCACTGCCATTATCAAGACAAATTTGTTGTTCTGATTCTATGTCTCATTCTTTTGTAGCCTTAATTTTCAAACAATATTTCTTCAGCAAACTAAATGTCACGAGTAGTATACCAAGTGGGGGTTCTGGCGCCGGTGGAGCCTTGAAGCTGGCGCAGCCATGACGTCACTATTTTTAAGTTTCCTTCTTACACCTTCTGCATCCCTAACCCTCGTTAGTATTCAGGACCCCTTAACCTTAATTAGTATTTATATCACAGTACCGTATTAGTTATCCCATACCCTAACCTCTTCCACCTTTAACACCCCGTAACCTCATTAGTTTTTTCCACCGACCCTCTCCGATTCGCTTTGATATATACTGTATCATTCAATTAGTTATTCTAGTCGTCATCTCCTTCCGAACTTGATTTTCGAACTTGATTTCTGAATAGATGATGTCATTATTTTGCTCTTATGTCTCTTAATAGTATAATAAAAGCCAACGTATATATGCACTTTATCTCCATATGATCAAACTCCTTGTGGTACATGTAGGCTAATAATGCGCATGCGCCATGGATATGATTTGGGACGAATTGAGGAGAAATGACGAAGACACAGATAAAAAACCCTTATGGTATTATGATCACGATTGTCATGAAGAGAATTACAAGAGCGTTCATGTCAACAAACTAAGCCTTCACCTCATCTACAACGAGATAAATCCTCACCATTTTGAGCACATTATGGCTTATCTCGCTTTATGGTACGGGATTCCCATAAGGAATCATGAAGAAAACCTTCAGGAAGCAGTGAGAGGAACTGTTCAAGATCTCAAATGTAAAATATAAGGTTAAGCGCCATGTTACTTTCAAAGCGATGCTATACCAAGTTATCCTAAAGCTGATATTTGTATATTTCGTCTGAGAACGCGTGTGTGAGGGTGATTGAAAAGTCACGAATAAATGAAACAAAGGGGAGCGCTTAGTAAGACAAAGAAGCCACAGATATCAAGCTTAAGAAATATTATTTCGCTTCCAAGTTATTCAAAAGGCATGCACTACGCTACTTCTGAGATAGTGATAGTTGAGTATTCTAAATTTTAATGAATTATTGGGGTAATTCCTTGGAATTAGCGTGATATGATGGTCACTGTCTTGTTCATCGTTATCTTAACGATCACACTTTTCTGTTTATTCGAGCAATTATCTTTATATGGGTCTTTTTCGCCCAAATCACTTTCGTCCACACCTGGAGTTGATTCATCGTAATTTTTCATAAATTCTTAAACATGGCCAGGAGTTGGTTCTTAAATACGGAGTTGCTTTTTAAATAGTGCTGCAAAGCTTTCTCACAGATATTGCATACGTATGACATGTTTCTTCTCCAATGACTAAGAGTATAAATTATTGATCATGAGCAAAATCGGGGTTTTATTGCTACTTCTCCTCCTCCTGCTCCTCCTCTTGTTCCTCCTCCTGCTCCTCCTCTTTCTGCTCCTCTGCCTCTTCCTCTTGCTCTCGCTCCTCCTCTTGCTCCTCCTCCTCTTGCTCCTCCTTTTGCTCCTGCTCTTCCTACTCCTCCTTCGCTTGTTCCTCCTGCTCTTCTCACTATAATGTCCTCTTCCGCGTTCTCCATCCCTAACCCCAATCCTAATAAGTATTCATTTTATAGCTCCTCATTAGGTAGGCTTACGTCGCATCCATCATAGGCCCTAACCCTAACCTCTTCGACATTTACTACCCTACTACATCCCTAAACTTCATTAGATCTTCCAATCGAACTCTTTCGATTTCCATTCCGAACCATTTTAGCATGATGCAATTCCCGAATAGTCGCCGAGTTTAGATTACGATGATGGCATGACACCACACCAAAATGTTTCGAAAGGGAAATCTGAAAGGTTCGAGTGGAATAACGAATGAAGCTTATGGATGTAGTAGGGTAGTAAAAGTAGAAGAGGTTAGGGTTAGGGACCTATGAGGGATGTGACCTAAACATCACTAATGAGTACCTATAAAATGAATTCAGATAAGGGCTAGTGTAAGAGATGGAGAAAGTGGAGGTAGTGAGAAAAGGAGCACGAACAAGAGGAGGAGGAGCAAGAGGAGGAGCAAGAGGAGGAGCAAGAGGTGGAGCAAGAGGAGGAGCAAGAGGAGGAGCAAGAGGAGGAGCAAGAGGAGGAGCAAGAGGAGGAGCAAGAGGAGGAGCAAGAGGAGGAGCAAGAGGAGGAGCAAGAGGAGGAGCAAGAGGAGGAGCAAGAGGAGGAGCAAGAGGAGGAGCAAGAGGAGGAGCAAGAGGAGTAGCAAGAGGAGGACCAAGAGGAGGACCAAGAGGAGGACCAAGAGGAGGAGCAAGAGGAGGAGCAAGAGCAGGAGCAAGAGCAGGAGCAAGAGCAGCAGCAAGAGGAGGAGCAAGAGGAGGAGCAAGAGGAGGAGCAAGAGGAGGAGCAAGAGGAGGAGCAAGAGGAGGAGCAAGAGGAGGAGCAAGACGAGGCGCAAGAGAAGGAGCAAGGGAAGGATCAAGAGGATGAGCAAGGGAAGGAGCAAGAGAAGGAGCAAGAGTAGAAGAAAGAGGAGGCGGAAGAGGAAGAGGAGGAGGAGGAAGAGGAAGAGGAGGAGGAGGAAGAGGAGGAGGAGGAGGAGGAGCAAGAGGAGGAGAGGAGGAGCAAGAGGAGGAGAAAGAGGAGGAGCAAGAGGAGGAGCAAGAGGAGGAGCAAGAGGAGGAGCAAGAGGAGGAGCAAGAGGAGGAGCAAGAGGAGGAGGAAGAGGAAGAGGAAGAGGAGGAGGAAGAGGAGGAGGAGGAAGAGGAGGAGAAAGAGGAGGAGCAAGAGGAGGAGAAAGAGGAGGAGCAAGAAGAGGAGCAAGAGGATTAGCAAGAGGAGGAGCAAGAGGAGGAGCAAGAGGAGGAGCAAGATGAGGAGCAAGAGGAGGAGAAAGAAGAGGAGCAAGAGGAGGAGCAAGAGGATGATGAGCAAGAGGAGGAGCAAGATGAGGAGGAGCAAGAGGAGGAGCAAGAGGAGGAGGAGCAAGACGAGAAGCAAGGGGACACTCAAAATAATCTCCAAACTCAACTTCACAGTTTCGTAACTACAACCTCGAATAGCTTTGCAACAGCTTCAATGAAACAAGGTTCTACTCATGAGCCGTCAGATCAACTGCAAAATCTTGTGGTAGATTCAAAGAAACAATTAAGGTCCGTCATATCCCCTGGACTTCTTGCTACACCTGAGGCCTATTTTTTAACACCGTCCCCAATATTGAACATCCAGAACGAAACTCGCACACTGGTGACACCTATGTGGACGAGAGTGAGATAAAGACATCTAACAGAATCAGAAAACTATGATCGTCAAGAGAATGATGAATAAGGCAGTGACCATCACATCACGCTCATTCGCAAAAATGGCATTAAAAATTAGAATACACAAATATCGCATCCTCTGAAGCCGCAACAATGACTATCCTAGAAGCGGACCTTATTGAAATATAGCGCAGTGCACACCTTTTGTATAATATGGAAGTGCAATAATAGTTCTTAAATTTGATATCTGCGGCTTCTTTATCTCACAAAGCGTTCCCCTTTGTTTCATTCCTTATGACCTTTTAATCACATCCCACACGCGTGCTCTCAGGCAATATACAAATATACAAATAACAGTCGTAGGATAAGTTGGCTTAGCAACGCTTTGAAAGTAATAAGCCACTTAACCTTATATTTTTCAAAGTCAATATGTTTGAGATCCTGTACAGTTCCTCCCACTGCTTCCCGAGGGTTTTTTATTCCAAGACCTTGCTTACTTTGAAAATGAAAGCGAGATAAGCGACAATTCGGTTAAAATGTTTAGGATTCATCTCTCAGGCGAAATATGTAAATATCAACCGTATAAGCATTTGGAATAGCAACACTGTGAACGTAATGCCATAAAACCGCTTAAATTTATATTTTTCTAAGTCAATATGTTTGAGATCTTGAACAGTTCTTGTCACTGCTTCCCGAAGTGTTTCTTTCTCATAGGAATCCCGTACCCTAAAGCGAGATAAGCCATAATATAGCCAAAATGGTTAAGGTTCATCTCTTCGTAGATGAGGCGAAGGCTTAGTTTCTTTAGGCGCATGCGCACTGATTGCCTACTTGTCCCCCTAGCATTTTGACCACATGGACATAAGTGTATATGTATAAAGCAAAAAGGTGGTGAACTGCCGTGATTTTTAAGGAAGAATTACTGACGCTTCGAGCGGAGCTCTTTATCAGAGTAAGAAGAGATGAAATAATAATAAGATGCGTAAATGGTAAATCATTTCCTATTTTTATAGTCGATCATCAAACAGACTGAGGGGGGGGGGGGACTACCCGTTTCTTATACTATCATGAGATATAAGAGTAACCTTTTGATAATGACAACATGCATTCGGAAATCAAGTTCGGGAGGAGTCGGTGACTGGAATAACTAATCAAAAATAATATCTTCCAAAATGACGTAATGGAGACGCAAGGGAATTGAAGAGGGGTCGCATGGAATAAATTAATGAAGTTTATGGTTGAATAACTAATGAGGTTATGGGGTGGTAAAGGTGGAAGACGTTATAGGTTTGAGGATCAATGAAGGATGTGACATAAGCATAACTAATAAGGCGCTATATAAATATTAATTTGTGTTAAGAGGTCCCGAATAATAACAAGGGTTAGGGTTCCTAAAGATTAACAAATAGTGACGTTATCGGTGTAGCTTAAGGCTCTACCGGCTTCACTGGCGATAGAATCTCCCCTCTGTATACTGCTATCACGGTTCATGTAACCTGTTGGGAAATTAAATAACAATACATTATTTTAATAAATTATAGATATCAATGAATGTACAACATCGAATCATGATTGTCACATTAATGCAACATGTACCAATAACATTGGATCCTTCGACTGTTCATGTAACGATGGTTTTAATGGTAATGGGACCTGGTGTAATGGTATGTTAAGCTCGTCGTTTATGTGTTTTATATGCAGATACCTAAGTATCATAGTATATATAAGTATATATATATACGGCACATACCTAAGTATCAATGATATATAATGACATATATCAACGAAACAGTACATTGTTGTCATCTTTGCTCTTTGAAGGAGCAGCGTCATGACTTGCGCATGCGCAAGTTTGTTTTTATTCGAGGGTCCTTCGCCATCATGGAATCCATGGTAAGTGAAGCAAATGGTGCGTTGTCGCACCTCTCGTAAGAGTGAATCTGATTGGCTATTGGGTTTTCTAGCTTAAAAATATACTGAGAAAAGTCACTGTCAATGCAGCAATTACATCCAGCCAAACGTTTTGCATTGATAATGCATGCCTGGTACATCGTTTCGTTCAAGTAGATCCTTTTATGGGAATCGTTGCATCTTTTCTTGGCTTCTTTACATTGATCCTGTAACATAATTTTTCTTGCGACCGGAGTTCTCTCGCTTTCCGCCATGCGATTTGCCGACTATGGTCTCCATTTTGAATCGTAATTAGCCAACTTGAAAATTTTCAGGCTGAATTTGTTCAAGTTCGCACGCATGTGCAAGTCATGACGCAGCCCATTTAATTGAGTGATTCTATAGTCACGGTAGCTCAATAGTTAAAGCATCTCACCTGAAATTAGAAGGTCTCTGACAATTTCTTAGAGCTTCAGCTTGACGATCATCCATGTATCTCTTGTCATTCATATTATTTTGATATATCATTTGATAAATAGTTGTTCACCAATTTTTACAGTGTTTTACTCCGTAATGTTTCTCGTAGTCAAATTTAGTTTTTTGTCAATAAGATGTATAAGATATATATATTTTTGTCCAAATAATATATATAATAAAAATATCACGAAATAAGATAAAGACTTGGTTTATTATTATTATTATTATTATTATTATTATTATTATTATTATTATTATTATTATTATTATTATTATTATTATTATTATTATTATTATTGTTTTTAATTATTATTGTTACCACTAAAGGAACAATATAAAAATAATGTAAAATTTGTAAATCTCTCGACTAGTTCTCTTGGTATTTTCTCAATAGATTGCTCTATTTTTCTAAAGATGTTAAGTGATGTAGGTCTTGATAAGAAACACCAAAACGGCTGCATTAAAAAATAACATCTATCGCCATTAGAACAACATACTATATTTTTGCTGTAGAAACAAAGAATCGACAAATTCTGAGTTAATGAACTTTTAAAATAGGCGTATATATTCATATTTTCATTCACTATAATCTTTAATTGATAGTTTATAGCACTATCAAAGTTAAAAGCACTAACAAAAATCCGGTTTATTGGAGTTTCATAAAATGTATAGCTTTCACAATAGTTATGGTAATTTCCATAGATATCAATATAACAAAGAGGTAGTTCAATCAATTTTGTCTCAAAGTCTCAAAATTTACTTTTATGTAACAATAAAATATTAAAATGAGGAGTAAATAAATAGTGATATAAATAAGATTCTGAATTTTACTTACATAGGCTTATCAGGTAAAATATTCATAAAATAAATTTCTGTGGCTTCACTTCAAAAACGCTAAAAAGAGTTTAAAATGCTTGTAAGTAAACATTTTGAACAAGATTTACAATGGTATATAGATGGGAAGTGTTAAATCTGTCACTTTTGGATGATTTGGATGCAAAATAGCAAGAATAAAACGGTATTTACAGATTCGTAGTCACGTCGCTACAGTGAGACAGCGCGACTCGGCTCAGTCCCCAGCAGCAATCACGTCCGTACTCCGTAGTCCGTAGTCGCGTAAAAGTCCCTTTTATTAAAGCTGCTATACGCTGAATAAAAGCCAAAGAACGTGATTGAAATTTTGAAATTACCTTTCTTTATTATAAATTTAAAATATCTTTATAGATATTTTTTCTTTATAAATATTTGTATTAAAATATTCATATTATATATTTGAAGCTTCAGAATTTTCGTAGTTCTTTTCTTTCTCAGAATACTGAGAGTTAGAGATGGTGGATTTGTGTAATTCACTAAGCTTTATGATATTATATAGACTTTTTACTCGTGCACAAAAAGAAATTCTCATCGCTGAGAGTTACATTACGATTGTCAGACAGTTAACGGGATTATTCCAACGCTGGCTATAGCTTTGTGGTAACTTGATATCATCGTCCAGATCAGTATTTATGTAGCAGAAGTAGTAGTAGTAGTATAGCAGAAGTAGTAGTAGTAGCAGAAGTAGCAGTATCAGTATCAGTATCAGTAGTAGTAGTAGTAGTAGTAGTAGGAGTACTAGTAGTCACTAGTAGTAGTACTTAGGAGTCCCAATTGGTTTAATCCACAACATCGATGACCTTCCCTCCCTCCTTCCCAAACTCATCAATGACCTAGAAAAGATTGGCTCATCCCTACTCGCTCCTTGGCAAAAGTTAGATGCCATACGCACTTTTGTCCAACCATGTCTTACTTTTGCTCTTCGTGCCGGAAACCCTCTCAAAAGATCCCTCGTATCCGACCGATCAACTCTTATCCGTATCCTGCGTCATACGTGTTCGCTTCCAAACAGATCCGCGGTGTCATATTTCTTCGCCAGCAAGTCCTGCGGTGGTTTGGCCTTCCAAGATCCTTTTAACGAAATGGACATCCAGACCATTACACAAGCGATTAAGATCCTTTCTTGCCCTGACCGTACAGTGGCGGAAATTGCTCGCGCTGAACTAACCCAAACCGTTAGTCATGCCGCTCGTTCTTCTGCACATACACCAGGGGTGCAACTAGGGGGGGTTGGGGGGGTTGCAACCCCTGCCCTTTTTAACCCCTGCCCTTTTTGTGAGACCTCTAATACTATCTACTAATACTTACTTAGACATTAGATAAACAGATAATTAATCGTCTGTTGTACGTAGTACGTAATACAATTCTCTGCAAATCTGGCGAGACTCTGCAGAGGCTTCTAGCTCGGCTTCAAGCTTCTAACCTTCCACCGGGCGCGGCGAGGCTCTGGGACGAGTCTTCTTACGTCCGTGCTCCTGCTTTCAGCGGTTTTCCGCATTTTCTGCGGAAAGCTGAAGAAGTGGCAGAAACAGCATTTCGTTCTGACAAATACTAGTCTTAAGGCCCGAGTATGTTCTTAATGTATATAGTCTACATACTCAAACACACTCTGCCTTGTAAAAGATGCTACACGCGTGTCATAACTCATAGAACGTGCTTTATATATTTTGTAAATCATTCATGTTAATTTTTGGGTGTTGTTGCTGTGAGGTTGTTGTTGTTGTGGTGGTGGTTGTTGAGTGTTCTTGAAGAAACATAACGAAGATATCTAGTATCCGCCCAAATTGTTTAGAATACTGAGCGCAAGGGCGGCGGTTGGTTATAGCCCCCCAATATTTGAAATGGGTGGGCTAAGCCCCACCCCTAATATTTTTAGGATTTTAGAGCTAGAACACTGTTTGTTCCCTTGTTTAACGCCAACGGATATTCAGCGAAAGATAAACTAAATTATTCAAAGGTCTGGTTCGTTTTCCCCTTGAATTCTGATGCCATGTCGGTTCTTACAGACTTCCTCACCTCCCAAACGTGCACATTTTGGGCACAATCAATGAACCTGACAATTCTGTGAGGAACAATCTCAGAATGCAGGAAATACCATTTCAGAGACTCTAGTTTTCAAAAAAATTCCGGGGGAGCATGCCCCCGACCCCCCTAGAGGTTGTAGTTAGCCCTCCGAAAACACAACATTTTCCGCCGCCAATGACTGGGAGAGTTTCATATGATTTTCTCCATATGATCAAACTCCTTGTGGTACATGTAGGCTAATAATGCGCATGCGCCATGGATATGATTTGGGACGAATTGAGGAGAAATGACGAAGACACAGATAAAAAACCCTTATGGTATTATGATCACGATTGTCATGAAGAGAATTACAAGAGCGTTCATGTCAACAAACTAAGCCTTCACCTCATCTACAACGAGATAAATCCTCACCATTTTGAGCACATTATGGCTTATCTCGCTTTATGGTACGGGATTCCCATAAGGAATCATGAAGAAAACCTTCAGGAAGCAGTGAGAGGAACTGTTCAAGATCTCAAATGTAAAATATAAGGTTAAGCGCCCATGTTACTTTCAAAGCGATGCTATACCAAGTTATCCTAAAGCTGATATTTGTATATTTCGTCTGAGAACGCGTGTGTGAGGGTGATTGAAAAGTCACGAATAAATGAAACAAAGGGGAGCGCTTAGTAAGACAAAGAAGCCACAGATATCAAGCTTAAGAAATATTATTTCGCTTCCAAGTTATTCAAAAGGCATGCACTACGCTACTTCTGAGATAGTGATAGTTGAGTATTCTAAATTTTAATGAATTATTGGGGTAATTCCTTGGAATTAGCGTGATATGATGGTCACTGTCTTGTTCATCGTTATCTTAACGATCACACTTTTCTGTTTATTCGAGCAATTATCTTTATATGGGTCTTTTTCGCCCAAATCACTTTCGTCCACACCTGGAGTTGATTCATCGTAATTTTTCATAAATTCTTAAACATGGCCAGGAGTTGGTTCTTAAATACGGAGTTGCATTTTAAATAGTGCTGCAAAGCTTTCTCACAGATATTGCATACGTATGACATGTTTCTTCTCCAATGACTAAGAGTATAAATTATTGATCATGAGCAAAATCGGGGTTTTATTGCTACTTCTCCTCCTCCTGCTCCTCCTCTTGTTCCTCCTCCTGCTCCTCCTCTTTCTGCTCCTCTGCCTCTTCCTCTTGCTCTCGCTCCTCCTCTTGCTCCTCCTCCTCTTGCTCCTCCTTTTGCTCCTGCTCTTCCTACTCCTCCTTCGCTTGTTCCTCCTGCTCTTCTCACTATAATGTCCTCTTCCGCGTTCTCCATCCCTAACCCCAATCCTAATAAGTATTCATTTTATAGCTCCTCATTAGGTAGGCTTACGTCGCATCCATCATAGGCCCTAACCCTAACCTCTTCGACATTTACTACCCTACTACATCCCTAAACTTCATTAGATCTTCCAATCGAACTCTTTCGATTTCCATTCCGAACCATTTTAGCATGATGCAATTCCCGAATAGTCGCCGAGTTTAGATTACGATGATGGCATGACACCACACCAAAATGTTTCGAAAGGGAAATCTGAAAGGTTCGAGTGGAATAACGAATGAAGCTTATGGATGTAGTAGGGTAGTAAAAGTAGAAGAGGTTAGGGTTAGGGTTAGGGACCTATGAGGGATGTGACCTAAACATCACTAATGAGTACCTATAAAATGAATTCAGATAAGGGCTAGTGTAAGAGATGGAGAAAGTGGAGGTAGTGAGAAAAGGAGCACGAACAAGAGGAGGAGGAGCAAGAGGAGGAGCAAGAGGAGGAGCAAGAGGTGGAGCAAGAGGAGGAGCAAGAGGAGGAGCAAGAGGAGGAGCAAGAGGAGGAGCAAGAGGAGGAGCAAGAGGAGGAGCAAGAGGAGGAGCAAGAGGAGGAGCAAGAGGAGGAGCAAGAGGAGGAGCAAGAGGAGGAGCAAGAGGAGTAGCAAGAGGAGGACCAAGAGGAGGACCAAGAGGAGGACCAAGAGGAGGAGCAAGAGGAGGAGCAAGAGCAGGAGCAAGAGCAGGAGCAAGAGCAGCAGCAAGAGGAGGAGCAAGAGGAGGAGCAAGAGGAGGAGCAAGAGGAGGAGCAAGAGGAGGAGCAAGAGGAGGAGCAAGAGGAGGAGCAAGAGGAGGAGCAAGACGAGGCGCAAGAGAAGGAGCAAGGGAAGGATCAAGAGGATGAGCAAGGGAAGGAGCAAGAGAAGGAGCAAGAGTAGAAGAAAGAGGAGGCGGAAGAGGAAGAGGAGGAGGAGGAAGAGGAAGAGGAGGAGGAGGAAGAGGAGGAGGAGGAGGAGGAGCAAGAGGAGGAGAGGAGGAGCAAGAGGAGGAGAAAGAGGAGGAGCAAGAGGAGGAGCAAGAGGAGGAGCAAGAGGAGGAGCAAGAGGAGGAGCAAGAGGAGGAGCAAGAGGAGGAGCAAGAGAAGGAGCAAGAGTAGAAGGAAGAGGAAGAGGAAGAGGAGGAGGAAGAGGAGGAGGAGGAAGAGGAGGAGAAAGAGGAGGAGCAAGAGGAGGAGAAAGAGGAGGAGCAAGAAGAGGAGCAAGAGGATTAGCAAGAGGAGGAGCAAGAGGAGGAGCAAGAGGAGGAGCAAGATGAGGAGCAAGAGGAGGAGAAAGAAGAGGAGCAAGAGGAGGAGCAAGAGGATGATGAGCAAGAGGAGGAGCAAGATGAGGAGGAGCAAGAGGAGGAGCAAGAGGAGGAGGAGCAAGACGAGAAGCAAGGGGACACTCAAAATAATCTCCAAACTCAACTTCACAGTTTCGTAACTACAACCTCGAATAGCTTTGCAACAGCTTCAATGAAACAAGGTTCTACTCATGAGCCGTCAGATCAACTGCAAAATCTTGTGGTAGATTCAAAGAAACAATTAAGGTCCGTCATATCCCCTGGACTTCTTGCTACACCTGAGGCCTATTTTTTAACACCGTCCCCAATATTGAACATCCAGAACGAAACTCGCACACTGGTGACACCTATGTGGACGAGAGTGAGATAAAGACATCTAACAGAATCAGAAAACTATGATCGTCAAGAGAATGATGAATAAGGCAGTGACCATCACATCACGCTCATTCGCAAAAATGGCATTAAAAATTAGAATACACAAATATCGCATCCTCTGAAGCCGCAACAATGACTATCCTAGAAGCGGACCTTATTGAAATATAGCGCAGTGCACACCTTTTGTATAATATGGAAGTGCAATAATAGTTCTTAAATTTGATATCTGCGGCTTCTTTATCTCACAAAGCGTTCCCCTTTGTTTCATTCCTTATGACCTTTTAATCACATCCCACACGCGTGCTCTCAGGCAATATACAAATATACAAATAACAGTCGTAGGATAAGTTGGCTTAGCAACGCTTTGAAAGTAATAAGCCACTTAACCTTATATTTTTCAAAGTCAATATGTTTGAGATCCTGTACAGTTCCTCCCACTGCTTCCCGAGGGTTTTTTATTCCAAGACCTTGCTTACTTTGAAAATGAAAGCGAGATAAGCGACAATTCGGTTTAAAATGTTTAGGATTCATCTCTCAGGCGAAATATGTAAATATCAACCGTATAAGCATTTGGAATAGCAACACTGTGAACGTAATGCCATAAAACCGCTTAAATTTATATTTTTCTAAGTCAATATGTTTGAGATCTTGAACAGTCCTTGTCACTGCTTCCCGAAGTGTTTCTTTCTCATAGGAATCCCGTACCCTAAAGCGAGATAAGCCATAATATAGCCAAAATGGTTAAGGTTCATCTCTTCGTAGATGAGGCGAAGGCTTAGTTTCTTTAGGCGCATGCGCACTGATTGCCTACTTGTCCCCCTAGCATTTTGACCACATGGACATAAGTGTATATGTATAAAGCAAAAAGGTGGTGAACTGCCGTGATTTTTAAGGAAGAATTACTGACGCTTCGAGCGGAGCTCTTTATCAGAGTAAGAAGAGATGAAATAATAATAAGATGCGTAAATGGTAAATCATTTCCTATTTTTATAGTCGATCATCAAACAGACTGAGGGGGGGGGGACTACCCGTTTCTTATACTATCATGAGATATAAGAGTAACCTTTTGATAATGACAACATGCATTCGGAAATCAAGTTCGGGAGGAGTCGGTGACTGGAATAACTAATCAAAAATAATATCTTCCAAAATGACGTAATGGAGACGCAAGGGAATTGAAGAGGGGTCGCATGGAATAAATTAATGAAGTTTATGGTTGAATAACTAATGAGGTTATGGGGTGGTAAAGGTGGAAGACGTTATAGGTTTGAGGATCAATGAAGGATGTGACATAAGCATAACTAATAAGGCGCTATATAAATATTAATTTGTGTTAAGAGGTCCCGAATAATAACAAGGGTTAGGGTTCCTAAAGATTAACAAATAGTGACGTTATCGGTGTAGCTTAAGGCTCTACCGGCTTCACTGGCGATAGAATCTCCCCTCTGTATACTGCTATCATGGTTCATGTAACCTGTTGGGAAATTAAATAACAATACATTATTTTAATAAATTATAGATATCAATGAATGTACAACATCGAATCATGATTGTCACATTAATGCAACATGTACCAATAACATTGGATCCTTCGACTGTTCATGTAACGATGGTTTTAATGGTAATGGGACCTGGTGTAATGGTATGTTAAGCTCGTCGTTTATGTGTTTTATATGCAGATACCTAAGTATCATAGTATATATAAGTATATATATACGGCACATACCTAAGTATCAATGATATATAATGACATATATCAACGAAACAGTACATTGTTGTCATCTTTGCTCTTTGAAGGAGCAGCGTCATGACTTGCGCATGCGCAAGTTTGTTTTTATTCGAGGGTCCTTCGCCATCATGGAATCCATGGTAAGTGAAGCAAATGGTGCGTTGTCGCACCTCTCGTCAGAGTGAATCTGATTGGCTATTGGGTTTTCTAGCTTAAAAATATACTGAGAAAAGTCACTGTCAATGCAGCAATTACATCCAGCCAAACGTTTTGCATTGATAATGCATGCCTGGTACATCGTTTCGTTCAAGTAGATCCTTTTATGGGAATCGTTGCATCTTTTCTTGGCTTCTTTACATTGATCCTGTAACATAATTTTTCTTGCGACCGGAGTTCTCTCGCTTTCCGCCATGCGATTTGCCGACTATGGTCTCCATTTTGAATCGTAATTAGCCAACTTGAAAATTTTCAGGCTGAATTTGTTCAAGTTCGCACGCATGTGCAAGTCATGACGCAGCCCATTTAATTGAGTGATTCTATAGTCACGGTAGCTCAATAGTTAAAGCATCTCACCTGAAATTAGAAGGTCTCTGACAATTTCTTAGAGCTTCAGCTTGACGATCATCCATGTATCTCTTGTCATTCATATTATTTTGATATATCATTTGATAAATAGTTGTTCACCAATTTTTACAGTGTTTTACTCCGTAATGTTTCTCGTAGTCAAATTTAGTTTTTTTGTCAATAAGATGTATAAGATATATATATTTTTGTCCAAATAATATATATAATAAAAATATCACGAAATAAGATAAAGACTTGGTTTATTATTATTATTATTATTATTATTATTATTATTATTATTATTATTATTATTATTATTATTATTATTATTATTATTATTATTATTGTTTTAATTATTATTGTTACCACTAAAGGAACAATATAAAAATAATGTAAAATTTGTAAATCTCTCGACTAGTTCTCTTGGTATTTTCTCAATAGATTGCTCTATTTTTCTAAAGATGTTAAGTGATGTAGGTCTTGATAAGAAACACCAAAACGGCTGCATTAAAAAATAACATCTATCGCCATTAGAACAACATACTATATTTTTGCTGTAGAAACAAAGAATCGACAAATTCTGAGTTAATGAACTTTTAAAATAGGCGTATATATTCATATTTTCATTCACTATAATCTTTAATTGATAGTTTATAGCACTATCAAAGTTAAAAGCACTAACAAAAATCCGGTTTATTGGAGTTTCATAAAATGTATAGCTTTCACAATAGTTATGGTAATTTCCATAGATATCAATATAACAAAGAGGTAGTTCAATCAATTTTGTCTCAAAGTCTCAAAATTTACTTTTATGTAACAATAAAATATTAAAATGAGGAGTAAATAAATAGTGATATAAATAAGATTCTGAATTTTACTTACATAGGCTTATCAGGTAAAATATTCATAAAATAAATTTCTGTGGCTTCACTTCAAAAACGCTAAAAAGAGTTTAAAATGCTTGTAAGTAAACATTTTGAACAAGATTTACAATGGTATATAGATGGGAAGTGTTAAATCTGTCACTTTTGGATGATTTGGATGCAAAATAGCAAGAATAAAACGGTACTTACAGATTCGTAGTCACGTCGCTACAGTGAGACAGCGCGACTCGGCTCAGTCCCCAGCAGCAATCACGTCCGTACTCCGTAGTCCGTAGTCGCGTAAAAGTCCCTTTTATTAAAGCTGCTATACGCTGAATAAAAGCCAAAGAACGTGATTGAAATTTTGAAATTACCTTTCTTTATTATAAATTTAAAATATCTTTATAGATATTTTTTCTTTATAAATATTTGTATTAAAATATTCATATTATATATTTGAAGCTTCAGAATTTTCGTAGTTCTTTTCTTTCTCAGAATACTGAGAGTTAGAGATGGTGGATTTGTGTAATTCACTAAGCTTTATGATATTATATAGACTTTTTACTCGTGCACAAAAAGAAATTCTCATCGCTGAGAGTTACATTACGATTGTCAGACAGTTAACGGGATTATTCCAACGCTGGCTATAGCTTTGTGGTAACTTGATATCATCGTCCAGATCAGTATTTATGAGGAGCAATTCCCTTATGAAAAATAATGAGTGACGATTACAACTAATCATTACTCATGAATAAAGTATGAACTACAGACTATCATTTCTAATGACAACGCACTAATTGCATTAAAAGATTGATGTATAAGCCAGCTCGTAATGTCGACTGCGCATCAAAATGACGTGTTCTGCATCGGGATAAAACTTATTTCAATTCATAACATCAGGCTGGGCAATTCAGTATAACGAATTTGCAAGTGTAAATAGAAATGCAAATATCTATTGTGATTTTAGCCTGATGTTACGAATTGAAATAAGTTTTATCCCGATGCAGATCACGTCATTTTTATGCGCAGTCGATATTACGAACTGGCTTATTGTGGTTATAGTGAATAGTGAGTCTAAAGTTTCAAAAGATGGCTCTTTGTCAGAGAGTAAAATGTTAAGTGGAGAAACGTTAGTCCTCCTATACACTATTTCGTTAGTACAATGACCTTTTAGTGTTCTGATTAGTTGTAATCTTCTCTTGTTGTTATTGACCAACATTACGTTATGATTATGTATTAAGAATAACGCTCCTCATGAAACAAAGATGCCGTGGTGACTTTGGTATTTTACAAAATTTTAGATACCGATGAATGCACAACTTCCCAACATAATTGCCACATTAATGCAACGTGTAACAATACCATTGGATCATTCAACTGTTCGTGTAATGGTGGTTTTGAGGGCAATGGAACTTGGTGCAATGGTATGTTCAATATGTATTCCTCTGATATTTCTACGTCAATGTTCAAACATTTTCTTATTGCCTTTTCAACGTATTTTCTTCGTTGTCATACTTTTGGTCATATTACATAGTCATTTCACTGCCATTATCAAGACAACTTTGTTGTTCTGATTCTATGTCTCATTCTTTTGTAGCCTTAATTTTCAAACAATATTTCTTCAGCAAACTAAATGTCACAAGTAGTATACCAAGTGGGGGTTCTGGCGCCGGTGGAGCCTTGAAGCTGGCGCAGCAATGACGTCACTATTTTTAAGTTTCCTTCTTACACCTTCTGCATCCCTAACCCTCGTTAGTATTCAGGACCCCTTAACCTTAATTAGTATTTATATCACAGTACCGTATTAGTTATCCCATACCCTAAACTCTTCCACCTTTAACACCCCGTAACCTCATTAGTTTTTTCCACCGACCCTCTCCGATTCCCTTTGACATATACTGTATCATTCAATTAGTTATTCTAGTCGTCATCTCCTTCCGAACTTGATTTTCGAACTTGATTTCTGAATAGATGATGTCATTATTTTGCTCTTATGTCTCTTAATAGTATAATAAACCCCAACGTATATATGCACTTTATCTCCATATGATCAAACTCCTTGTGGTACATGTAGGCTAATAATGCGCATGCGCCATGGATATGATTTGGGACGAATTGAGGAGAAATGACGAAGACACAGATAAAAAACCCTTATGGTATTATGATCACGATTGTCATGAAGAGAATTA